>VZRN01005621.1:110738-164856 GCA_013397935.1 Dasyornis broadbenti | reverse complement strand
CTCTGGGATCCTTTATTCCCTGCTCAATCCCAATGCCAGGGACTCTGGGATCCTTTATTCCCTGCTCAATCCCAATCCTGGGGCTCTGGGATCCTTTATTCCCTGCTCAATCCCAATCCCAGGGGCTCTGGGATCCTTTATTCCCTGCTCAATCCCAATGCCAGGGACTCTGGGATCCTTTATTCCCTGCTCAATCCCGCAGGGAGCAGAGCGAGGCCTTCCCAGGCCCGGCCCAGCTGCAGGGCCAGGAGCTGCTCCTGAGCAGTGCCCAGGACAGGGAGCTGATTCCCTGGGGGAAAAGCCTCTGTGGGCTCCGGTGGAGCTGGGAGAAAGGACAGGGGTGACCTTTCCAAGCTGGGCTGGGATTGCAGGAATTGGGAAACACAAACAGCAAATCCAATCCAAATGATCCCTTTTTTTCCCAGTGAGAGGAGTCAATGCTGCCCTTGGGAAAAGTCTCTTTATTCCCACTGGGATCTGGGATTTCCCCACATCTGCTGAGCACCTGGGCTGGTGAAGGGATCACTCTTCCATGTAAAGGAGGGGCAGCACCTGGGAGCAGCAGTGAATCCCTGGGACTGGGGCCTGGGGAAGGCTGGAATTGCGTGATCAGAGCTGCAGAAAGAGCTCCTGCTTCAGGTCACTGAGCAAAACGGCCCAAACGGGGGGAAAAAGGTTCTTTTTCATTTCTTCCTTTCTTTTTTTCCTTCCTGGCAGGATCAACGCTCCAACAACATTTCTTTCAGGTCAAGTGAAATGTTCTGTTCTGTCTGCAAGGAATCATTTCATTTAACTTTCAAATTGCAGCTTCCTGCTTTGCTTTTTGTTTCCTCGTGTGTGAATGGGAGGATCTTGGACACCCACTCAAAATATTGTTTAGAAAAGGCTGAAATGGGAAGTTTCAAGTTCCCTTTCCACTGCAATAAACAAATGAATTGAACATGAATGTGGAAATGCAATAAATCATTTCGATTCTGTAATTGTTACGAAACAAAACACTCCGGTCACGCTTTTTTTCTTTGTTCTCTGCCTTCATTTGTGGCGGAGCTCTGTTAAATTCCACAATTATTTCTATTCCTGCATGAAGGGTTTCACCTCAGGATGCACCGAGCAGCCTGGAGGAGTGATAAAATCAGAGGAATCTGCTCCGAAATCGCTCCTTCAGCCCCAAATCTGCCTCTGCCGAGCAGAGAAATGCTGGCCGCACCAGCAGCATCTTCAGGCTGACCTCAGACGGTTCGGGGCATCCTCACAGCGCAGGAATTCCCTGGGTTTCTTTGGAATACTGACCAGCCCCGTGCCTGCCTCGTCCCGTTTGTTCCTGCTCTGGGTCACGGCCTCAAGGCTGCCAGGGGCAGGAAGAGTTTCAGGGACAGGGGGGATTTTGGGGTCTGTGCAGGGCCAGGAGCTGCAGTTGGTGATTCCTGTGGGGCCCTGCCAGATCAGGAGATTCTGGGATTCCCCGGAATTCTTTGGAGAGGGAATTTTTTGACCGCGTGACTGCAGCGTGGCCTTCATGGCAGTGCAGCCCTGCTGGGGCCACTGCTGCTGCTCTCCAGAGGGTGACCCCATTCCACGCAGATTCATCGCCAAATCCAGCCCATTCCTTTGGTGCCAGGCTCCGTGTCCTGATTCCCAGCAGGCAGGGACCTGGAGCCTGGCCAAGCTTTGCCTTGCACAGTGAGACCCCAGCCCAGGCCTGCACGGCTCTGTCCCCACGAAGGGCCCTGGGGTGACCCCAAACGAAACCTTTCCCTTCTCAGCTCTTTGGAGCCCAGCTGGGAACCTCCCCAGCCCCTCGCAGCAGCCCCAGGGCACAGCTGAGCTCTCCCCGGGGAATTAAAGCACAAAGGGAAATTGCAAACCACCCTCGAGGCCTAACCAAGGTTTCAAGCACAGGCT
Organism: Dasyornis broadbenti; assembly: GCA_013397935.1. Lineage (NCBI taxonomy): Eukaryota > Metazoa > Chordata > Aves > Passeriformes > Dasyornithidae > Dasyornis > Dasyornis broadbenti. The sequence goes on along the minus strand of VZRN01005621.1, from coordinate 162,954 downwards.
GGGGCCAGCAGAAAGGGCTGGAATTAAACCGTGGAGAAAGCTGGGCCATCGCTTGCTTGGGTTTTAATTTCTCTCTTTTTTTGGGCTGGTTTTTATCCCTGCTTAACTCTTCAGGAATCTCAGCTCCTGCGCACAGGCTTGGGAATTTTTATATCCTGACCATATGTGCGAGATGACGCTGATTGAATTGATTGATGAATTCAGCTGATTGATGGATTGATTGAGCTGATTGATGGATTGATTGAGCTGATTGATGGATTGCTGAGCTGATTGATGGATTGACTGAGATGATTGATGGATTGCTGAGCTGCCAGGGAGCTGCTCCATGCTCCCCATCCTGAGGATTTCACCTGGATACCTCTGGAACCCTGATCTGTCACCCTGAGGCTTCACCAAAACCCCCCAGTCCTTCCTCCCCGTGGGGGTGTCCCTGCCCGGGCAGGGCTGACACTGGGTGGGCTTTATGGTCCCTTCAACCCAGCCCATTCCAGGCTCTGATTCCTTCCCCAGCAGGGGAAGGGAACACTCCCATTCCCGCTCCCACCACCTCGCACATCCCTGGTGCTGGTTTTGGGGCAGGCTGGGCAAGGCTGGCAGCTCTGCTTGGGATCTTTGGGGTCTCCCCATGGGTCAGGAGCTGCCCAGGGCAGGGTGGAGTCCCCATCCCTGCAGGGGTTAAAGCCCTGGGCATGGGGCACCTGGGGACAGGGGCAGGGGTGGCCTGGGCGCTGCTGGGAATGGCTGGACTCGATGATCTCAGAGGGCTTTTCCCTGAAGGATTCTGTAATTCCATGATCATAGGAGGGTGGGGAGGCCCTGGCACAGATTCCCAGAGCAGCTGTGGCTGCCCCTGGATCCCTGGCAGTGCCCAAGGCCAGGCTGGATGGGGCTTGGAGCAGCCTGGAACAGTGGAAGGTGTCCCTGCCATGGCAGGGGTGGCACTGGAGGGGCTTTGAGGTCCCTCCCACCCAAACCATTCCATGACTCCGTGATTCCATGATCATGTCAGCCTGGAACACCCACAGATGTTCCCAAAGTGCTCCTGGTTGGAAGAAACCTCAGGAACCCCAGCCCTGTGTGATCCCACTCAACCTTTGCCATTTCCTTCCACAGCAGAAGCAGAGCCAGCACCCGAGCGGGCAGCAGGGACTGGAAATCCAGGACGGATTCCACAGGGAAGAGCAAAGGGCCACGAAAGGCCGGGGAAGGAGCCTGTGACAGCACTGAAACGCCGAGGGGCTGGAAATCCCAGGAATGGACATCTGGCATTGCCTCGCAGTCCTGGAGGGGGCACGTGTCCCTCGGGTGTGGGGTCTGACCCCAGGATTCACAGCCAGGCCCAGCTCAGGGCAAGTCTGGGAAGAAAAATAAGGAGATGCAGAAGAGGAAAAAAAGCTGCTCCGCTCTGAGCTGAAGTTAAATAGCAGGAATATTCTGAGCAGCCACGGTAAAGGGTGTCAAGCTGGGAAAGTGCTCTTAAGGTAATGAAAGGACGAGAACAAAATCCAAACTCAAAAGGAGACATTTGCCCAGAACCCTCCCTGATGAGGAGCTGCTGGAGCTGGGCTTTGTCTTCCAGGGACAAACCCAGACTGAGATTTTGAGTTCAGGGAGTGAGGAAGAGAAGGATTCTTCAGGGAGGGCAGCTCCCGAGGAGGTCGATTATCTGCTGCAGAGGTGAGGGAAGGGAAATCAGGGAACAAAAGGTGAGGCAGCTGCTCAAAACCAGGGACAAAATTAGGACCAAGCAAACATGAGCAAAATCCAGGTTATTGTTCTAATGTGCCAGGCGGGAGGGAAGGCAGCAACCCCAGAGTCACTTTTAATTTAGCACAAGATTCAAACTCGTGCTAAAAAATGCATCAGAACCCTTTGATTTTTCACAGGAGATGCTGAAGCTTTGTGGGGAAATAGGGAAGAAATGCCAGCCTGGGGGGAGCAGCCAATGGCCAGGAATTGTGCGGCCTCATTCCAAGCAGAATCCCTTTACAAGGAAGGGTCTCGCTTCAAGTGCCCCTGGGGCTCTTTCCTTGTTATTACTCCCGGGAATCCGAGGATTTGAGCTGTAATTTGAAGGGAAGGGATTGGGAATGTGTCCAAAGCAGTCTCAGGCTGAGACTCCAGGGAAACATCACCTGACCATCTCAGCCCTGCTGCTGCCCCAGCTGGTCCTGCTCAAAGTTCAGACTGAATTTAATTCTTTTAAATCGAAAACTGGATTTTTGGTGACCTCTGTCGCTTTCTCTTCCTCTGGAAAAACTTCCTACAGAAGTCCCATAATGGCACACGCAGATAAATGTGGGGTTTCTCTGTGGAATATTAACAGCAATCAGCCTGTGCCGGTTTAAACAGAACATTTGGGAATTCTTACAAAACATTTTGGAGGATTTAAGGAAATGTCACTCTTTCCCCAGGCAGTCCATCATTTCCTGCTCCATTCTGTGGTGCACATTCCCAAAATAATCCGTGCTGGCACACAGGCAGTGGGAAGGGCATTGTCTTCCCTGGCAAGCTGAGAAAGGCAGGGGCGAGGTTGTGAAAGTGTGCAGGGATAAACTGGGATTTCAGGAGCCTGGAGACAGCGGTGAGATCCTGCCCTGCAAAGCAAGCAGGGCACCAGCACGGCAGGGCCAGGGCAGACATGGGGATTTTCCTTCCCCCAAAGAATGCGAATCCAATCTCACCCCCCGCCCAGCAGCAGGGATTTGACTAAACACGGATCACACGGAAATCGGGATTTCAGCAGGAGCTCCCTGTGCTATCCAGGCTCTAAAGTGACTGAATCCGTTCTCCTCGCAGGAGATGAACGTGTGATCACATCTCTCCCTACAACCAACATCTTCTCCCTGCATCCCTGCCACCTCCGCCTTCCTCGGGAGATGAACCAACTGATACATCCCTAATTAAACTCTCAGCAATCATCCCCAGCTCGGAGTCAGCTTTCAAATCTGATGCTTCTATTCCTGAATAATGGCAAGTGTGCCTGAGAGCTCCTCTGCTTCTCCCAACTCCCCTTGATCTAATAAAGGATAACGCTGCTGCTGCGGCTGCTGCCTCAAAGGCTGCTCTGGCTGGAGAAAATCAGACCCTTCCTGAAGGGAATTCTGGTTGTCCCTGTGCGTTCAGGGGCTGTGAGAATCCACCTGGCCATGGGATTGGCCTGGGTGGCCACTGAACGGGGACCAACATTTCCTGCTGGCAGGAGTTGCCAGCTTTGTGCTTCCAGGGGTTTCACTGGAGCCCTTGAAAGGAACGAGAGGGAGATGTCTCTGCAAGCTGTGGGGCTGCTGGGAGACGGGGCCAGACACTGACAGGTGAAAGGAGCAATGGGAGGAGCCAGAAATTCCATAGGAATTCCATGGATTGACACAGACTGTGACTCACCCAAGGCCGTGTGAAATCCCTGGATTCAGGGAAAAAGAGCAGAGACACAAAGAACAAAAGGGGGGATGTAGATGGGCAGGGGCTGTGCATGAGGGGATTCGGGGAGTCTGTGCCTCTCGAGTGCCTCAGGCAATGGGGAAAGAGAGAGGGAACTGCGGCCGGGAAATCAGGATAAAAAGAGGCTGCGTCCTCTGTCAGTTGGAGAGAGCCCATGGGAAATGGCCATGGCCTCTCCCTTCATTCATGGATGAAGTTCCAGGGCTCCTCTGTCTCCTGTTTGGGCACAAACCTCTGCTGGCTGTGGGTTCATTCTCCTGAGACCTCAGACCTCAAGGGGTTGCTCAGGTCAAAGCTCAGCTCAGCCAGAGCTGTTCTGCTCTGAGCTGCTGCCACCTCCCAGTGCCCAAAGATGTCTGGATTCTGCTGAACTTGGCTCAATCCATCCCAAAGCAGATTCCAGGGAGCTCTGAGAGCTGCGTGGGTCCCTGAGCTTGCCCAGGGTGGAGCAGCCGAGCCCCTGCTCCAGGCTGAGCGGGCAGGAGGCTCCAGGCCCAGAAACCACAGGGTGATTTCGAGGGCTCTGAGATTCAGCTCATCCCAGGCCCAAGGGGCACGGAGCTAAAACCGGGGAACTGGGCACAGAAACAACAACAGGGAAATGGGAAAGTCAGGAAAGGGCTGGGGGAAAGCTCTGAGCATGGGGAGCGGGAGGACTGGAAACTGCTCCATTGTGACTGGGGCTCCCAGCTGTGGGGAAGTGTCCTTGTGCCAGAGGCAAAACCCAGGGCTGGAAGAGGAGAACCAGGCTGGGAAAACCTGGATTAGGAAGCTGGTGCCTCTCCTGTGTCCCTCAGGGAGCTCTGGGAGCTCTCAGTGCACTGATCCCCCCTGGATCCAGAACCCTCCTCGTGAATGGGAGCAGCTCCAAAGGCCTGGAGCCGCCACTGCTGGAAACCAGAGCAGTTTAGGATTTTTCTAGAACTTGAGCCAGGTCTGGCCACCTCTGCCCCGGGGGAAAGGAACTGAAGCTCCTTCCCAGGGCATTGTTTCTCCAGGTGAGGCCTGGTGAGCTCAGCATCCCAAGAGCCTGGCAGCAGCGCAGAGATGCCCAGAGAGATCAAAGGCATCAACAGAACATCAAGGCAACATCCGTGGCCATCTACAAACACCCAGCCCAGACACCAGCCCTGGCACAGGGGGAGACATCTGCTCCGGAAAGGACTGAGGAGAAAATTGAAGAATGAAAATGCAGTGAGCATGGGAGGCGAGGAGATTGGGATCCAATGGGAAACTGAATGCTGGCGCTTGCTCAGCTTGGAACCAATGGAGACTGAGCCAGTGCCTTTCTGTGGGGTTGGGCTGGATAAAGTTTGGGGGGAAATCCTGTAAAAACTCATGGGTGTCATGGAATGATTCTCTGTGCACAGCCGGGCTGTGTGTGGGTGAGATGATTCCTGTGGCACATCCTGGCCAGAAAATCAAGCAATGCCTTGACTCTCTGACATTGCAAACCTTGTGGGAGGGGTTTTGTTTCTCCCGCAGTTTTGGTGACACAGGGATAATCATTCCCTGTGGTCTCTGCCGTGCCCCTAAACACGCTCTGGTGTGGGGCTGCTCCACTGCAGCTCCTGGGGACCCAGGCCTGCTCCCTGCAGCGCTCCCACAGCAGGAGCAGAGGCAAAGCCCCAGAGTCACCTTCAAGCAGGAGCTGCAGAAGCCTCTGCCCTCCCAGTGCCCTTGCCTGGAGCATCCCAGCCTCTGCTGATTGCATTTATTCCCTTTGGAAATGCAGTAATGGCACCTGACATCTCCCAGGGCGAGCTGTGGGAAGAATTTGCCGTTCCAGCCCTAATGAGGAGCAAATTGCTGTCCCCAGCGCGGCTCTGGCCCGATGGTGCCAGCACAGTGGGCACCGTTTGTGACACCGAGAGAGAGGAGTCACCGAGAGGGCACCCGTGCTGGAACTGCAGCTGCAGAGGGCAAAGCTCCGTGCCAGCATTCCCTGATGGATGAGAACAGGATCAGCCCCGCACCAATCCAAGCCAATTTATTCAGCACAGATTCCTCTCCCTTTTCTCAGTTTCCAGCCACTCGGGCTCGATGGGTTTGGTGCCAGGCACGGAGCTGGTGGCAGAGCTGTGGAGAAGAGGCTGCTCCAGGTGAGTTCCATGAATCTGAATCCCACAGTGCCAGGCCCCTGCACTGCTCCAAGGCCCTGCAGTGTTTGACAGACATCCCTGGAAGCAAATCCTAAACCCTGATAATCCCTCAGGGTTGAGGGATTAATGAGCACCGGCCCTGGCCAGCCCTCAGCTCCTGATGCTGCTTCCAAGACCAGTTCCTCTGTCTCCTTTCCTGAGAGGGAGAAATTCAGGAATACAGCAGGAAAAAGAGCTGCCTGTGGCCACACAGGATCAGTAATGGCCCAGGAGCCGAAGCCAAGTGTCCTGAATTTAATTATTAGGAATAGTTACTGATTACTAATAGCTTCACTAATGGTTTTCCAGCTCTTCTGATGGATTGTGTGGAGCCACACAAGAGGGAGAGGCCCATTCCAGCTGCCCGCAGCAGCTCCTGCATCGGAGCATGAGATTTGATTGTCTTTAGCTCAGCTCCCAATTCTAATAATGAGAAGATCCAGGGGCTGTATTTAACTCCTGCTTCTGGGGAGCCTTGTCACAGCTCCTCCCTTTGTTCTCCTTTCCCGTGTTCAGCAGTGCTCCAACAAAATATTCCATGGGCTGGGGTTCTGCTTTTCCACAGCGCCCATGTTCTCATGTTTAGCAGTCCCCAAACAAAACGCTCCCTGGATTTGGGGCTCTCCATTCCCTCAGAGCCCTCTCCTGCTGAAGCAGGAGCCCTCCAGGTGTGGCTTTATCCGAAGGGCTCCCCTGGATCCTTGCCTGGCCCCACAGGTGAACCCCGGGGTCACCTCCGGCTGAATTCCATCCCCTCTGGAACACCCTGTGGAAATGCTGGCCTTGGCCTGAGGAGGTGCCTGATGTGACAAAGATCCCGGTCTGCTTTGGACACTGGAAGGACAATTCAGAGTCAGCCTGATTGGGGAATATTGCAAGCAAACGTTTGAGGAGGAATTTTGCATCTTGAGGGGTGTTTGGAGGAGTGAAAGCTGATCAGTGGGAGATTGCTGGGACTTGGGATCACCCTGGTTTTACACCCTGGTTTTGTCAGGATCACCCTGTTTTGTCAGGATCACCCTGTTTTGTCAGGATCACCCTGTTTTGTCAGGATCACCCTGTTTTGTCAGGATCACCCTGTTTTGTCAGGATCACCCTGTTTTGTCAGGATCACCCTGTTTTGTCAGGATCACCCTGTTTTGTCAGGATCACCCTGGTTTTGTCGGGATCACCCTGGTTTTATCAGGATCACCCTGGTTTTGTCAGGATCACCCTGTTTTGTCAGGATCACCCTGTTTTGTCAGGATCACCCTGGTTTTGTCGGGATCACCCTGGTTTTGTCGGGATCACCCTGGTTTTACACCCTGGTTTTGTCAGGATCACCCTGGTTTTGTCGGGATCACCCTGGTTTTACACAGCCATGTCCCCACAGAGCTGTTCCGTTGCACAGGGAGGCCTCAGGACATCTTGAGCCCATCTGGTCCCTTTTTATGAACAGAACTATTTCATGTTCATTCCAGATGTTTCCTGCTGCCTCACCTCTGTCAGAAATGAAGGTTTGGGCAGATCCCGTGGGGAAAGGTCCCCTCCCTGTGGTGCCAGGATTGACTGGGCACAGCTGAAATGATCCTCAGCCCCAGTGTCCCTGGGAGGGCTCCCTGGCAGCAGCTGGGGCTGGGAGCAATGGGCCAAGATTTTCATTTTTCAATCGTTTGTTCTGTGCAGCTGATTTAGAGCTGGGGCTTTATGAATCAGTGCTGGCAGGGAAGGGAAAGTTCTCAGAGCAAAGATTCCAGCAGAGCCCCATGACACTTTCCATGCCACAAACTTGCTTTTTTATTCTCTTTTTTTTTTTTAACTTTTGAGACTTTTTGGTGCTCAAATCAAAAGTGTGAACGGATGCTGCCTGAAGGGATTGGAGGTTCATTGATTTAGGCTGTTTCTCATAATTGATCCAGAGTCTTCTCCTGTTTTGGAGCCGTAACAAGGGAATTTCTGCCAGGGTGTTTGGCAGGACTGCCCGGCTCGGCTCTGAGCGGCTGCTGGGATTCCATCAGCGCCTTGGTTTATGGGACATGAACTCATTTGGAACAGAGCACGAAGAAGGGGAAAAGGAGCAGCAGCATCCATCCAACTTCTGCATCCTAAGGGAATTCAAGCGTTATTTCATTTGAAAGGGATGGCCCCAGCACTTTGGGAATTGCTCCTGGATCCCCATTTCCCATGGCCCTCTGGAGCTTCTCTGCTGATGTGACCCCATTGTCTGCAGAGCATTTCTCACTCACAGGGAGTCGGGCCATCAGTGAGCTGAGCAAACCTCCCCAGCCCTCACCACTTCTCTGTTATTTGACCCTGGGATCACATCCCTCACGGACAGCTCAGCTTTGTTCTCCAAACCCAAGGACGAGAACATTTCCCAGAACTCATTCCTGCGATGCTTGCCCGGAGAGCACAAGGCAGCTCTGGAAAATGGTGGGGAGAAAATCAAGGCGGGGTGTTCATCCTGGGGAAGAGAAGCTTTGAGGCCTCAGTGTGCCCTTCCAGTGCCTGAAGGGGCTCCGAGAAACACAGAGAGGGAGCTGGGACAAGGGATGGAGTGACAGGACATGGGGAAAAGGCGTCCCACTGCCAGGGAGCAGCTTTGGATGGGGTACTGGGGAGGGAAGGACAGTCTGCAAATCCACAGGGAGCTGCTGAGGGGCCAGGGACAGAGAGGGCTCTGTGGCCAGGATGAGGAGTCTCAGCTGGCAAGAGCAGGTGGGATGTGAAAAGCCTGGAATGAGATCCCCAGGAAGCTCCAGAGGTTCCAGGGTGGTGCTGAGGCTCCGGCTGAGCCATGAACACAGACTGGACAAACACACGGTGCCTGAGCCAAGGAAACCCTGCCTGGAGTAGGAAAAGGAACTGCCCAACCTCTTTGGGATTCCTAGAAACCCCTGAACATTCCCAATTTCCCAGACCTTTTGCTGACCCTCTTTAAATGCTCTCCACCCACTCCAATCCCCCCTGTCCAAGGGTGTCCCTTCCCTGGGCAGGGATTTTCCAACCTGCCAGCCCCAGGGTGGCATCTCTGCATTCAAACCTGACACAGCCATGCCTCAATTAATCCTGCTAACGAGCTGGTGCCTTAAAACAGCCCAGGCAAAATGCAAACCACATGCAAATGAGGCTGCAGCAACAGATTGAGCCCATGAACCTTTGAAAACTCCTGAGGCTGGAACAGAGCACGTGGGAAGAGCTTTAAACCCAGCACCAGAGTGAGAGTGGAGTGAATGGAAGGTGAACGAACACGGGAGGCGAGGAGATTGGGATCCAATGGGAAACTGAATGCTGGCGCTTGCTCAGCTTGGAACCAATGGAGACTGAGCCAGTGCCTTTCTGTGGGGTTGGGCTGGATAAAGTTTGGGGGGAAATCCTGTAAAAGCTCATGGGTGTTATGGAATGATTCTCTGTGCACAGCCGGGCTGTGTGTGGGTGAGATGATTCCTGTGGCACATCCTGGCCAGAAAATCAAGCAATGCCTTGACTCTCTGACATTGCAAACCTTGTGGGAGGGGGTTTGTTTCTCCTGCAGTTTCGGTGCCAACACCTCACTGAGGGGTCACTGCTGCTGGCTCCAGATTGCTCCCAAAGCGGGTTCTGGGCCTCTCACTGGGATCAGGCCACGCTCTGGCAGCATTGCCCTCTCCTGGGATGTGTCTGCAGTGAGGATCCAGCTCTGGGGCGCTGTTCATCCCTCCCGGGATGAGCTGCAGGGCTGAGGGGGCTCAGCCTGTGCCTGTTCCCTGCCAGGGCTGCCCTGCAGGGCCCCACAGGCAGAGCTGGGCCCTGGCTGCTCCCGGTGCCACAGGAACCCCCAGGCCCAGGGAAGTTCTGCTGCTGGGAGGAGACTCCAGGCAAGTCCTGCTCAAAGGGCTCTGGGCTGAGCTGCCTCAGTCCCTGAGCTCTGAGGGAGGCACTGACCCAGGGCTGGGATCAGCTCCTGCCTCCCCTCAAGGGTCTCAGAGGATCCGACAATTCTTGGATGGTTTGGGTTGAAAGGACCTAAAAGCTCATTCAGCACCATCCCTGCCACTGCCCCAGGCTGCTCCCAGCCCTGTCCAGCCTGGCCTTGGGCACTGCCAGGGATCCAGGGGCAGCCACAGCTGCTCTGGGAATTCCATCCCAGCCCCTCCCCACCCTCCCAGGGAACAATTCCTTCCCAAGATCCCATCCATCCCTGCCCTCTGGCACTGGGATCCATTCCCTGTGTCCTGTCCTCCATGCCTTGGCCCCAGTCCCTCTCCAGCTCTCCTGCAGCTCCTTCAGGCCCTGCAAGGTCACAGTGGGGTCACCCCTGGTCTCTTCTCCAGCTGAGCACCCCCAGCTCTCCCAGCCTTTCCTCCCAGAGCTGCTCCATCCCTGCCCATCCCGGAGCCTGCTCTGGACTCTCCAGCAGCTCCTGGGCTGGGCTGGGCCCCAGGGCTGGGGTCTCACCTGAGCAGATCCCCTGGGCTCTCCTGTTTCTCACCCCAGGGTTTGATCCCTAAACCCCAACTCCCAACTGGTAGGAAAAAATTAAAAATCCCAGTTTGTGCCAGTTCACTGAGTTTGTCACTATGAAAACAGAGCTGGGTAGCCCTGGAAGAGCAGCAAAGGGCCCAGCTTTAGTCGTGGGGAAATTTGGGCTCTGTGGGATCACGTGGAATTCCACAGCCCAGAGGCTCCAAGACCCACAGTGTTTTGTCCTCCCAAAAGAGCCTCCAGGAACTGCAGGGCTCATCAGGGAAAGGCCACACCACACAGCAAAGGATTCTGTTAATGCTTGGGCTTTTCCTAAGCTGCAGTTAATTACTTGCCAATTAACTCCCAACTCGGGGCACTCCCTGCACGGTAAGAGCAGGAGGTGCCTGGCCTGGAACGGGATTTGGGGGAGGCTTCTGCTCAACCTAACATTCACAAATCCCTTATTAATGACCCGGAGTTAATTGGTTATGAATTAACTCAAGGCCAAACCCCTGCACCTGAAAGATTGAAACCAAAGGTTCTGAGCTTTGTTCTCAGCTGCCTGAGGGTGAAGAAGGATAAAATCCGGTGTCCCCGGGGGCTGTGCCCAAGCAGGTGGGAGCCTGGTGTGGTGCCCAGTGTTCCCAGGTGATCCCAGTCCTTGTATCCATAGGGAGGGAATTCCAGCAGGAATTTTAGCAGCCCCTTTGTCCCTCACAAACTGTGGAATTATCCCTGCATTCCTGAGCTGAGTTCACCTGCAGGGAGACACAGGAGCTCAAAACATTCCCTTCCATTCCCAGCGGCAGCCCAGGTGCAGGAATGAGGGAGGAACAGATTTGTGAGGAGCACATTTGGCAGGAGCTGGGAAATGCCTTGGCTGCGCTCTCCAGAGCTGCTGTTCGACCACTGGAAGGGCTGGAACAACATCAGCGCTGCTGTTTCTGAACAAAATGTCCAAATGGTTCCAGGAATGCATCTCGGAGATCACAGAAGCGGGGCCAGAACTCCTCAGGAGAGAGGCAGAGCTGTGTAGGAAATTAAACCTGAGCAAGTTCCCTGGGAACACAAAGGTGAAGAACCCCAGCTCCCAAATCCTGCTGGAATTCCTGTCCTGGAGCAGGGTCCCCCTGGGCAGGGGCCGCTTCCATCCCTGGCCAGGGTTTGGAATTGAGGAAAACTGAGAGCCCAGAAAGCAAAGAAACCATTGAACCCAGGTGTGAGAGAACATTCCTCAGCCACCCCTTCCCCTCCCGCGGGAATTGTCTCCAGCAGCTGTGGGAGCGGAGAGGGAATTCCCTGGAATTCCAGGTGTCCTGGTTCCTAATCCATCATTCCCAGCACCTCACCCAGCTCAGGGCACTCATCCCTCCCACAAACCACTTCCAGTGGTGCCCTGGAATTACAGACAAGGAATTGGGCACATCCTGCTTTGCCTGTGCCAGCTGCAGAGGGGAGTGGAGCTGATTTCATTCCAGGATATTTCACCTGGGAGCTGAAGGGTTTTGCTGGAATAAAATCCTGGAGAGTGTCCCCGCAGGCTCAGGATTTGCGGCAGGACTCCTCTGGAGGTGCTCCAGCCCAGGCTCCTCTAACTCCTGTTATCCCCTGGGAAGTCGTTCCCAAAGTGGCCCTGATCTAATGGAAGTGGGAGCAGGATGAGGCGTTCATTCATTGAGTAATTCCAGCCTCTTTCTGTGATCATTACCCCAGCTGCTGCTTCCTCTAAATCACCTGGAATTGCTTTGCTCTCTCACTGCAAAATGAAACCAGCGAAATTCACTTCTATTCGTGGAGCTTTGGGAAGAAAGAAAACGTGAAGCAAGAAAAAAAGAGAATTTGAGAAAAAAAATAAGGTTTTGGGGTTTTTTTTGTACTCATTTAACTCCTGAGGATAATGTAAAAAAAGAAAGTGTAAAGCAAAAAAAAAAGAAAATCTGGGATGGAGAGGTATTTGTAAGTATGACAGTGAATATTCCAGGTATTTGTGCTCTTTAGGGAATATTCTCCTGTTGTTTCAGCCCCACACTCTGGGCTGAGGTTTCCAGCTCGTTCTGCCGGTGCAGGGACCTTCCCCAGCCCTGGACAGGAGCTGCTCCAGCTGCAAAGGCTCTTCCTGCATGGAAAGCGCGCTGGAAATGGAGTGTGGGCAGGAAAGTGCTGCTGGAAGGGGCCCGTCACCTCCAGAGGGACAGGGAGGGGCTGGGGCTGGGGCCGGGCACAGCTCCCGAGCTGGGCTGGGCTGGGCTGCTCTGAAGCTGCAGCTCCGCTTCTGCTGCCCTCCCATCGCTGAGGAGCTGCAGATGGGATTTGCTGGCTGGGAATGGAGGCAGGATCCTTCCCAAGGGCCTCAGTTCCAGGGATTTCTACTCCAGCTCAGGGCAAAGCAGCAGAACTTCCCTCCCTGCTGAGTCCTCTTGGGCCCGTGGCCACCAGCAGAGGTCACAGCCAGAGCTGCCTCTCCAGCCCCGGGTGTTCATTTCCTTGCCCTCTGCAGCCCCCTGGGCACACCCTGCTTGTTTCCTGGCATGGGAATCCTCTGGGATTTGGGATGCACAGAAGCCTCTGGTGAAACCCCCCTGTTGCGGAGCAGAAAGGCCTTGCAAAGTGAGGCCCTTGCTGCCCTTGTGAAATCCTCGCTCACTTCTGCTCCTTGGGCTCACCAGAGAGCATTCTGGGAATGGCTCAGCTGAACCAGAGGTGAAAAACAAGTGACAGAGCTGGAAACAATTGTTAGAAGCAATGAGTGCTGCCAGCGTGGGGCTGGTGCTTGGTTACACCTGATGCGAGTTCCTGTCGTGGTTTATGGGGTTGGTTCAACACCTTTGTTGTGCCTCACAAGTTTGGGAACTCAGAACAAACTCACAGTTGAAGAACCCGGGATTTTTGCAATAAAGGGTCTTCACTTTTCACCATCCTATGGAGTCCATGCCATCAACCACCGCGCTCCCCCTCTTCTTCCCCCATCGTTTGCATCCAGTTAAAAGCACTCAAACCCCCCCCCGGCAGGTCCCTGCTGCTCCCAGTGCGATTCCCAGCCCTGCAGAACGGCTCAGCCACACTCCAGGCAATCACCGGGATTTGGGATGGACAGGACACACCTGGGCAGTGCTGGGCGTTTCCAGAGAAGAACGAAGGGCAGGGTCTCAGCTGAGGAGCAGCCTGGTCACACAAAGCCCCCCTGGGAACGCTCCAGGACCTTTGGGATGCCGTTGGAGGGGCAGGGCAGTGGGAAGCGCCCAGCTCTGCTCCAACACCGAGATCAAATCCTAAAGCTGCTCTGTGGGTGCTTTGCTGCTTTGGGATTGCAGATCCTGCAAGGCCAGAGGCCACAGAGCTGCTCCTTTGTGATCCTTCAGACCCGGAGTGAGAGCAGAGCTGAGGCTGAGGGCACCAAGCTGAGCCAGCAGAGGGGTCTCACTGGCAGCCCCGCTCCTACAGGATGGACAGGATGATCCAACGATGCATTGGGACAGATGGAGCTGATATTGGGATATTGGAGTTGTTACTGGGATGCTGCACTGGGAATATTTCTATTTTATTTGTCAATGAATCCACCACAACCATCCCCACGATCCCCGTGTCCTTCCCTCACCCGCTCTGCTGCCACAGTGCAGGTTTGAAAGGCTTTTCACCATAAATTGATCTAAAAGAGTTTATTCCCCCATGTTGGGGTGCCATGCAGGGACACAAAGGGTGGGTGTCCCTGCTTGTCCAAGGTCCCCTCTCTGCAGGTCACCTGTCCCCAGCCACCCCGCTCTGGGGGTGCAGGGAGGAGCCCAGCCCCAGCTCATCCCCAGGTGGCTCAGGCGTCTGGGATGGGATGTCCCCGGGCCAGCCCTGTCTGTCCCCATCAAGAGCAGCTGAAACGATTGCCTGGGGCAACCCTCAGCAGCTGCAGCTCAGGGCCCTGCAGCTCAGAGCTGCTCCCGGGCTGGGCCAGCCCCTGCAGCCCCAGCCGGGATCTATCCTGCAGCCCCAGCAGCCCCAGCCGAATCCATCCCTGCAGCCCCAGCCAGGATCTATTCCTGCAGCCCCAGCAGCCCCAGCAGCCCCAGCCGAATCCATTCCTGCAGCCCCAGCAGCAGCGCTGCTCCCCAGGGCCGTGGACCCCTGGGTGCCTGGGGCTCGGCTCTGGGATGAGCCAAAGCAGCCTCAGAGGTCTCCAGGCTCCTGTGCCAGGGCTGGGAGCAGCAGCTTGGCCCTTTCATCTGTCAGCTCTGCTTTCCATCCCTGCCAGTGCCTGGCATCCCGTCCCAAAATAACTGCCTCCACCTCGGCTGCAGCCTGCAGCCCATCAGGCTGCTCCTGCCCTGTCACCTCCTGTTCCCCCCGTCACATCACGGGCTCACTGGCACAGCACAGCCTCAGCTCCTGCAGCCAGGGCAGCCTGGATGTGCTCAGGGGGAAAGGAGAGGACAGGGGGGTCAGGAGTGGAATGAAACCCAGCACCTTTGCGCAGCAGCACCCAGAGGTGCTTCCTCCCTGCCCTGAGCACTGCTTGCAATAATCCAGCTCCAAATCCCCCTACTGGATCCCTACAACTTCCCAAGGCATCTCCTGCTCTTGCCCTGATCCTCAGGAGTCCAGCCCAGATTCCCTCCGTGGCTCGGTGGGAGCAAGATCCCTCCCAGCCCTCCACCATCTCTGCATCACCAGAGACCTCGAGGATGGGTTTATTTGTTAAATAAGCAAACGTGCCCACGTGAGCGACAGAGCAAACTGGACCCGTCCCAGTGTCCCAGGAAAAGGCCTCTGGCACTGAGGGCGTTTTAGGGCACGGCCTCAAGCCCTGCCGTGGAGAGCCAGGGGGAAGGAGAACAAAGAAGTGGAGAAAGTCCTGAACCATCCTGAAGGGGAGCAGGTTGAGATGGGATCCTGGGAAAAAAATCCTTCCTTGTGAAGGTGGGGAGGCCCTGGCACAGGTGCCCAGAGCAGCTGTGGCTGCCCCTGGACCCCTGGGAGTGTCCAAGGCCAGACAGTGGGAGGTGTCCCAGGGTAGCACTGGATGGGCTTTAAATTCCCTTGCACCCAACCCAGCCTGGGATTCTCTGATATCCCTGCTTCACTCCAGGCTGCAAGGGGCTGATCAAGAGAGCTCAAATGTGTTGCTAAATAAGAGCATGGATGGATCCCAAAGCTCGAGAACATTCCCTCCCTCCAGAGACAACTGTCAGCCTTCACTCCAGGCTGTTATTAATAATCAGTAGCTATGGTGATATCCCACAGGGGTGAAATCCAGTGCTCAGGAATCCTGGGAGGGGCACTGAGGCTCTGGAGAGCCCGGGCAGCGCCGCTGACACTGATGGAAGGGGAAGGTTCGTGATTCTCAGCGCCAGGCAGGGACCCGTGTGTGCCCCCGGGGCAGGGGCTCCGCTGATGCGAGCAGACAGCTCCGGAAGAGCCAGGTGCTCTGGCAGCGCCAGGGAGGGACGGCTCCTGCCCTCGGCTGGGAAATGCCAGGTGGGAAGGAGAAGGGAGAGGCAAAACCTGCCCGGTTCCTGTGGGGACAGAGGGCTTTGTGTGCTCCTGAGGGAGAGCAAGGAGCAGCTCCCGAGCTGCTCACTTTGACCTCCTGGGATCTCTTCCCAGCAGGAGCTGGGGCTCACGGGGCTGCCAGAGGAGTGGGACAGAGTGGGGACTTGGGTTGGGAGGACCCCAAAGCCCCTCCAGAGCCATGGGGCAGGGACACCTTCCACTGCCCCAGGTTGCTCCAAGCCCTGTCCAGCCTGGCCTTGGGCACTTCCAGGTATTGAGGGGCAGCCACAGTTTCTCTGGGAATTCCACTCCAGCTCCTCCCCACCCTCCCAGGGAGCAATTCCTTCTCAATATCCCACCCATCCCTGCCCTCTGGCAGGGGGAAGCCATTCCCACTGGAGTGGGACAGAGGCCTGGATCCCTCCTGCAATGTGCTGTCCCTGCAGGGCACATCCTGCCCTGGTGGCACTCAGGGCTCAGGGACAGGGGCAGGGTCAGCAGAGCCCCTCAGCCCAGGCTGGAGCCTCCATCCTCCTCCTCAATGCTCCTCAGGGTGGAGCTCCCTGGACACCTTAGGGTGACACTTCCCAGCTCTCCCATTCCAGCTCTGTGTCTGGAGCATCTCCCAGACTGGGAATCTGCACGTTCAGCCCAGGGGAACAACAGGATTTGGAAGGGGCTCAGGATCCTCGGCCCCTGCCTTGCTTGGCCCCGCGGGGCTGGGGGAGCAGCAGAGGGATCTCACTGACAGAGCCTTGCAGGGATCGCGGCTGCCAGGGATGATCTCCACGCCTGGTGCTCCTGAACAGCTCCTGGTGCTACTGAACAGCTCCTGGTGCTCCTGAAATACCTCCTGGTGCTCCTGAACAGCTCCTGGCGCTCCTGAAGAGCTCCTGGTGCTCCTAAAACACCTCCTGGTGCTCCTAAAACACCCCCTGGTGTTCCTGAAGAGCTCCTGGTGCTCCAGAACAGCTCCTGGTGCTCCGGAACAGCTCCTGGTGCTGGGCAGTGCCGTTTCCCTCGGGTGGGATCTGGGGCTGCAGCCAGGAGCTGGCTGTGCCTGCTGTCCCTGCTTGGAGCAGCTCCAGCAGCAGCAGAAATCTGGGCCTGCAGGTTCATGGCTCTGCTGCTCTGCTTCGTCAGGTGTGTCCTACACCTGCCCCTGGAATGGGTGAGGGATTTGCAGCCTCAGGAGTCAACGAGAGACAGGGAAGGAGAGCACTCCCAGCTCCACGTGCTCCCCTTGTCCCTGCTCATCCCGTTTTTATCGAACCCTGGATTAAATGTCTCTTTTCCAAACACTCCCCCAGGCCAAAGCCACTCCTGCATGGATCAGAGACATTTCGGGCCATTTTTGAAAGGATGAAAGAGCTATGGGTGCCTGCAAACGCCCCCAGCTGCACCCCGGCCTCGCTGGGGACAGGGCTTGTGCTCAGGGTGCTCGACCTGGCCCAAGCCCGAGGTGGAGCCAGCACTGAGATCCTGGTGAGCTCAGGACAGGGAAAATCCATGCCCAAGTCAGCCTGGGCTCAGTTCCAGGTCAGCCTCCCGAATTCTGCAGCGGCCAAAGGCGCTGAGCTCCACGGGTGCTCTCCCAGAGCGATCCCAGAGCGGTTCCTGCAGTCACTGGAGCTGCACCAGCCCACAGTGACACTGAGACAGCTCCCATCTCCTCAGCGAGTGTTCCTGGAGTGTCTGAGTGCCCCTCACAGGCACCATTCCTTGTCCTGTGGTTCCTCTGGGTATTCGTTACACTGAGCACTAATTAAAGGATGGGAAGGGACTGTGGCTGTGAGAGGAATCGGGGCCCAGGGAGAGGGCGACAACAGGGACAGAGCTCCGTGTGCCCCGGCTGGCAGCAGGAAAGGGGAATTGGTGGGGCTGTGGTGGGAGCAGCCAGGGTGGCAGCAGGAATTGCTGGGATCAGGCAGGATGGGAGCAGGAACTGGGAATTGGTGGGATCAGGCAGGATGGCAGCAGGAACGGGAATTGCTGGGATCAGGCAGGATGGGAACAAAGGGGAATTGGGATCAGCTGGCATGGCAGCAAGAAAGGGGAATTGTTGGGATCAGGCAGGATGGCAGCAGGAAAGGGAATTGTTGGGATCAGGTAGGATAGCAGCAGGAATTGCTGGGATCAGGCAGGATGGCAGCAGGAACGGGAATTGCTGGGATCAGGCAGGATGGCAGCAGGAATTGTTGGGATCAGGCAGGACGGGAGCAGCAGGGGCAGTGCCAGAGGAAGGGGCTGAGCTGGGCTGGGCTCGAGCCCCTGGAGCTCCTCAGCTGCTCCTTCACTGGGGCCTTGCAGCGACCCCTGTTTGTGGCTGGGCATTGCGGCTAATTCCGCACGTGTTCCTCTCAGAAAAAGGCTTTAAAAAGCACCTGACTGAAACAATCACCCGAGGTGAAAGGCTTTTAAATAAAGGAGCAGCATTTGGAGAGGAGCCTTTGATGTTCTCCGTGTGCCCACTGCCAGGATCCGGCTGCAGGTGCAGATTCCTGCCAGGAGCAGGACCTTGCCCGGCAGAGACGCAAATTCAGAGCCAGGCTGAGGAAATAAATCTCCTTTGAGCCAAACACCTGCATTCCCCAGCAGCTTCTCCCTCTCTTCCCACTCCATCCACAGCATTCCCTGGCTGGAAAACCCCTCGGAGGGGAGGCTGTGGGGAGGATGTTTGTGGGCACATCCAGAGGGAGATGTTTGACCCCTGCTGAGATGGATTTCATCCCAGGCCTTGGCAAAACTGCAGCTTCTTGGGGGAAACCAGGAATTTCTGCATTCCGTGAGAAAAACACGAAACTTCAGAGCCACCTCCAAACCTCCCCTTGGACACATCTGGGAGAGCTGGGAATGCTCACCTGGAGAGGACAAGGATCCAGGGAGAGCTCAGAGCCCCTGGCAGGACCTAAAGGGGCTCCAGGAGAGCTGGAGAGGGACTGGGGACAAGGCATGGAGGGACAGGACACAGGGAATGGATCCCAGTGCCAGAGGGCAGGGATGGATGGGATCTTGGGAAGGAATTCCTGCCTGGCAGGGTGGGGAGGCCCTGGCACAGGTGCCCAGAGCAGCTGTGGCTGCCCCTGGATCCCTGGCAGTGCCCAAGGCCAGGCTGGACATTGGGGCTGGGACAGGGGGAGCTGTCCCTGCCCATGGATGGCACTGGAGGGGCTCTGGGGTCCTCCCAGCCCACCCCATTCCAGGATCCTGTGCTGCTCCATGCCCAGCCCCTGTCCCACCAGGGTTGCAGGGCTCTCCCCATGGAACATTTGGCCTCTGATCCTGAGCTGCTGCCTCAGGAGCTCTGAGCAGCAATTTCCCCTTCAAGCCCTCGCTCAGGTGGCACAAAGGCTGCAAACACCATTACCGGGAAACTGCTGATTCCTGTGCCTCTGACAGCTCCCGGCCCCATGGAGCGAGAGTCCAAGAGGCACCAAACAAGCACAAACCTTTGCTTTCCTCTTCCCGTTCTGCAGAGGGGGAGAGGGGCCGGGCTGAAGCATAGAGGAGGAAAATCAACTGTTAAAGGAGAAGGCAAAGCCATCCCACAGCAGCTGGTGATTTTCAGAAGGAGATGTGGGAATGGCCACTGCTTTCCAGGCAAACGGGATCCAGAGGCCTCAGGGAAGAGCAGGGTCACGCACACACGGGGTCAGTCCCACTGCAGGAGCTGAGGGCCTCGCTTTTCCCCTAAAACCCCCTCAAATCAACAGCCGAAGGCTGGAACCGCTCTCCTCTCCTTCTGCCATCATCCTGATGGGAATGACCAGCCCGGCACCCGCAGAGCAGCTCCGGAAGGGAACCACAGGAGTGGCCCTGGGAGTGCTCTGCTCAAAGAGAATCCTTGGGGTCTGCTGAGGAGAGGGAGCTTCTGCTTAAGGCTGGGTTAAATATTTCCCTTTAAACACCTCCCCTCCAGCAGCAAATTCCTTTCAGGGAAAAACCACAGCCCTTCCTTCCTTCCTTCCTTCCTTCCTTCCTTCCTTCCTTCCTTCCTCTCTCTCTCTCAGGAGAGTTAAAATTGGTTAAATTCACTTTTTTTTGGTGATAAAAACTCCTCAAACTTCTCTCTCCAGACCCCCTCTAGGAAAACTAATTTAGAGCTCAGGATTTTCAGTAAAATGATAAAAAATATCCATAGGGGGAATCCTTGGGGTTTCCCAACCTGATTTTCTTCCTGGGGAAGGAAGCACACAGATCAAAATCATTTGTTTTGCTGCTGAGAGCACATTAACTTTATCCTAAAAAATTCAAGAATCCGTTCCAGTGACTCCAGGAGCAGCCAGGATGGAAAAGCAGCCCCAGCACACAGGCCAAGCAGAAGTTAATAAATATTTCAGCTCCATAGTTGGAAATAATTTGGATGATGCCTCCACATGAGGATAATGAAATCCTTCACGTTGCGGTGCCCCCAGGCAATGTTTGATTGCACAGACGGAATTCAATGGAATTAAAGAGCTTGTTAAACATCAGCTCCTCGAGTCAAAGGGTTTAAACCTGAAGCTCCACGTCATTTGCATGGAGGAGGATTAAGAGCAGCAATCCAGGAACATTCCAGAACTTGTCACTGCTGTGGAGGGACTGCAATCAGGGTGTCTGAGTCAGGCTTAAGGTGGCCTTAGGCCTGGGATTTTGATCTGCTGAGGGAAGGAATGCCCTGAGCAGGTGCTGGCTCAGCCCTTCTACCTTTGTGACTTTTTGCCACTTTTTGCATCCCTCCCCTCCTCCCCTCACGATCCACAGAGCTTCAGGAAGGGCTGGACTCTGCCCCAGACAGAAAAGGTGCCACTGACCAAAGCCAGCCCCTGCAGGGGCCAGGAATTGTTCAAATTCTGCATTTCTGGGTGCTTGCACTTTCCACGTCTCAGAGAAACTTCCCCTGCTCTGGGCTCAGTGAGTGACCGTCACCGTGAAAAGAAAAAGAAATGAGTTTGGGTTCCAAGGGCCCTCAAAGCCCCTCCAGTGCTGCTGCTGGCACCTCCCACTGTCTCAGGCTGCTCCAGCCCGGCCTGGGACAATTCCAGGGATTGGGACTGAAAGGGATGAGAAGGGAGGGTCTTTATGAACAAACTGTGAGGCTGCTGGGAAGGTAAGGCCGATTCTGAGAGAAACAATGGGAAGATTTCCATAGGAATTCCCCGATGGACTTGCCCCAGTCCGTGTTAATGAGCTACAAGAACAGGGACACAAAGAACAAAAGGGGGGATGTAGATGGGCAGGGGCTCTGCATGAGGGGATTCGGGGAGTCTGTGCCTCTCGAGTGCCTCAGGCAATGGGGAAAGAGAGAGGGAACTGCGGCCGGGAAATCAGGATAAAAAGAGGCTGCGTCCTCTGTCAGTTGGAGAGAGCCCATGGGAAATGGCCATGGCCTCTCC
This sequence comes from Dasyornis broadbenti, assembly GCA_013397935.1. Lineage (NCBI taxonomy): Eukaryota > Metazoa > Chordata > Aves > Passeriformes > Dasyornithidae > Dasyornis > Dasyornis broadbenti. The sequence continues at coordinate 142,094 of VZRN01005621.1, read as the reverse complement.
CTTCATTCATGGATGAAGTTCCAGGGCTCCTCTGTCTCCTGTTTGGGCACAAACCTCTGCTGGCTGTGGGTTCATTTCCTGACAGGATCTCACAGCCTGTGCCAGGGCCTCTCCTCACAGGAGCAGCTCCCACCCCTCCAGGCCCCCAGGCCAAGGCCAGAGTGGGCGTGCAGGGAGCTCGGTCCTGAGGTTTGGGTTAAATATGGAATTAACAAAGCAAGGCCTTGCACAAAGCAGGATTATCCAAGGTGGCCTCCACGGAGTGAGCTCTGGAGCTCGAGGAAACCCCATGAGGGAGGGAGGGCAAGAGCAGCGCTGATTTTGTTGGGAGCTCTGCCAGCTCCTGGAGGGAGCGACTGAAGGCCCTGTCAGGGCAGTCAGGGATGGGACAAGGAGGAGCCCGGCCCCTCCGGCTGGGCACTGCCACCACCAGGGCTGACACGGGGACGTTGAGGCTCCGCTGCACCCCAGCCAAGGAAGCAGGAACTTGAGGCATTTGCTGAATGCACAAAGAAATTGAGAAATGAGTTATAAACTGGAGCTATAAAATCGGCAGCTCCAGTTCACTCCTGCGGGATGCCCCATTCCAGCTCCAGCTGCTGGGGTTTGAACTCATTCACGGAATTTTAAAGTCCTGGCAGGAGCTTGTGCTGCACTCAGGCTCTGGGAGCTCCCAGCACTGAGCCTGGGGCCATGGAACCAGAGATCAGAACTTTTCTTCAATCCTCACTCAAAAGTTGTAAAATATGGGGAAGACACCACACAAAATTAAGTTTAGGATTTTTTAGTTTCATGGACAAAAGTGTGTCAGGATTAAAAGGAAAATACAAGTCCTTCAGAACAGAAAGGAAAAGTGAAGAATTCACAGCTTAATTGGGGAAACTGAAGAGCCTCTCCCAAATATCCAAATACTGCCCAGACATAAATTAAATATTTTATACAAATGACTTTGAAGAGCTTCATTTCCCTGTTGAACATCCTGGAAAGCTTTTGCCTGTTCATGTAACATCCACAAAAAGCCCTTTGGAATGGAGAAGCTGCCCTTTGTTTGGAGAATTCTGTCGGGTTTTTAACACTGTTTTTCCTTTCCCTTCTCACCGAAGAGACAAATGACCTTTTCCAGTGAAAGGCACTAACTGTGATGCACTTTCATTTTCAGTTCTCAGGGAGAGGCTCCAGGGCAGCCCAGGTGCCTCTGCCTTGCTTTGCTCGGGGATTTGGGGCTGGGGGATTTCATGGTGCCAGGATTTTGCTCCCGTTAAGGGTTAACAGGAGCCCCACCCCCCGAGCTGAGCAGGGCAAGGTTCATCCTCTGGCACAACCCAGCCCAGAAATGAGTTCATTTCTCTTCCACTGACGTGAAAATTCAGCATAGAAAAGCCTGAACAAAATCCAAATCTTGGGCCCATGCAGGGGCAGGCGCTGGGCACAGCTGGGTGGAACAAAAGGGAAATTTTGCAATCAGCACCTTCTGTGCCCCGGGGGCGCTTCCAAAGGCTCAGCTGAGCCCTCCCAGCCCAGGATCCTCCTCCTGGATTTCTGGGAAGCAGCGCTTTGGTTTGGTTTGGTTTTCATTCGGTTCATGCCCCAGGGACAGGCTCCTGCTGAAATCGAGGAGGAGGAAACGTGAACCTTTCACTCAGGAATGATTCCATTTCCTTTGGAGCAAACTCCCAATTCAATTCCCTGTGCTGGGAGGTTCTGCCTGCGCTGCTCCAGGAGCATGCTGCTCATATTCCGTGGATTTTTAAGGATCGTAGATCCCTGTAATAATTTGGAAAACTGACCTCGGCTTCAACAGTTGCACTTCAAGTCCATCTTTCTCTACTTCCCCAGTCCAGCTGCTCATAAATATTTGGGGGATGGAGAGCTCTGGAAGCAGCTCTGGATTATTTTGGAGCACAAGTGGGGTGAGGAGCAGCTGAGGGAGATGGGGGGCTCAGATGGAGAAAAGGAGGCTCAGGGGGAACCTCCTCTCTCAGAATTGTTGAAATATTTCTGATACACTTCAAAAATGGGTTTTTTTAGAGCCGCCATCATGGCAAAACCGAGCTTTCTACACTCCTTTCTCTGGATGATGCTTCCCAAGCACTCTGGGGGTTTATTGGTTAAAATTCCAAACAGGCAGAGCCTTGAAGAGGCAATGAAAACACTCAGTTTGTTCACACCAGGCTAGCCCTGGCAGGGGTGTGTTTGTCTGATCTGAAAATTCTCCTGATCCTTCGGGGTTTGCAGGGAGGGCTGGGAAGAGCTCTCCAGGATGGGGTGAGTTCATTCTGCTCCCAGCCAGGCCTCTCGGGTCTCCCTCAGCTCCAGGGAGCTCCTTGGCTGAAAACCTCTTGGAATCGGAGCCTCCTGGGCTGGGGCTGTTCCCAGTCCAGGATTTAGAGCTGCAGTTCAAGGTCTCTTTGCCCTTTTCCCTGTGAGGGCCCCAGCTCAGCTCAGCTCAGCTCAGCTCAGCAGGGCCTCGTGGTCTCTGAGCTTTGCTCAGGGCAGGATCTGTTCCGTGGGGGGATCGTGGGACCTGGGCAGGTGTGGGAGCCCCTTCCCTCCCAATCCTGGGGGAGTTTTCTCCCGAGGCTGCAGACAGGGCTCCAAACACGGCTCACAAGAGCAGAAATTCAGGCCCTGACTCTTCCCAAGGGTGAGGGCTCCATCCTGCTTTTGGCAGGACCCTGCCTCAGAGGCCGCAGCTCCTCATTGTCTCCAGCTCCAAGCAAAAGGAGGTGTCCTGTCAACGCCACAAATCAGTGAATGGATCCCTCCAAAGCTTTCCTTTCTCGGGAATATGGTAATGTGCCATTTGCTCATTCCCCTCCTGTTCCAGCTGGGAAGATCTCCCTCTGATCTGTTTTCCATGTTCTTGTCAGAGCTGTTAGATCTTCAGCGAGAACTGAAGTCTCTTCATCCTTCTCCCCCAGCCCTCATGTAAGACAAATCAAGATAAACTCAGGGTTTTTTTCCCAATTAAGCTCAGGCTGCTCAGGCTCTATCACGGGGAGAGATCTGGAGTGAATTTTTCCTGTTATTTTTCTTTCACGATCTTTTCTTGATCATAATTGGATTCTAAAATTAGTCTGAGAATGGGACTAATTCAAATTTATGACTGAAGACTGGTTTTTCTAACCACAGGGTGCATTTTTGCCACCGACAGAAATAATAACAGAGCCTTCTCTGGCCAGGAAGGAGCGAAGAGTGAAAGGTGCAGCTCCGTGACCCCTCAGCTCCTTGCTCTGCTCACAGGCAGAGACACAAATTCCAGCGTGGGACAAATCCAGGTGGGGCAGTCTGGGAAGCCTGCACAGCACAAAGACCTTGGGAAACAATCCCTTGGGTCTGGAGAGCTGTTCCTGCTCCTGCGCTCTTCCTGCTCCTGGTGCTTTTCCTGCTCCCTCTCCTGCTCCTGCTACTGCTCCTGATGCCGTTCCTGGAGCTGTGGCTGGGCTCAGCCCATCCCCTGTGGTCACTCCAGGGGTCATTTCCCTGATTCCTCCTGTCATTGATCCCCTCTGGATGAACATTCCCAGCTCCTGAAGGAGGCTCCCACTCCAAACCAGTCCAGGAGGCTCCTTCTCCCGGTGGTTGGGGCAGGGAATTCAGCCGGGAAAGCAGCGGCAGCAGCTCCCACACGGCCTCAGCACCAGCCAAGCTGCAGCCACAAAATGGGAGCTGTCCAGTCCCAAACTGGGCTCTGTGCCTGTCCCAAGGCTCCCAGATTCCCAAATCTCTGGCTCTGCCCTCTGCCGTGTCCTGCAGGCCCCAGCTCCCCCTGGGAAATTCGGATGTGTTCATTCCCAGCCCTGGCCCTGCTTCCCTTTTCCAACGAGAGGGAGCAGTGAATCGAGGGCTCTTCTGAATCCCCAGGGGCTCCCTGGCAGCAGAGACAGTGGAGAGATCCTGGAATGCCAGAATTCCAGCACGGATGGCAGGGACAGCTCCCACTGCCCCAGGCTGCTCCCAGCCCTGTCCAGCCTGGCCTTGGGCACTGCCAGGGATCCAGGGGCAGCCACGGCTGCTCTGGGAATTCCAGCCCAGCCCCTCCCCACCCTCCCAGGGAACAATTCCTTCCCAAGATCCCATCCATCCCTGCCCTCTGGCACTGGGATCCATTCCCTGTGTCCTGTCCCTCTGGGGACTGCAGTGGTGCTGTGGATCCAGGTCACTGCATTCCCACGGGACTTTGGGGAATCCACGGCGCTTTCCTGTTTCCCGTCTCTACAATAAAATAGGGACAATGCCACTGATTTCCCCTCAGAGCTCCTGTTCCCACAACCCCAGAGCTCCTGTTCCCACAACTCCAGAGCTCCTGTTCTCACAACTCCAGAGCTCCTGTTCCCCACAACCCCAGAGCTCCTGTCCCCACAACCCCAGAGCTCCTGTCCCTACAACCCCAGAGCTCCTGTTCCCCACAACCCCAGAGCTCCTGTTCCCACAACCCCAGAGCTCCTGTTCTCACAACTCCAGAGCTCCTGTCCCTACAAAGCCATGTCTGTCCCCTCTGAGCTCCCTGGCACAACTGAAGCTGTCCCTGCCCGAGGCATGGGTGGATTTGGATGGGCTTTAGGATCTCTCCAAACCCAAACCACTCTGTGATTCCATGAAATCCAGACTTAGGTGTTCTGCCTATATCAACCCTTCAGCATTTATTTACTTTCCTGTTTCTGTCCCTTTCCCAATCCCTTTCCAAGCAGCCTTGAACACGGGAGGGGTTTGCTGCTGCTGGGAATTTATCTGCTGGGCTTTTGTCTTCCACGGAAATAAACCTGATGTGCTCACACCTGGGGCAGCTGCTTTCCCAAGGGTTTAGTGGAGCTGCAGTGAGGCTTTGGCCTGCCTCTCCTCAGGGTGGATCTCAGCCAGGCCTGGCCGTGGGGAGATGGATTTCAAACAGGAGCTCCCACTGCTGAATGAACATTAAACGGGGCTATCGTGGTCCAGAACTGCTGCTGCCCTTGGAGTTTTCCAGCATGGCATTCAGGAGGCCTATCAAGGAACTGGGAGGGGAAATTACAGAATTTCTGCGTAGCTGGGAATGCTAAAAACAAAAAGAAATGAAAGCTCTCCTTGTAGGTGCCAGTGTGTGACCCACCCTCGTCCCACCGAGAGCAGCTCTGGGGACAGCTCCAGCTCTGGGGCATTTCTGCCCTGGCAAAAGCCCCAGCTGGAGCCCAAAGAGATTTCTCCCACCAACTTCCAGAGCCAGAATCAGCTGGGAGGAAAAGCTGGATTTTTTTCTCACATCACATTTTGAAGGGAGTGAAATTTTGCCTCCCCTTCCCCTCCCAATCACAGGGATTTCAGTTTCAATCTTCTTAATGAAGAAATCGGTCCCTTGTCCGCCCATTAAACTGCCCATCCCTGCGTGATCCATGGGGTTTCTAAAGAGCAGGGAAGGAAGGGTGTAAATAAACAAACAAATAAAGCCAAATCAAGGAGGAACCTTTTGTTTTGACAGGAATCAAACCAGAATTTCTCATTTTGGTGACCCAGCCAATCATCAGAAGCAAGGAAAAATCTCTGTAAAGACACCAGGGAAAAATCTCCCTAAAGACACTTCTGCCACCAGCCAGGCCTTGCCCAGCTCTGTTCCCACTGCTCCTGGGGAAGGCACATTCCGGGGAGGGAAGGGAGGCTGGGATTTGGGTTTCTCTTTCTCTCCTTGCTGTTGATTCCTTTGTCTCCACCAAATTTCCTGGAGCTGAGTCACTCCCGCAGCCCCAGTCTCCTGGAATAATGCAGGGATTGCCAGGCTGGCAGATTCCCATGAGGGAACGGAATATCCAGGAGCCAGGGACAGCAGCACAAATCCCTTTGGAGAAATGGGACCTCACCATGGAGGGAGTTGGAAAACATGGACACAGAATTTGGGGGGATTTTGTACAAGGAATCACAGAACCATGGAATTGTTCATGTTGGAAAAGACCTCTAAGGCCATGGAGTCCAACCATGAACCAGCACCACCACCACGGCCACCACTGCCCCTGTCCCAGGTGCCACATCCACAGTTTAGGAGCACTTCCAGGGGCAGGGACTCCACCTCTGCCTGGGCAGCCTGGGCCAGTGAAGGAATTTTCCCTAAAATCCGCCCTGAGCCTCCTCTGGCCCAGCCTGAGGCCGTTCCCTCTCCTCCTGTCCCTGTTCCCTGGGATCAGATCCCAAATCCCCCCCGGCTGCCCCCTCCTGTCAGGAGCTGTGCAGAGCCACAAGGTCCCCCCTGATCCCCCTTTGCTCCAGGCCCAGCTCCTTCCCAGCTCCCTCAGGAGTTCCCCAGCCTCTTCCCAGCTCCGTTCCCTTCCCTGGATTCACTCCAGCCCCTCAATGCCCTTCTTGTCATGAGGGGCCCAAAACTGCCCCAGGACTGAGGTGCCTCAGCAGAGCCCAGACAGGGAGGGATCAATTCCCTGATTTTCCATTGAGGTGGTTGGAAAACGCCGATACAGAATCTGGGGAGTTTGCACCTGAAAATGGAAATGGAAATGAAAATGAAAATGAAAATGAAAATGAAAATGAAAATGAAAATGAAAATGAAAATGATATGAAAACGAAAACAAAAATGAAAATGAGCCTCCCCAGAGCTGCTCAGTGGGAGCAGGGATTCCTGATTGCTTTGGATTCAAATAATGTAGGAAATTCTCTCCTTTGTTTTTCAAGCACTTCTATTTTTTCCCAACTCCTTTTTCAGTGTGCCTGGAAATATTTGTTTGGAAGTGTTTAAAGAAAACCTTCACAAACAGAGTCTGCTTCCCACATGCATTTTTTATAGTTTTCTTTCTCCTCTCCTTTGCTTTCAAAACCCTAATCCTCAGCACAGATGTATCTCCCATTTAAAAAAAAAAAAAAAATTAAAGAGTAAAATGGAACATTTCCAGTGACAAGGCTGGACCTTGGATGTGAGGTTCTTTTTTTTTCCTGGCTGGTGACTCTGGCCAATTTTCTGTCCTCAGCTCCAGGGCCTGGGGACCTTTCTTCTGTCTCTCCACCTTCCCCCTTTGACAGGAGGCAGCTGCTGATCCCAGCCGCGCTGGCCCCGGGCCCAGCTCCTTTTCCTTGGAGCTTTCCTTTGGAAAGAGCTGGAGCTGCTTGAGCTGAGCCCCCCAGCCCTGCCTGGGCACAGCCACGTCCCCTGGAGGGACAGCAGAGACGCCACGGGCTCAGCCCAGCCAATCACAGCAGCAGCAGGGCTGGGAACGACCTCCAGGATCATCAAATCCAGCTTTGGACCAAATTCTCCCATTCCCAATGAACACCAGCACAAAGTGCCAGCCCTGCTTGGGTTTTGAGCACTTCCAGGGGTGGGGACTCCCTGGGCAGCTGGGCCAGGGCCTGAGCATCGTTTCCAGGAGGAATTCCCACAAAATCCACCCTGAGCCTCCCCTGGCCCAGCCTGAGGCCGTTCCCTCTCCTCCTGTCCCTGTGCCCTGGGATCAGATCCCAAGTCCCCCCCGGCTGCCCCATCCTGTCAGGAGCTGTGCAGAGCCACAAGGTCCCCCTGATCCCCCTTTGCTCCAGGCTCAGCTCCTTCCCAGCTCCCTCAGGAGTCTCCAGCCCATCCCAGCTCCCTCAGCAGCTCTCCAGACTTTTCCCAGCTCCCTCAGCCGCTCCTGGGGCTCCAGACCACAAAGAAAGAAATAGGCAGATAAAAAGGAATCGATAAAGAGAAATAAATGCTAAGCACTGAAATAAAGAAGATGTGGGGTCATTTTCAACACAGATAAAGAGCCAAGGGCAGGGCCTATCCCAAGGCAGTGACAGTGACCCCTGACAGCGCTGGGAGCCCAAATCCCCGATCCCTGAGCACTGCAGAAAGGGCGGATTAGAGGAACAAGGCTTGTTCAGATCACGCTCTCTGAAGGACTGGAAGTGGTGTTGCCTTTTCAGCTGCTAAAATATGAGGCAGACACAGCAGGAAAGGGGAAAAGGGGATTTAGCTCGGTTTTAATGGGATCCTGAGTGCACGGCTCTTCAAAGGTGGAAACGTCGAGAGCACACGAGCACCCGAGCACCCCCCAGATAACGCGGATACAATTTTTATGGACCTCACAAATGAGCACATCTGCCTAAAATCCCCCAATAAGAAACTTAACAGATGAAGTAATTGTCCCCCTATTCTAATTAACCCCCATAAATGAGATCACAGCCCAGGTTACAAAATCTGTCCCAGAGAGAGAGAGAGAGACTCCATCCAAGGCTGGAGCTGCCAGATCTGAGACAGTGCAGAGCTCTGGGCCTCCTGCTGTGGATGTTTGGTTTTCCTGCTTTGCAAAACCCCCAAACTGAGCTCAGTATCAGACTGCGAGAATTACAGGTGTGGGGTAAGGTACCGAGTGTGTGTGAAGGGTACAAGGAAAGGGAAAGGGGATAAAATGTATAAAAAGGGTATTAAAAGGGTACAAAAAAGGTATAAAAAGAAAAGACAAAAACCATCAGGCATCAGTGGCTCTAAAATTGTCCCCTGCTCTCCCTGAGCAGCACCGAGCCCCGTGCCAGGCCTGGCAGGACACTGCCACCCTGCCCCAGTGCCCTGGGCGTGCAAGAGCTCCTGTGCTGAGCCAGCGCTGGCAGAGGCGGCAGGGAGGCACTGAAGGCTCCCGTTCGTTCCTCTATTCACAGATATTTGTATTTCCCTATTGAAGAAATCCTTCTGAGCTGACAGAATTGCAAAAGGGGAAAATCTCCCATTAATGAGCCACCAATAGAGATTTTACAAAGCACCTGACAGGGCTGAGGCCATCAATTCTCTGAATTAACTGGAGTGGAGTTGTGGATGCGAGCGGGAGCTCAGCCAGGAACGAATTAAAGGAATTCAGCCTCAGATTCATCAATGTCCTCATTAATATTTTGGCCTCTCCATGGTCCAGGAGTGATGAGGGAGAGAGCAGAAGTGACAGGGAGAACAAGGCTGTTGAACGCTGCGGGTTTTATTGGCAGGGAGATGGGAGAGGAGCCGAGGGTCCCTCCCTCCTGCTGGGCCTGGGGTCACTGCTGGCTGCAGCTCCTGCCCTCTAGGGCTGGCCCTGCCCTGGAATTGCCTGGGAGAGAAAGTCCTGGGCCTCTTCTGCTCTGAGCCTTGGGGGAAAGGCAAAGCCAGGAAATGTTTCTGCCAGGCTGTGACGGGATCTTGGGCTGAGGCCTTGTTGGATCCACAGTGGGAACAGGAGGCAGAGGAAAAACAGGGACAGAGACAGAATCATGGAATTCCAGGATGGTTTGGGTGGGAAGGGACCTTAAATCCCATCCAGTGCCACCTCTGCCGTGGGCAGGGACAGCTCCCACTGTCCCAGGCTGCTCCCAGCCCTGTCCAACCCGGCCTTGGGCACTGCCAGGGATCCAGGGGCAGCCATGGCTGCTGTGAGAATTCCATCCCAGCCCCTCCCCACCCTCCCAGGGAACAATTCCTTCCCAAGATCCCATCCATCCCTGCCCTCTGGCAGTGGGAAGCCATTCCCTGTGTCCTGTCCCTCCATCCCTTGTCCCAAATCCCTCTCCTGAAGCCCCTCTGGGCACTGGAAGGGGCTCTCAGGCCTCCCTGGAGCCTTCTCCAGGCTCACGTTCCAGGTGTTCCCCACATTCCAGGACAGACTGGGAAGAGAAAAGAGACCCCTTAGCCCTGGGAGCTGGGAGCTTTGCCGTTCCCAGCCCAGGCAGATCCATCACCCCAGAGCAGAGCTGTTGGAGTTCATTTGTGAAATGCAGCTCTGGCCTGCTGGACTGGAAAGTTTCAGCTCCATTTTTCATGCTGATAAATGACCCTCCCCCACGGCTGCCTACGTTTCATTGACTGCAGGCCCACGGTTGCACAGCCAGCTTTGAACAACCCTCACACGGACTCACCTGGGCTGTGGGAGCGGTCCCGGCCCAGGGCAGGGGTGGCACTGGAGGGGCTTTAAGGTCCCTCCCAACCCAAACCAGCCTGGGATTCTCTGATTCTATGATCTGTGTTAAAAATCTCTCAGATATTGAATGTATTTATTCCTCTACTGAGGGAAAAATGTCAAAGCACTCATGACAAAATCAAGCTGAAGGAGCGTCCTCAGAGCTGGTTCAAGTGGGATCCTTCACTCATCAGTGTGGGATCCTTCACTCATCAGTGTGGTGGTCCAGAACTGGCAATGTTCCCTTCAGAGCTCATTATCTGCAGCGTCTGCAGCAGACAGGCAGCTCCAAGGCCTGATCTGCTTCCCACATTTCCATCCTGATCCCAGGAGAAGAACAAAGTTGTGCCCATTTTCTTCAGTTTTGAACAAACGCAGGCAATCAGTGCTGGCTGAATCCCCCACTCCGTCCCCTCCTCTTGGGTTCAGTGCCACCCTCCCTCGGGACAGCCACAAACCCCTGCAGGTGCTCGGGAAGAGCCAAATTCCCTCTTTTCCACTGGCACAAACCCTCCCAGACAATTCTCACACAATTCAGCAGCTGCGGGGTTTAAACACCCCCAGGTCCCCTCCTGGCCCTGGGGCCACCCCAAATCCAGCTGTGCTGGGGCTGAGCCTCCCGTTTGCTCTGCAGGGCTCGTGCAGGGAATGCAGAGCCTGGCATGGATGGGCAGCACCAAAATAAATAAATGAATTTGGTTGGACAAATCCCAACCCCTCCGTGGCCTCTGTGCCCTCTGAAGGGAATGAGAAGGGAGGGACTTTACGAACAAACTGTGAGGCTGCTGGGAAGGTAAGATACTGAGAAACAATGGGAAGATTTCCATAGGAATTCCCCTGATGGACTTGCCCCAGTCCGTGTTAATGAGCTACAAGAACAGGGACACAAGAAAAAGAAGAGTGAGGGGATGTAGATGGGCAGGGGCTCTGCATGAGGGGATTCGGGGAGTCTGTGCCTCTCGAGTGCCTCAGGCAATGGGGAAAGAGAGAGGGAACTGCGGCCGGGAAATCAGGATAAAAAGAGGCTGCGTCCTCTGTCAGTTGGAGAGAGCCCATGGGAAATGGCCATGGCCTCTCCCTTCATTCATGGATGAAGTTCCAGGGCTCCTCTGTCTCCTGTTTGGGCACAAACCTCTGCTGGCTGTGGGTTCATTTTCCTGGCACCTCCCAGAGCCACCACGGCCCCTGTCCCTCCCTGTCCCATGCCCCTGCCCGGGTTGTTCCCAGGGACTGGAATGCCTGGGCCATCCCAAGGGATCACACCCAGCCCTGGGAGGAGCAGGGTGCGGATCCTTTCCTGTGGCTCCGGAGCAGCTCAGGGCCAGCGGTGCCAGAGCAAAGCTCAGATCCCACTCCTCTCACTCGCAGACCATTTTCCCAGCTGGCACGCACGCTCTGAATGAAATTCCCCCCCAGTTCCCATCAATCCTCAGGTGCTGTTGCTGGCCCGGAGCTGCTGGCAGGGCTCCCACCCCGAAGATAAGGGATGTTAACGTCAGCAGTGATGGATAACGTTGGCTCTGCTGTCCAGGATCCACCCTTATCTCCCTGTTCCCTGCTCCCTGAATGATCCATCTGACAGGAGCCGTGTCTGGTGTCTGCTCCCAGCATTGGTGACAGGGACAGACACGGGAATTGTGCAGCCCCGGCCCCAGCACGGCCCTGCAGGAGCCACAATGGATCCATGGATTCCAGCTCCTTCCCCAGCAGGGCACCGCGAACTGCGGCAGGGGAGAGCTGCAAGAGCTGAGCCTGGGCTCGAAAGGGTGATTATCGACCCGAGAATCCACAGAAAAACGAGATAAGTACCTGCAGATAGAGACTAAATGATGTCCGGGAGTTGTCGGGCTTGGGTTTAAGAACTGAACACAAACAACACCGAACCCCGGCCTGCCCAGCAATCAGGACACCTCTGGGAAATCCCGAGGGCTCAAGGCATTTTCAAAAACACATCTTAGGCTCCAGTCTGATTCCTGGCTCTTTGGAGAGTTTATATTTCCCACTGTCGATGTTTTCTCCGTTGGCATTTGGAAATGTGTGGAGTGGGAGAATCCCGCTGGATCCTGGCATGAAAAGATGTGGAGTGGAAAACCAACAAACCAAGCGCCCTTTCCCTGCTAAAAGATTGATAACAACAATAAAATTGTAACTTGTAACTGTGAAGGACTGATCGAAACTTTCCCCATGAATTTTAAGCTCAGGGAAGTCTCATAAAAGCAGGGTGTAAATAACACCTTTTATCTGGAGAAAATAAATCCGAAAAATGTGTCCATTGATTGCTTCCCTACAGGAATCAAGGACACTTTGAGAGCTGAAGTTGGGCCTTGCAGGTTTGGTGGCTCTTGTGAGGTGTTTTACCTGTCCTGAGTCCTGCTGCCACCAGTGAGGAAATTTGACAACAAAATGCACAAAAATAACAAAAATTGTTACAATTTTCCATGAATTTTGTGGAGAAAAAGGAGAGAGAAGAGAGGGAATTAGGGATCAAAAGCCAAATTTAAGTGGAGGCATTATTAATTGTCCAGACACAGACTTGAGTTGGATGTCAATCATCCAAGCCTGGAAATATGGTCCTGGATCATTTTATTTAATATTTAAATCAACTTAATTGGAATTAATTTCCACATAGAGGCAGGCGCTGGTGTCTCTGGCAGAGATGGATTTTTCATTCCCTTCTCATTCCCTTTCCATTTTTTTGTGAGAGAGCGACATCAGTGCCTCAAAGCTCCAGGAGTGTCAGGGGTCAGGAAGAACCTTTATTTAAGCCGTGCCTGCTCCCGCAGGGAACGCGTCTGATCCCAGCTCCGTGACCTCCCTGGGCAGGTTCCGAGGGAAGCAGCGCCAGCTCTCCCTCCCAAATCCTCGCTTCATAATGACTCCCACAAAGGATCAAAGGGAGACAACCCCAGCCGGGCAGAAAAGCCACCAGGCAGAGGAGAATTGGCAGCGTGCAGCTCTGGCCTGCTCCGGAGCACTGAACAAATTCCCTTTATTGGGATTTTCCCCCAGGCACCTTTGGTGACGGAGGCTGCTGCAGCCCTGGGGAGCAGCGCTCCCTCCTCTCCCGCAGCCACAACAACCGGGGGAGGTTTTCAGCTGGGGTTTGGAGTGACTGCCCAGGAGAGTGGGCATTTTCCTGGAGAAAATTCCCAGAGGTTCTGGATTCTACAGCTGCTGAGGCTCTGGCCCTGCAGGGGGAAGGGACTCCCAGCCCCGCTGGTGCCAGATGAGGAATGGTTTGCCCCCAGTGGGTTCATACAATGCTCATTCTGTTGGAAACCAGAGCAGTTTAAAGATGTTTTCTAGAACTTGAGCCAGGTCTGGCCACCTGTGCCCCGGGGGAAGGGAACTGAAGCTCCTTCCCAGGGCATTGTTTCTCCAGGTGAGGCCTGGTGAGCTCAGCATCCCAAGAGCCTGGCAGCAGCGCAGAGATGCCCAGAGAGATCAAAGGCATCAACAGAACATCAAGGCAACATCCGTGGCCATCTACAAACACCCAGCCCAGACACCAGCCCTGGCACAGGGGGAGACATCTGCTCCGGAAAGGACTGAGGAGAAAATTGAAGAATGAAAATGCAATGAGCATGGGAGGCGAGGAGATTGGGATCCAATGGGAAACTGAATGCTGGCGCTTGCTCAGCTTGGAACCAATGGAGACTGAGCCAGTGCCTTTCTGTGGGGTTGGGCTGGATAAAGTTTGGGGGGAAATCCTGTAAAAGCTCATGGGTGTCATGGAATGATTCTCTGTGCACAGCCGGGCTGTGTGTGGGCGAGATGATTCCTGTGGCACATCCTGGCCAGAAAATAAAGCAATGCCTGATTCTCTATCACTTCAAATACAGTGCTAGAGGTCTTTTATTTTCTTCTCAATTTTCAGTGACAATTCTTCAAACCCACGGGCCCATGGAACCCACAATGCCCATTCTGTAGGAAAAGAGCTGCAAAGCAAAGCCCAGCCCAGTTTGCCCAGTTCAGCAGGGGCCGGGTGTGACTCTGGGGCCGCCAACCCACAAAGAGACCCCAAGGAGTGCAGAGCGCGTGCGCAGAGGGAAAACATGTAAATGATTTTGGGGAAATGATTATCATATGGATGTTTATTCCAGGAAAGTTGATGGATATGGATGCAGAGTACAATAAAACCAGGAGCTTGCTCTGCTTGCAGCAGTCAGGGTGTTTTGGAGGAGACATCCCCTCGTGCATCCGGCTGAGTGAAGGATTTCTGCTTCTTCACGCTGCATTGGTGCGGAGGAGTTTTATTTTTACTGATTTTTGGTAACACCACCCATCAGTCCGGGATCACAAAATATCCTGAGCTGGAGAAGACCCTCAAGAATCATCCCAGCCCCTGGCCCTGCCCAGAGCCCCCAGCAACCCCGGCCTGGCCATCCCTGGCAGCGCTGTCCAAACGCTCCTGGAGCTCTGGCAGCCTCGGGGCCGGGACCATTCCCTGGGGAGCCTGGGCAGTGCCCAGCAGCCTCTGGGGGAAGAACCTTTCCCTGAGCTCCATCCCAAATCCCCCTGGCCCAGCTCCAGCTGTTCCCTCTATGACAGAGTCCAGCTTCCCAAGGCAATTTCCTGAATTTCCTGTGAACAGGGGCTTTCCCTCCTCCAGAGGAGGCTTTCAGGGAGGGTGAGGAGGGTGTGAGGGAAAAAAAGGCTCTGTCAGTGCCACTGAAATCTCTGTGCCAGGAGGGAAGAGCCCAGCACCTCCCCGGTGTCCTGAGGGAGCCCAGCCTGGCCCCGCAGCACCCAGGGCAGGGGGAGATGATCCCAGGCCTTCCTCCAGCTGTGCAGGGGAGCAGGGAATGGGGAGATGATCCCAGGCCTTCCTCCAGCTGTGCAGGGGAGCAGGGAATGGGCAGAGGATCCCAGGCCTTCCTCCAGCTGTGCAGGGGAGCAGCACAGCCCTGCCGGTGGGACAGACACAGCTGGGGCCTCTCCAGCAGCACAGGCAGCCAGGAGGCGGCAGGAGCCAGGAGGAGCAGCAGCCTTGGAACAGCTCAGTCACCAGCTGGCCCCGAGGCCCCGCGGGGATGGGACAAATTCCCGACTTCACAAACGATTTGTACCGAGCACAGCTCTGGGATGTGCTGGGGGTGTGGTACAGGATGTGCTGGGGATGTGATATGGGATGTGACAGGGGATTTGCTGTGCATGCGACACTGGATGTGGCACTGGGTGTGCTGTGGCTGTGCTGTGGATGTGACACAGGATGTGACAGGGGATGCGCTGGGGATCTGCTGTGCGTGTGACACTGCATGTGGCACTGGATGTGCTGGGGATGGGACATGGGATGGGACATGGGATTTGCTGTGGATGTGACCCTGGATGTGTGGGGATGTGGTACAGGATTTGCTGGGGATGTGACACGGGATGTGACAGGGGATTTGCTGTGCTTGTGCTGCAGATGTGACACTGCATGTGGCACTGGATGTGCTGGGGATGTGGCACTGGATGTGACATGGGATGTGCTGGGGATTTGCTCTGGATGTGGCACTGGATTTGCTGTGGATGTGCTATGGGGATTGCTGTGCCTGTGACATGGATTTGCTGCGGATGTGACCCTGGATGTGCTGGGATTTGCTGTGGCTGTGACAGGGGATGTGGCACTGGATGTGCTGGGGATGTGGTACAGGATTTGCTGTGGATGTGGCACTGGGTTTGCTGTGGATGTGACTCTGGCTGTGGCACAGGACAAGCTGTGGCCATGCTGTGGCCATGCTGTGGCCACGCTGTGCATGTGGCACAAGGAATTCTCCCTGCCCTGGACACCAGCGCTGGGAATGTGTTCAGTGGGAAGAAACTGAATTCCCTCACGTCAGGTTTCCCTCTGCTCCTGGAGTGTTTCCCAGTCAAACACTTCATTTTTGAATCCCACTCCTTTCCTTCCTTCATTTGCTTTCCTTTGAACTGTCCCTGCCCCCTTCTCGTGTTTCCACTTTCTCCTCCTTTTTTGAGGAAAAGGGAATGAGTGAGAGGTGCTGGGGCTGGTTGATGCTCCCACTCCTTTCCACGGCCACTCAGAGGGAGAATTTGCTCTTCCTCTTTTCTCAGATCACTTCTTTTTTTTTCTTTTCTTCATCTCTGGATCTGTTCCCGGTGGGATTAACCCCTTGTCCTGTCCCTCCATCCCTTGTCCCCAGCTCTCCTGGAGCCCCTTCAGGCCCTGCCAGGGGCTCTGAGCTCTCTCTGGATTTTCTCCTCTCCAGGTGAACATTCCCAGCTCTCCCAGCCTGGCTTTGTAGGAGAATTTACAGAGCAGATCTTTGGTTTTCCAAGACAGTTAAAACTGAGGGAAAGCCTCCTGTTTACCCTGAAACAATCTGTGGAGCTGGGAATTCCTGGAGCGCATCCAGCACCGTCCCTGAGACAGCTCTGGGGCTGTCACAGTCACTGGGTCAGGCCTTCCCTGGGCCAGCACCACCTCTCGTTTCTGCCATCCCTGCTGTTGTTCCAGCATTTCAGGAGCTGGGGGTTGCTGGGGGTTTTTAAGGCTGAATTCTCTTTCCATTTTGGAGTGAATTCACTTTCCAATCCCCTCCTACCATCTAGTGGGAGATTTGGGTAAAACACGAGATGATGGCTGAGAAAATACCTGAGGTGGAGCTGTCTCAGCTGATATCGACATTTCTGCTCCCTCATCAAACACGGCTGAGGAAGGTGAGGAGAAAAACACCCTCGGGTTGTGGAAACAGAAAATTGTCTTGGGTTTGGGGGGTGGAAACTGAGGGGAAAAGGAAAATGTCCAGGGTTTACTGTGGATTAGCAAGGAGAAAAGCAGAAATCTGTGAAAAATAAAAGGAAATAAAGATGGGAAGCAAAATATAAGGGAGAAAAAGGGTTTGGAAGTGAGTGGGTGCTTTTGGGGGCCTAGAAGGGAGCTGGAAAGGGAATTTGGAGAAAGGGTGGAGGGAAAGGAGAAGGGCGGATGACCCTAAGCTGCAGGAGGGCAGGGATAGATGGGATATGGGAAGGAATTCCTGGCTGGGAAGGTGGGGAGGGGCTGGGTTGGAATTCCCAGAGCAGCTGTGGCTGCCCCTGGATCCCTGGCAGTGCCCAAGGCCAGGCTGGACAGGGCTGGGAGCAGCCTGGGGCAGTGGGAGGGGTCCCTGGGCACTGGATGGGCTTTGGGGTCCCTTCCAGCCCAAACCATTCCATGATTCCGTCATTGATTTCACCTGGAAATCCTGTGGAAACCCCGCTCCCAGAGCAGTTTTTAGCCCTAAACGGAGCCTCGCTTCCCTCCCTGAGCAGTCTGGAACCTTGGAACTGCGCAAGTGCCCCACGAGGAAGGATCTGGATCTCCAGAAAACTTCACCAGAGATCAGCGAATCACCCAAGCCCAGAATCCTGGGATGCACTGAGTTGGGAGGGACCTTAAAATCACCCAGTTCCAGCCCCCACCGGGGGCAGGGAGCCTTCCACCACCCCAGGCAGAGCAGGAGCACAAAGATGGTCCGGACTGGGCAGGGTTGGGAGCTGAGGCAGCAGCAAAACCCTCCCAGGGACCCATCCAAGGGCAGGACACGGAGCCTCCAGCTGCTGCTTTCACCTCCCAGTCCCACTGCCCTCTGACCTCCTGCTCTCTGAACGGCTTGCAAACCCGTCAGATCCGGATTTTCCATGGCTACGTCCCAAATCCAGGACAAACAGGGAGCCAGAGCCTTTCCAAACCCTTTTGCGAGCTCGTTCTGCGAGCGATGCTGTCCACAGAGAGCTGCAGAGCCAGGAGCACCCCAGGGAAAGCAGGAGATCCCACGGGAATGTGCTGACAAGTTTACACCACAGAACACAGATCCTGTCAAAACGGGCATTTCCTTCAAGGATACTCCAAACTGAAAATCAACACTTGGAGATTTCAATCTGTCAGAGGCTGACATTGCTTTGAAAGCAGGTTTGTGTTTTGCTCAGAACAGACAGGGATTTTCAGGTTGCTGTTTTCCAAATCAACACTTCCCTGAGTGCCACAGCAATGCTGGCATTTCGGGGGCTGATCCAGCCTGCAGACAGAAATGAAGCCTAAAATAATGGAATTTTCAGTCAGAGGCCCTGGGCAGCCTCTTCCAGTGCCTGACAACT
This sequence comes from Dasyornis broadbenti, assembly GCA_013397935.1. Classification (NCBI taxonomy): domain Eukaryota; kingdom Metazoa; phylum Chordata; class Aves; order Passeriformes; family Dasyornithidae; genus Dasyornis; species Dasyornis broadbenti. Next base: position 124,143 of record VZRN01005621.1, on the reverse strand, counting down.
CTTTCTGTGAAGAAATTTTCCCCAAATCCAATGCAAAGCTCCCCTGGCACAGCCTGAGGCCACTTCTCATCCTGTCCGTGTTCCTGGGAGCAGGCCTGGTCCCCACCTGTGACTCTACTCCAATTTTATCCTCATTTCTCTCTATGATTCAAAACACAGTTTCAAACGGAATTGCCAACCTTCACACACACACACACACACACACACACACACTTGTAAGTTTTGCTTTTAATTTCCTGCCTCGAATCTTAATTGAGTGAGTAATTGCTTATTTGGGTAGCAGCTCAGGAGCTCCAGTCTCCCGATCCATCAGAGTTTTTGTTCCCTGATCCAGGACGTGACAGAGGCAATGGAAACCTTTCCACGGGAGATTTGGTGACACATTCTCAGGTCTGCTCAGCATCTCGGATTCTCTGCGCAGCGCTGAAGCCGCGGCTGAGTTTTGGGCTGAGTAAGCCCAGGATGAGTCAGGCCTGACTCACCTCACCTGCTCTTCACTGCTGCCCTTCCCACCTCGGGCAGGAGGCGGGGTTTTCTTTTGGGTTTTTGTTTGTTCTGTTTCTCCACCAGAGAAATCCAACGGATTGAAAGCCAAGGTGCTCTTGGATCCAGAGGGGATTTCTCATCCGCAGCAGGAAACAGGGAGGGGATGAATCCCCGTGCCCAGGCTGCACTGCTGCTCACACCATTTCCCTGCAGGGCTCCTGGCATTGCCCCGGCCCCAGTTATCCATGGAACAGGGTCCAGGGCAGGAGTGTGGGCTCATGGGACACACGAGTGATACAAGCCCAGGCCCTGAGCCGGGGAGAACTGGAAGTTGTGCGGTGTTCCCATGAAAAATGCATATTTCTAAATTCTGTGGCAAACAGACACTCAGAAATTGAATCCCATCTCCATTTCTTGTCAAAAAGCAGCTGAGGAGGGAGAATATTTACCCAGATTTAGAGTAAGAATGGTGCCAGAGAGTCATGGATGATGAATTGAGCAGAGCAGTGAGTGGGGCCTGGCACAGGCACCGCTGGCAGCACTGAAGGTTTGGGGACAGGAACCTCTGGAGGGCTCCTGGCACAGATTCCCAGAGAATCTGGGGCTGCCCGTGGATCCCTGGAAGTGTCCCAGGCCAGGCTGGACGGGGCTTGGAGCAGCCTGGGACAGTGGGAGGTGATCCTGCCATGGCACTGTGTGGGTTTAAGGTCCCTTCCCACCCAAACCATTCCAAGATGTCCAGGAGACACCTCCAGATGATCAGAAAGGGTTCCTTCGCTTCTCCATGCTCCGTCCCTCTGGGCAATGCTGACTGTGAACTCCAAGCCCACAGAAATGACATTTCCCGTTTCTCCTCCCCAAACCCCAGGTTCACAGCAGAGCAGCCTCTCTCCATTGTGTGGAAAGATCGGCTTTTCATGGGGAATATTCGCGTGGAAAACTGCCTGGCCTGGGTTCCACTGCTGCCGGCTCCTCTGGTTCTTCTCCAGCCGGGGTTGGAGCTTCCTCCCATCCTTTGCTGAGCTGGGAGGGCTCAGCCTCTGCTCTGCCCCAGGGAATGGGCACAGAGCTTTTCCCACACCTGCAGTGCATTCCCTGCTCCAGCCCCTGCTCCAGCCCTGACTCCTGCAGTTGCAGGGATCCTGTCAGCCTCAGCCTCCCTCCTGCAGGCGTCTGCACCTGGGATTGCCCGGTGGCTGCACAGAGGAGGCAGCACAGGGAAAACGGGGGGAAAAGGATGAATATCCTTAAAATCCTTAAAATGCAGCCCTGGCAGCGCCTGTCCTGCAGCAGGGGGGCACTGCCAGGCAGCTCCTGGGGCAGGGAATCACAGCAGCCTTGAGGCAGGAAAAAGGGATCATCCACATCCCAGCATTTGCACCAAACCACAGCACCGGGTCCTACATCTGCTTTGTCTTGTGAGCCCTTCCAGGGGATCAAAGTCGCAGTTCCAGGCAGTTCCCTGCAGCCTCCGGTGATTAGTGCTGGCTGTTAATCAGCTCCCTGCAATTCTGCACCGCGGGAGGGAGGCCCTCATTAAACCCGGAGCTCACAGCTCAGCTGGGAGGGTCTGCCTTCAACCCAGGGAATGATTTAGCCCAGGTGGGAAGGAAAGAATCAAGCCCGGAACTGCTCCTCAGCTTTCCCAGGAACTGAATGTGGAGCTCTTTAATGGATCATTGCTGCTGCGTGCTCAGGGGCTGAGCAGAGCAAAGGGATCTGAGCGTGTTTTCCATTCCTCCGCCTTTCTCCATCCATCCATCCATCCATCCATCCATCCATCCATCCATCCATCCATCCATCCATCCATCCATCCATCCATCCATCCATCCATCCCTCCATCCCTCCATCCATCCATCCATCCATCCATCCATCCATCCATCCATCCATCCATCCATCCATCCATCCATCCATCCATCCATCCATCCATCCATCCATCCATCCTCTGAATGTCCATCTCCAAGCTGGGGCCATCTCCGGGATGCTCTAAAGCTGCCTTGAAGCGCTCTGCAGGGAGCAGCCCCTTCCCTGCTTTCCATGGCATTTTGCTCAGGAGCTGCCGGAGTGAGATCTCCTGGATTTGAAGGAATGACCCTCCTGGTGCATCCAAGCACAACCACGGCCTTTATCCAGCTCTGCTCCCTTTTCCCAGCTGCTCCCCAGGTTTGGGATTATTTTGGTGACCTTTCGATCCAGTGCCCTCTACAGAGATTTGCCTTGGAATTCCCATGGCAGAAATTCCTGAGGGAAGGGCTGGAGCTGTGCCAGGGGGATTTGGGATGGAGCTCAGGGAAAGGTTCTTCCCCCAGAGGCTGCTGGGCACTGCCCAGGCTCCCCAGGGAATGGTCCCGGCCCCGAGGCTGCCAGAGCTCCAGGAGCGTTTGGACAGCGCTGCCAGGGATGGCCAGGCTGGGGTTGCTGGGGGCTCTGGGCAGGGCTGGGGTGGCCCTGGGTGATCCTGGGGGCCCTCCCAGCTCAGGATATTCCCAGATTCCATGATCTCTCCATGTCTGACCCCTCTCCCAGGCAGTTCAGCGCTGTCTGCTCGCTGTCTTTGGCTCCTGTTTCGCTCTGGCTGCCGCTGGGGACGGCTGGGCCTTGTCCCAGTGGGTTTGGTCCCTGCCAGCTCCGTTCAGATCCGTTCCCATCAACCTTGCCTGGGGCTCGGTGCCTCCTGCCAGAGACACAGGAGCTGCTCCAGTGGGGAATTCTCTGACTGACCCCAAAGCCTTGCTCCAACACAGCCCTGAGCTCCCTCCCAGCCCCTGCAGATCCATTCCCTGCTCCCCTGCAGGGTCTGAGGGAGAGGGAATGAGGGATTGCGACCCAGCTGTCGGCATGAGAGGCTCGGGTTTGCATCAAAGGCCATGGATGGGGTGGGTGGGTGCTTCCCAGGGAATGCTGAGGGGGGGGAATGCTCCAGGAGAGGCTGCAGGGGTGGGACAGGGAATGCTGAGGGGAGGAATCCCCAAGGAGAAGCTGAGGTTCAGGACAGGGAACACCGAGGGGCAGGAGAGGGAACGCCGAGGGCAGGACAGGGAATGCCGAGGGGCGGGACAGGGAATGCTGAGGGGCAGCACAGGGAATGCTGAGGTGCAGGACAGGGAATGCTGAGGGGCGGGACAGGGAATGCTGCACACAAACTCTTCCTCAGCTCGGTTATTGCTGGGCCCAGTTTGCCCCAGCACTCGCAGCTCCTTTGCCTCAAAACTCCAAAGAAGTGCCCTGAACTCCAGTTCTTCCCTTTCCAGCATTTTTGTTTCCCCTGCTTTCCTTCTGTCCCCGCAGCAGCCGCAGCGATCCCGTCCTGCAGCTCCTCGCTAACCCTAGAGGGTGCAATTCGCTCAGAGAGCCTCAGCACAGCTCCGAGATTGGAATTCCAAGGATTCCTGGCAAATCAGGCAGGTGGGAGAGGAGCTGATGGCAAGGACACCTCAGCCAACGCACTCCAGGCTCAAGAATTCCGTTATTCCCTGTGTGCCTTCCCTGCCCACTGCTGCTGGCAGCGTGGGATGCGGAATTGCGGAGCAGGGAGCGCTGGGAGCTGGTGGGATCCTGCTGCTGGAATAACAGCTGAGGGTCACCATCGCTGATCCCAGGGATGTGCAGCTCCTTCCTTCCCTCAGATTCACCGTGGGATGGGATTCCCCATCCTGGCCAAGGGCTGGGCTTAGGGAATCACCCAGCCGTCAGGAGGCTCCCAGAGGTGTTCCTTGTTAGGAGTTTCTGTTGTGCCAGTGGGAGCATCACAATGAATCAATCAATGAATCAATCCATGAATCAATCAATGAATCAATCAATCAATAAATCAGTCAGTCAAGCCCACCAGAGCAACTGCTCGAAGCACAGCAAAGAGTCCTGAGATTGGGAGCATTGGAAGCAGCCAAAATTCCCTGTCCAGGAGCTTTCCATCCTCCCCAGCGTCTCCCTCTTTTGTGAGGAAGCTTCGTTTGTGACTTTTGTGGCGCTGGCGAGGATGATTCCTTTGTGACTACAGAACGCAGGGAGATGGCAAGGAAATGAATTCATTCCCCTTCCCAGTGCAGACAGGGCTGGGAAGCCAATCCCGGCTCCAGCTCCTCCCACTTGGGTTCCTCAGGGGTTCATTCCCAGAGGTCAGGAGGGAGCTGCCGCTGAAACCCTGCCCTGCCTGAGAACGCAGTCGACCATGAAGTGTCGATTTTAAGATCTTTCAAAAGCCTAAATATCAATTAATGTGCTTAACTGCTGCCGTAAATCTGAACTGGGGGCAAACCAGATGGGATTAAAGGAGCTCTGGAGATCCCTTGCAGACCTGGGGTTAAATTGATGGCAGCAGCCACCGGATGCTCTGGATTAAATCCATGGATCTGAACTTGCTCTGGGCCCACCAGAGAAAGAACCTGGTGCAAGGTTTGGGAAGTGTTGTTGATTTTAGGCCTTTCTGAAACACGGAAACCTCACAGCAGCACGGCCAGGCCAGGCCCTGGGTCCACAATCCATGGATTTCACCCAACCTGAGCCTGGTTTGCCTTTGCCAAAGGGAGGATGAGGCCCCACCTTGAACCCTGGGGTCAGGGGTGGGAGGACTGAAGGAGGATCTGGAGGGGCTGGAGGTATCCAGGGAAGGGAATGGAGCTGGGAAAGGTCTGGAGAACTGAGGGAGCTGGGATGGGGCTGGAGAACTCCTGAGGGAGCTGGGAAGGAGCTGAGCCTGGAGCAAAGGGGGATCAGGGGGGACCTTGTGGCTCTGCACAGCTCCTGACAGGAGGGGGCAGCCGGGGGGGATTTGGGATCTGATCCCAGGGCACAGGGACAGGAGGAGAGGGAACGGCCTCAGGCTGGGCCAGGGGAGGCTCAGGGTGGATTTAAAAAGTGCTCTGAGTGTTCTGATTTAGATACCAAATGTTTCAATCAGCACTGGAGGTTTCCATCATTTCCCGGAAGTTTTGCATAATTTCTGTCTTTGCTTATGATAATAAAAAACAACTTGGAGAGAAAAGTCTCTTCTCTGTGACCTTTGCATAAAATATGATAAGTCCAATGAAATAATCAGGCAACTTGGAAATTTCAAAACAAAATCAAAATGGACTACAAGGATGTTTAATTACATTTGTTCTTAGATTTACAAGTGGATTCTTACGTTTAAAAAAATTCCTTCCTGGAAGGGGTGGTGAGGCCTTGGAAGGAGCTGCCCAGGGAGGTTTGGAGTCCCCATTTCTGGAGGTGTTCAAAAATTCTGCGGATGTGGCTCTTCATGCAACAGTTCAGTGGGAATGGTGGGATTTGGTCAAAGGCTGGGCTTGGTGGCCTTGGGGGTCCTTTCCAGCCTCACCGAGCCCCTGATTCCGTGGAAGGAGGAGCATGAGCTGAAGGCAGGGCCCTTCTCCAGCAGCTCCCGGCGCCCTCCAACCCCTCAGGAGCGCGGGGCCCTCCCTCGCCCAACGTCCCCAGAGCAGACCACCGTCAATCACTGACTCGCAATAAATAAATCGTTAATCACAAGAGCCATTGAAAATCACTTTTCCTCAGATGAGCCACGGCAGCTCCTATTGATGGGAATACATCACTTTAAATGCTTATTAAAAACCCATTTTGAGCTCCTTGTGAAATGGAGTGCATGAAATGAGGTTTATGTTCTCCTATAAACATTTTGCCTTTTTTAGTCACGCAGACGCCGAAATTCCTGCCGGATCCAAGTCACTAAAATCAGTGGGAAAATAAAGCCCAGCTCTGCGGTGTTATTAACATAATTGCTCCACTATGCAAACAATAGACTCCTTCAACTCGTGCAGAAATTGCTGGAAACGAGGCCCAGGAGCAGCTTCCAGAGGCTCTGGGTGTCTCCGGAGCAAAGCGAGTTCCCGGCTCCCGCCAGCCCCGAGCTGCCCCCGGAGCAGCTGCTGTGTCTGCCAAAGGCACCAGGGCAAAGCAATTTGCTGTGCTAATGAGGAGAAGACTCGTCAGCGTCACCCCGGGGAGCAGAGCTCAGCGCTTGGGAAGGTCCCCCTGGTGTCCAGAGTGAATCCTGATTGTCCCAGGCAGCAGGGGCAGGGAAAGGGAATTTTTCTTTTGAAGAACACAAAAAGACAGGAGAGGCTGCCCCTGGATCCCTGGGCGTGTCCAAGGCCAGGTTGGATGGGGTTTGGAGCAGCCTGGGATGGTGGGAAGTGTCCTTGTCCTTGACTGGATGGGCTTTAAGGTCACTTCCCACCCAAACCGTTCTGGGATTCTCCAATTCCATTAAAATCTCTTTGGATTCATTAGGCCCTGATACCACCAGGAAGTGCCTCTAAGGGAAGTAGAATCAGGAAGGATTTGTTCAAGGAAGTGCTGGAAACTGAATTTTCCATGCAGACCAGGTTGGTTGCCGTGAACTCCAGGATCCAGGGGCTGGCAGGCTGGGAAGCTGTGCCGGAGGCTGGAGGATTGCTGCGGAATCTGGCGCTTCTGCAGCTGCCCCCAGCATTCCCAGCCATCAATCCCTGCCCAGGGAATCCCATTAATCCCTGTTCCTCTGCCAGCTGCTCCTGGGGTTGGGAATCTCTGTCCCGAGGCGTTGGGAGGCTCCGACATCCCCGTGACCTAAGGCTGGGTTAAGGTAGAGCAGTGATTGCCTTCCCTGCTGCCACTGCCAGCTGTTCCCAGCTGTTCCCAGGTGTTCCCAGGCATTCCCAGATGTTCCCAGGCGTTCCTAGGCATTCCCAGGCGTTCCCAGACATTCCCAGTCCTGCTGCCATTCCAAGTGTTACCATACTCCTGTCACTGCCAGGTGTTTCCAGGCATTCCCAGGTGTTCGCAAGCTTCCCAGATGTTCCCAGTCCTGCTCTCACTCCAGATGTTCCCATACTCCTGTCACTGCAGCTGTTCCCATTCCCAGCTGCTCCCAGTCCTGCTGGGCCGGGGTGGGAGCTCTGCCCTGGCTCTGTCCATGCAGGAGAGCTGCTGTCGGGCGGACGGATCCCTTTGGGTTGCCCAGCTGTCCCCATCCTGCAGGAATGAGCTCCTGGATGGATTTCCTCAGGAGCAGCTGGTTTGACCCAAAATGTTTCTCCCTGCCCCTCCTGGGGCTGGGCTGTGCTGCTGTGGGGGTGACCCCAACCCTTTCTCTCAGACAACATCTGGGGAGGGTTTGTCCTGGTGCTCACTGATCCCATCGATCCCAGGAATTCTCTCTCCTCTTGCCTGTTCTGAGCAGCGCCCTGGACCATCCCTGGAGTTCAGCTTTTCCCCTCTAAGCCACTTCCCATTTTCTGCAAGCACAGTGAAGGAACAAGGAATCAATGGGAAGGTTCTGTTTTGTTGAGGTTCCTGTTCTGGAACCTTCCATTGTCCCTGGACATTGGGAGGGTTTGTGTTCACCGCTGTTAGCAAAGGAGAGTGAACCCACAGCCAGCAGAGGTTTGTGCCCAAACAGGAGACAGAGGAGCCCTGGAACTTCATCCATGAATGAAGGGAGAGGCCATGGCCATTTCCCATGGGGTCTCTCCAACTGACAGAGGACGCAGCCTCTTTTTATCCTGATTTCCCGGCCGCAGTTCCCTCTCTCTTTCCCCATTGCCTGAGGCACTCGAGAGGCACAGACTCCCCGAATCCCCTCATGCAGAGCCCCTGCCCATCTACATCCCCCCTTTTGTTCTTTGTGTCTCTGCTCTTTTTCCCTGAATCCAGGGATTTCACACGACCTGGGGTGAGTCACAGTCTGTGTCAATCCATGGAATTCCTATGGAATTTCTGGCTCCTCCCATTGCTCCTTTCACCTGTCAGTGTCTGGCCCCATCTCCCAGCAGCCCCACAGTTTGCAGAGACATCTCCCTCTCGTTTCTGTCACTACCAGAGGAAAATGCTGAGCATTTCCCTGAGTTTCTTCCTCCCTGGATCTGCTTCCCCTGAGATCTCAGCTCCTGCTTCCCAGGTCATTGGAAGTGACCATTTTCCCGCTGTTTTTCCTCCTCTCCCTCTCCCTCTCCCAGCCATGCTCACTCCCACCCCCATGTCCTGCATTCCATCTCCACCAGTTCTGTGGGAGAGAACCCAGCTTCCTCCTGCCTTCCATTTCTGGGAACTCATCCTTCCATCACATTTCTCTTCTTTTCCTGCCCTGTTTATGCAGCTACAAATCCCGTTCCTCCCCTGCTCACCATCCTGAGCAACCCCTCAGGGGCAGGGCAGAGCAGGAGGGAATCAGGAGGGAAATCAGGAGGAAGAGGGCGAGGATGGCTCTGGAGCCTGAGGACAGGGCCGTCAGTTGAGGATTTCTGCTCCCAGATTTAGGACTGGAGGTGCTGCCGCTTCCACAAACCCTGCCCGGCCCTGCTGCAGCTCCACACTCGGGCTCTGCTCGGGGAAAGGTCACTGCACGTTCATTTCTCAAGCTAACCCAAATATTTCAAATCAATGCTGCCTCCACTCCCTGCTCAGGTCTTCCCTTCTGCGCTTCCCGTGAATTTTCTGAGGAGGAAAAGGGAAGTGTGGGCAGCAGCAAGAGCAGCAGGAGCCGACTGAGGGGAGGAGATGGATCCAGCCGGGGCAGGGGTTGGGGATGGGTGGGGACAGTGGCCAGCAGTTCCTGGGAAGGAAAAGCTGCAGTGACCTCCCCCAGCTGGGGAAGCCGCAGGAGCATCCCGGGCTTTGTTTTCCTGCCCATGGAATCCCCAGGTGTCTCCAGTTCCCTGCCTGGCCCAGCCTTGGCCTTTTCCCTCCTGAGCTCCTCTCCGAGCCCTGACAGGGAGCAGGGAGGCCTTGGGCAGAGGCTCCTCCTTTCTGTCCCCAGACTGCCCTTGGGTTTTTATGTGCACTAAGGGTTTTTATAAACCCTTAATGAGTTTAAATAGGATCCTGGAATCGTGGAACCCTGGAATGGTTTGGGGTGGAGGGGACCTTAGAGCCCCTCACTGTCCCAGGCTGCCCCAAGCCCTGTCCAGCCCCTGGACACTCCCAGGGATCCAGGGGAGTCCACATCTGGCAATCCCAAAGTGCTCTCCAGTCCATCCCTGCAATCTGTGACCTCAGCCACTCCTCGTGGGGCTGTTCCATCCCAGGCATGGATTTATTCCCATTCCCAACTCTCACATCAGGATTCGATGATGATTTACCCAGGCCCAGCTCTGTTCTGGAGCTTAAAACCAGCCCAAAGCCAGAACGGAAACAGGCGCTTCTTGTTCTCTTTTCTGAAGGAAAATTCAGATTTAATGGGACGGAGGACATTGAAGGGTTGGCATGGAAGGAAAGGACACTTTGTCAGCCCTGGGTGTTGAAGAAAAGCAAAGATTAATTACAACTTTTAAACTAGGAATTGAAATTTGTTCAGGTTATCGAGAAAGCATTGTCAGTATTTTGGATCAAACGTTTCCTATCAGATTTCTCTTCCTTTCAGAAGAAACAAAAAGACCTGAGTGCCCTGGATTATTTCATTTCTATTCCTTGCGACACACTGACCTTTAGAATAAATTAGTTTCCAGTGAAAAACAACAATCCAGGTTTAGATGTTCCATAGAAACAACTGTCCCAAACAGGCAAATATCAGCTGATTCCATGATAAAATCCAGTGTTTTCATTTTGGTGAAAGAGCAAAATATTCAAACTGATTTCTTGAGTTCCCCAACTGAAAACTCAGGATGCAAACAAGCAAAGCCAGGCACTCACGTATTCCCAGGCTCTGGAAAATCCTGGGACATGGATTTTGTGCCATCAAACACCTTCAGCTGGTGAATTACAAGGTCTTATAATGCCAATAAAATTTCCATGCTGTGGGATGGATTCGTAAAGCTGCTTCAATTTATTTCCAAAGGAGGAACATAAATCTAAGAGGGAAAACCCTACACTGAACGATATTTTTATATGGATGTGAATAATCTCCAGGTAATTAAATGAAATGGATGTGCTTTGCAAGGCAGCCGTGCAGGGAATGGGCCTGGAGCAGCATGGAGGGAGGGAGGGATGGTGTCCAAGGGGAGCACCTGGAATATTTGTGTACAGCTTTGAGAGGCTCTGCGGGGCAGTGGAGGGGCCAGGGGCAAAGCTGGGTCAGAAAGAGCTGCAGCTCCTCAGGGAATGGAGAATTCCAGCCTGGGAGGTGCGAGGAGCCCTGGGCAGGCCCTGGCAGGGACAGGTCGGTCCCGCACAGAATTCACAGTCCTGGTGTCACAGCCCTGGTGTCACAGCTCTCGTTTCACTGCCCTGGTGTCACACCCCTGGTGTCACAGCTCTCGTTTCACTGCCCTGGTGTCACAGCCCTGGTGTCACTGCCCTGGTGTCACTGCCCTGGTGTCACAGTCCTGGTGTCAGAATCCCGGTGTCACAGTCCTGGTGTCACACCCCTGGTGTCACAGTCCTGGTGTCACAGCCCTGGTGTCACAGCTCTCGTTTCACTGCCCTGGTGTCAGAATCCCGGTGTCACAGCCCTGGTGTCACAGCCCTGGTGTCACCTTTGAAGCTCAGCAAGGAAGAACTGAACCCTGGATTTTGCTGGAAGAGACTTTTTGCTGTTTCATTTCCCAGTTCTCTGCACTCAGAGAGCTGCACGAGCAACAAACTGCTTTGTTTGCAATTGTTTGGAAGCTGCTGGGTTGGGATGTTTGAGCTCCCAAGCATCAAATCCCAAATCCTGGGAGGAAATTTCCCAAGGAGTGCCCAGCCCCAAGAGAGCTGCTGGGTACAGCTGAGTGCATTTAGTCAGAGAAACTGCAGTTCCAAACCTTAAAGCAAACAGAGCAGAGAATCCCTGCAGGAACAGGAGTTCAGAACTCCGGCAGCTCGTGCAGCTCAGGACTCGTGGCACAGCCACTGCTGCACATGGCGAGTCCTGATCAAAGCCTTTGCACAAACAAATCCAGCTGGGATCAGCAGGGACAAAACGCAAGCTCAGGCAGCCCCTGGGCTGAGCTCAGGGCTCCAGCAAACCAAAACTCTCAGCTTTGGGTTAGGATGGGGCTGAGCTCCAGCTCAGCTGGCTCTGCACGGACACAGCCCAAAGGAACAGACCCCAAAGCTCCAAAAGGCACCTGGGTTTGCAGCTGGATCTGCCAGGAGTGCCAGCCCCACAGCTGGACACCACCAGCTCCTGCCAGCTGTTCCCACAGTGCTGTTGAGATCCCAAATTCACCCCCAGTCCCCTGGAGAAGTCCCTGCTCCCTGTGCTCTGGAACGAGCCAGGCTCCGGAGTCTCTGTCACAGCCGGTTCCATGCCTGGCCCGGAGCCTCCTGGTGCTGCAGCCCCTGGATCTCTGGGATTCTGCTGCGCTTCCAGCTCTGTACCCCCAGCCCTGGGCACCGGCTGTGCCAGCAGCTCCACCAGGGAGAGCAGGGAGCAGCAGGGAGCAACAGACCGTGGAAAGCACCGGGCACTGTCCTGGGGCTGCCTCTGATTGTGGCACTGGGCAGAGGAAACTGCAGTGGCTGGCAAACACCCAGAGAGAGGAATGGGAGAGTCAGGGAATTGTTCAGGTGGGAAAAGACCTCTAAAATCACAGAATCCCTGAATGGTTTGGGTTGGAAGTGTCAGGAAATGAACCCACAGCCAGCAGAGGTTTGTGCCCAAACAGGAGACAGAGGAGCCCTGGAACTTCATCCATGAATGAAGGGAGAGGCCATGGCCATTTCCCATGGGGTCTCTCCAACTGACAGAGGACGCAGCCTCTTTTTATCCTGATTTCCCGGCCGCAGTTCCCTCTCTCTTTCCCCATTGCCTGAGGCACTCGAGAGGCACAGACTCCCCGAATCCCCTCATGCAGAGCCCCTGCCCATCTACATCCCCCCTTTTGTTCTTTGTGTCTCTGCTCTTTTTCCCTGAATCCAGGGATTTCACATGGCCTTGGGTGAGTCACAGTCTGTGTCAATCCATGGAATTCCTATGGAATTTCTGGCTCCTCCCATTGCTCCTTTCACCTGTCAGTGTCCGGCCCCATCTCCCAGCAGCCCCACAGTTTGCAGAGACATCTCCCTCTCGTTCCTTTCAGAAGGGACCTCCAAGCCCCCCCAGGGGCACCTCCCACAATTCCAGGCTGCTCCAAGCCCTGTCCAGCCTGGCCTGGGGCAATTCCAGCCTGAGCCCAGCCCCAGCCCATGGTCACCACCAAAGCACGGCCTGGGGACCACATCTGTGGGGTTTGGAGATTGCCAGGGCTGGGGACAGGGAGCAGAGGAACCCCAGGGATGGATCCTGGCAGCAGCTCCCCCATCCCTGCCTGGTCTCCTCCACTCTCTCCAAGGGCTCCTCTTCATCCTCATTCTCCGTCTGCACCTCTGCGGGTGGAGGGGATGGAGCTGTGTGAGCAGGGGGACTTCAGTTCGTTCACTGGATCAAATATGGGGACACAGAGAGAGCAAAGGAACCTGCTGTGCTTTTTCTGTGCAACCTGGAAATAATTGTCTCTGTGTTTTAGGATTTTTGGGGGGCTTTTTTGAACACTAGAAATAAAAGGGAATCCTTTTCAATCTCAACAAAACCTGAATTCCCTTGAAAACGTATTTTTGTTGCTTTTTTTTTTTTTTTAGCTTATTATTGCCTAATTAAGATGGAATGAATTTTAGAGGGAAAAGCTCTTTTGAAACAAAATAATGAGATATCCCAGTTCATGAATATCTGAATTCTCAGCTTGGAGAATGGCTCAGTCCCATTTTTGTTGGACATTTTGGGGTCCATCTCTCAGTCCCTGGCCCCGAGAAGCACTGCAGGGACCCCCGAAGCTCCGGTGTTTGAGCTCTGCACTCACGAGGTCACCGTGGCGTTTGCTGAACAGAAACTCCAACCCCAAACTGCCCCTGCTGCTGTGGGGTGGGACCTGAGCCCACGGGGGACAGGGGCAGTGCGGTCAGTGGGGTCAGGGGGCAGTGGGGTCAGGGGTCAGTGGGCAGTGGGGTCAGTGGGGTCAGTGGACAGTGGGCAGTGGACAGTGGGCAGTGGGCAGTGGGGTCAGTGGGGTCAGTGGGGTCAGTGGGG
>VZRN01005621.1:88171-110077 GCA_013397935.1 Dasyornis broadbenti | reverse complement strand
GGGAAGGGAAGGGAAGGGAAGGGAAGGGAAGGGAAGGGAAGGGAAGGGTGAGCTCTGCTCGTGCCCTGATCATCTCTGCTGACATGGGGATCCTTTTTTTACCCCTGTCAGCTCCACAACAGCAGCAGAGCTCCATCCCTGCACCTCAGGCACCTGAGCACCAACGTGACAGCTATTCCCCAATCCTGGAGCATTTCCTGCTGGGAATGGGGCAGGGGCAGCAGCACAGCTGGGCTCATTACCCGAGGCTTGGGCAGGCTCTGGGTGCTGGCTGAGGACTCCGGGCTGCCCTTCTGATTTCCCTGCTTTCAGGGTGAGCTTTCCTTGGTGTTCTGCCATGTCAGTGGAACTGACCCGGGTGGGAATGGCAGAGCTGCTCCCAGGGGTTGTGCTCCCAGGGGTTGTGCTCCCAGTTGTCCACAATGTCCTGGGAGCAGGGCCTGGGCTGGGCACAGGCTGCCTTTAACCCCTGCAGCCCTGGGACGGTGCCCAGGCTGCTCTCCCAGAGCTGCTCCTCATTTCCCTTCCCCTGCCATAAACTCAGCCTTTGGCAGCCAAAGCTGAACGAGCTTTTGTGAATCTTGGCAGGAATCTGCCTCTGTTGGAAAAGGAAATCTTCTCCAGCTTTACTGCGCTCCAGAGGATCCCCCAATAGGCTGAGATTTCCCTTTTCTGATAGCTCCCGTTCCTGCTGGTTTGTCCTGCCTGTCCAGCCTGCTCTGGATCACACCCAAGCTCCTCTTAAATCTATTTTTTAAAAGAAATAAATTATTTTAAATCATAATAAATTTAATTTTATTACTATGATTTAAATTTATTATTATATTAATACTAAATATAAATAAATTATAAATAAATTGAATTTTAAAAAAAAATTTTTTTAAAGGATGTGATTTTAACCCCCAGGATTTGTTTTATAATTTGCCTCAGTAAAATTGCCAGGGGATGTTTCCTAGGGAGGCTCCAGCAGCTCCCAAGGAGCCCCCAGCACGATGAACCCTCTGCTCCTCGTGGCTGGAAGGGAGCAGCCCTGGCACTGCATGGATTCCATCCTCCCGTTTGGAATTGTGCTCCTTGCAGGATCCGGGATGCAGCTGGAGCCAGCCCCAGCAGCGGGGGGGGGAATGCAGAGCTGAGCCATCGGGAGGAGGCAGCAGCTGCTCCCTGGAGCCCCTGCCACCTTCCCTTCCCAGCTTTCCCATGCCAGGAGGTGCCAGGGTTTGATTTGGATTCACTCCATTCCCCTGCTCTGCTGTAGGAGGGGTTCCCCTGTCCAAGTGCAAGGAGCCCTTCGTGCTCCTCACAGCTGAGCCTCCCTTTGACAGGGAACTGAGCTGGAGCCCTGAAGCTTTAATCCCACAAATTTCCCGTTCTTCCCCTCCTCTCCCAGTCCATTATGAGGGGAATGAGAAGGGAGGGTCTTTACGAACAAACTGTGAGGCTGCTGGGAAGGTAGGGCCGATACTGAGAGAAACAGTGAGAAGATTTCCATAGGAATTCCCCGATGGACTTGCCCCAGGCTGAGTCACAAGAACAGGGACAGAAGAAAAAGAAGAAAGGGGGAGATGTGTACTGAGGGGCTCTGCATGAGGGGCGATGGATATTCCGGGGCTCTGCATGAGGGGATTCGGGGAGTCTGTGCCTCTCGAGTGCCTCAGGCAATGGGGAAAGAGAGAGGGAACTGCGGCCGGGAAATCAGGATAAAAAGAGGCTGCGTCCTCTGTCAGTTGGAGAGACCCCATGGGAAATGGCCATGGCCTCTCCCTTCATTCATGGATGAAGTTCCAGGGCTCCTCTGTCTCGTTTTAGGGCACAAACCTCTGCTGGCTGTGGGTGCATTTCCTGACAATTATCACAACCATGGCCATCCCTGTGCAGAGGTGCTCCTGGCTCATCCTGCTCACCGAGACCCATTGGTGCTCACAATTCTCACAGAAAATAATTTAGAAAAGAATAAAAAACCAGCAGAAGATGTTTTGCCTTCAGTCGCCAGGAAAAGTAGCCGTGACTTTTCTTGGCAGAAATCTCCAGCGTTAAAAGACTTTGGTGGAATGTTTGGTTTTCAGGTAGAAAAAAAAAAAAAATATTTTTTTCTTTTTTTGTGGAATGCAGCCACTTTTCCTCCAAGGCACCTGCCCAGCCCAAGGCCAGCCCTGTCCAAAGGCAGAGCAGGAAGTGGTTCCAAGCATCCTTGCTCCCTCTTGCAGGGATCGGCTCCAGATCCCTGCAGAGCAGCTCCTTCTCCTCTCCCGAGCATTTTTCTTTGTGCTGTCAGTGCCCACAGCTCAGACTCTCCTTACCCTTCTCTCCTCATCACTACTCTGTGTCTTCAGCCTCTTCCCGCCTGCCTTCCCTCTCTGATCCACAAAATCCATCACTTTCGGTGTTCTCAGCTCTGGGACTGTTCATTTCTCTGCTGCAGCAGGACCAGGACCCCCTTTCACCTCTCCCAGGGGTGTGTGCCCACCCCTGGGGTTTGGGAGGGTTTGGAGCTGGGTCTCACCGGGGTCAGGGTCCCCAGAGGGGCCGTTCCCACCAGGACACATTCCCTGATGGATTCCAGTGCCCCGAGTCCAACCCGTGACCCCTCAGCTCTCACATCTCAGTGGGAGGGGAGGCCCTGGGATGGAATTCCCGGAGCAGCTGGGGCTGCCCCTGGATCCCTGGCAGTGCCCAAGGCCAGGCTGGACAGGGCTGGGAGCAGCCTGGGGCAGTGGGAGCTGTCCCTGCCTGTGGGTGGGGTGACCCTGGATGGGTTTAAGGTCCTTCCCACCCAAACCATTCCATGATCTAAGGTCTCCCAAATCCGTCTCAGGACCAAGTCTCCTCGTGTGGGGCCGGGGCTCCCAGGTAGTTTGATGAGCTGTAGGAATCATTGAATTCCCATAATTATTTTTCTTTTCAATTTTTCTTTTCTCCCTTGCACAGTTGAGGTTTTACATTTTTCCCTGTCCTCCTCCTCCTCCTCCTCATCACACTGCCAGGCCATTTCCCAGCTTCCCTGGCCCTGACCTGGCCCTGCCTCTCTCTCATTCCATAACCTTTCACGAAAATCCAGCTCTTCCAAGGGGATTTTCTGTCCCTACCCAGCCCCTCCCTTTTGAGAAATGAGGAAAGATCAGCCCAGATCCCACCTGTGCACTCCCCATGGTTATCCTGGGAAAACAGGCTCTGCCTGGAGGAACAAGGACAAGATTCCCTCAGAAAGGGACTTTGTTCTTCCAGAATTTCCCCTCTGTAACTTAGCAACATTTCCGTCAGCCAAGGAGCTGCTCTGGGATATTTCCTGCAATGCAAAGGCCCCGAGCTGGGAGCAGTTGGGTGTTCCTGGCTCACAGATGCCCAGGCAGACACGGGGATGTCTCCCTGCCAGGCAGGATTGTGGCTCCTTGCTCCCAGATTCCAGAGAGGCCAATTACTGCCGAGTCATTTTGCCCTTTCTGATCTGCCACTGCTGCTCTGATGCTCTGGGTTTAATGAGGCAGAAAAGCAGCGAGAGAATCCAAAGGCTTCGTTCAACGGGGGACATTTCACATTTAACCTTTGCAGGGAAGGGGGATGCGCCCTGGGGCTGGGAAAATCCTGAGCCTGCAGCAGCTGAGGGGACTCAGGCTCTGTCTGATAAACACAGAAAACTTCCAGGAAAGATGTTTTTAACAGGAAAATGACCTTCACCTTCCTCAAAGCATCTTCATGCCAGGGCTGAGAGCAAGGCTGGAGGAAAAGCCTCAGGTTTAGCCCAAAGTCACAATTCCCAGCTCCCCCCTTGCTCATCCCCTCCCTGGAATCTGCTTCTCTCTGTTCCAGCCCCTTTTCCACCTGGGAGAGTCCAGGGCCGGATCCCGGCCACAGCCCCCAGGGGATCCAGGGATCCTGACAGGGCATTCCGGGGGGGCAGAAAACATGGAAAGGCACAGGAACCCCTGCAGGATGAGGATACTGAAACCCCTGGGGAATCGCTCTGCACAAGGAACGCAGCACCCAAGCACCAGGCACCCCAGCAGGACACTCAGGGTTCCCCCAGTGCTTTATTGCAGCAGCTTCCAGGGAGCCCCTCGGGGCTGCTCCTTGCTGGAGTCTGGGGAAGACTTCCAGGGCAAAGAGCAGGAAAACAGAGCCAGAGCCATGCCCAGGAGCAGCCATGGCTTCCCAGCTCTCCCACAACCTTACAGCCGAATTTCAGTTTTACAGGAATGCCAGCGGGCCTGGAGATGATTCCATTGGGAAATTCCCACTGATCTCTGCCTTCCCAAACCCCAGCATTTCAGTGTTGCTGGGAATGGTCCCGGCCCTGAGGCTGCCAGAGCTCCAGGAGGGTTTGGACAGCGCTGCCAGGGATGTCCGGGGTGGGATTTTGGGGTGTCCAGGGTGGGATTTTGGGGTGTCTGTGCAGGCCTGGGGCTGGACTGGATGATCCTGGGGGTCCCTCCCAAGTCTGGATATTCCATGATTCCATGATCCCAGGAACAATACGATGCCAGAGGGAAAGCACGAAAGTTCTGATTTAAATCTAAATACAATAAAATTAAATCAAATAAATGATCTGAACTGTGGGGCTGGTCCTGGTCCAGTTGGTGATCCCAGGCTGAGGCTCAGCAGCTGCCACTGCCTGCAGGGAATGTGCAGGGACTGCACTCAGCTGGTGTTTAGTTAACCACAATCCCCGTCTCATCAGCTCCAGGCACAATTCCTGCTCTGGAGCCTCGTTCCCATCCCTTCCCAGGAGGCTTCGGTTCATTTTGGAATGGGTGCAGTGGGACAGATGGATTGGGAGGATCCCGGCAGTGCCCAGGTCCCCTGACCCCACAGAGATCCCGCAAGCCCACAGACACCCCCGGCCCTGCTGGAAACCAGAGCAGTTTAAAGATGTTTTCTAGAACTTGAGCCAGGTCTGGCCACCTCTGCCCCGGGGGAAGGGAACTGAAGCTCCTTCCCAGGGCATTGTTTCTCCAGGTGAGGCCTGGTGAGCTCAGCATCCCAAGAGCCTGGCAGCAGCGCAGAGATGCCCAGAGAGATCAAAGGCATCAACAGAACATCAAGGCAACATCCGTGGCCATCTACAAACACCCAGCCCAGACACCAGCCCTGGCACAGGGGGAGACATCTGCTCCGGAAAGGACTGAGGAGAAAATTGAAGAATGAAAATGCAATGAGCATGGGAGGCAAGGAGATTGGGATCCAATGGGAAACTGAATGCTGGCGCTTGCTCAGCTTGGAACCAATGGAGACTGAGCCAGTGCCTTTCTGTGGGGTTGGGCTGGATAAAGTTTGGGGGGAAATCCTGTAAAAGCTCATGGGTGTCATGGAATGATTCTCTGTGCACAGCCGGGCTGTGTGTGGGTGAGATGATTCCTGTGGCACATCCTGGCCAGAAAATAAAGCAATGCCTTGACTCTCTGACATTGCAAACCTTGTTGGAGGGGTTTTGTTTCTCCCGCACTTTTGGTGACAACCCCACTGACACCCCCCGACCCCACTGACACCCCCCGACCCCACAGATGCCGTGGCCTCAGCTCCAAGGTCAGTCTGGGCACTTCCCCAGCCCAGATTTTGTGCCATCAGTGGGAACATCCCAGCCACGCTGAGTCCCCAGCCCTTTATTCTGGAGCAGGTATGGGGTGGTTTGGGGTTTTTTACATTCCTGCTGTTCCTGTGTGATTGTTCTAAAGCCTCCACCCCTCAAAGGCCAGGACAAGGGGATTTGAACAAGGCCCTGATGAGGACGTTTCCCTTGATAACCCCTCCGTGTCAGGTCACTGACAGCTCCTCACTCACAACTTTCCTTTCGTTTGTCTCTACAGCTCCATCAGAGAAATCACGCTGTGTTTGCCACTCGCTTGTTTTTCCTCCTTTCCTTTTCCTCTACAGCAAAATATAAACCCAACAGCCTTCAGAAATCACACGAGAAGGTTAAAAAAATTAATATCCACAATATTTCACTTCCATGGAAGTGAAAAGAAATAAAAAGACACCAAGGAAGGTTCGATTCTCTTCTAAAGCATTTGGTGAAGTGATTTCCCTGAGCACAAACCCAGAGCCAGCCCACAGCCCCTGAGCCAGCATCGGCTGCTCCAGGAGAGCCCCAGGAAATCCTGCCCTGGACTGGAGCGGATTTGTGCCAGCAGGAGAATGGAAATCATTGCCAAGGTACCAGAGCAAAGGAGTTGCTCAAATCCTGCATTTCTGGTTTTCCATGTCTCAGAGGAACTTCCTCTATTTTGGGCTCAGTGAGTGCCTTTCACCGTTAAAAAACTGAGTTTGGGTTGGGAGGGACCTTAAACCCATCCAGGGTCACCCCAGCCGTGGGCAGGGACAGCTCCCACTGCCCCAGGCTGCTCCCAGCCCTGTCCAGCCTGGCCTTGGGCACTGCCAGGGATCCAGGGGCAGCCCCAGCTGCTCTGGGAATTCCATCCCAGCCCCTCCCCACCCTCCCAGCCTGGAATTCCTTCCCAAGATCCCATTTTAACCCACGACTCTGAGATTCAACAATCGGAATATTTGGCAAGTTTGGTCTCAATGCCTTTATCTAAAACACAGCCTGGAAGTAGTCAGACATTCCCTGATTTAAACACTTCTCTGAATGGAAAATCTTTCACCAAAATTAGGATGCTTTAGGGAAAAGTTGACTTTTTGACAATGCAAGGTTTCCCTGACAATTCCCAAACCCCTCTGGAGATGGGACCTGGACCTTGTCTGTATTGAGAATCTCACTTTGGGTTTTTTAATGTGCTGGCTGCCAGACAGGAGAAGTTAAATAAAGTTAAATAAAGTCTTCCTGCATTCACTTTAAATGCTCCGCTTTTATACTTCGTCATTTTGAAGAAAACACAACCCTTAAGCAAATAGAATGAAACATTCCAGCCGTTTATCTTCTAAAATAGTCCTAGATGTGCCATGAGTGGCGGGGAAATGTGATTTCCAAGGGCCTGAACCTGCCCAATCCCCAACAACACACGAGGAAACCACTCCCCAGGCAGTGCCAGCGCTGCAATTTGAGATTTTAGAGCTGCTCTACAAAGAACAAAGCCCCCAGCTCAGCACATTGCATGGCTGTGTCTATCTTTGAAGATCCGAGGAGGAAATTCCCCTGGAACCGCTGGAATTGCTCATGTGCTGCAAAGCAAGCACGTGCTGGAGGTGCCTCAGTGAGGATCGTGAGGAGCTTAATGAGCTTTCATCCCAAACAGTGGGCAGACACCAGCGCTGAAATCCTCATCAAAAACAAAAGGCCTCGAGCATCCCGAGATGATTCGTGAGAAACAAATTGTGCAGCCTCTCATTAAAGGCGAGCAAACAGCCCATCATGCAATCAGAGAATAAAAACCCCGGCTCCAGGCGCTGGAAATCGATCAGAGCTGCAGCAAAGGAAGCAGGCAGACCACGAAATCCAAGGGAGCAGCACCTGATCATTCCAGCGTGGGACAGGGAGCATCCCGCTGGGGAACAAATCGCACCCAGCTCAGCAGGAAAGATGAAAAGTGTTCAGGGAGTCCAGGGGTGACCAATCCGGGCAGTACAGGAATGACAAACCCAGGGAGTTCAGGGGTGACAAACCCAGGGAATCTGGGAATGACAAACCCAGGGAGTCCAGGGGTGACAAATCCAGGGAATCCGAGAATGACAAACCCAGGGAGTCCAGGGGTGACAAATCCAGGGAATCCGAGAATGACAAACCCAGGGAGTCCAGGAGTGACCAACTCTGAAGTGGCTGCACCTCTCGGAGCTGTGCTGGGCTCGTGGTGGGGAGCGGGGCAGGGCTCCAGCAGCACCAAATCCCAGACTTGGAGCTGGAACATCTGGGCCAGAGGGGCTGCATTTCCCTGGATTAGCCACAGCCTGCCCCGGAGGAGCTCTCTGTAAATACTGACGTAAGGAATTTGGAATACATGGTCTGATTTCCTTAACACTTCCAAGGGCACTCCCAGACCCCAAACTGCTCCTGTCTCCTGCGTTCCAAACAAATCAGCCTCGGGCACAAGCGTCTGACACAGTCAAGAGCTTTGTGAGCTCTGCCACAGCAGCTCCCACAGCTTTCCTGCCCCCACTGACCCCAGTGGCCCAATTTCCCCATTTCCTTGCAGGATTGGTACAAATCCAAGGCAAGGAGCTCAGCAGGGTCGCAGGTTTCTCTCTCTGTTACAGCACAGCATAAAACATCCCTCTGTCTTTAGCAAATGCTGCCAAGTGGCAGCAGAGTGAGGATTTTTCTCCTCTGCTGGGACTGTGCCTGTGGAAGGCTCCCAAGAAAACACCCGAGGAAAACTCTCCTCACAAGACCTCCAAGGAAATCCAGCAGTTTATGGGACAAAAAGATTCCAGAGCTTTCTGTGAACTACTGAGAAGCCAGTGAACAGTCAGAAAGTGCTGAGGAGCCCGAAACAAGCCCAGCTGCTCTCATGAGCTCACCTCATAACAAAATGAAATGAACAGCTCTTGTGCAGAGCCTGCCATTTGGAACCAGGGTGTTCCTGGCTCCGAGGAAGTGCTGGATTCACCTGGGCTGGGGACACTCTCAGTGCTGGTCTCCTCACAAAAGTGCTGCTCCTGCTCCCGGAGCTGCTGGGATAACAGCAGCAGGAGAGAGGGAACCCCTATCCGAGCCCCCTGCCCGCTCCTGGCTGATGGAAGCCGGGCCTGCCTGGGCTGTGCCTCTGAACCTGGGCCCAGCTCATCCTCCTGCACCTCCTGAGCTCTGCCCTCGTGTTCATCCCTTCCTCACAGCCAAAATCAGCCTTTGCTGCTGGAAAAATGAGTTCACTCCCTTCTGTGTCTTCCCAGGCTTCCCAGGACCCCTGAACGCTGCAGTGATGTCATCTCCCTTCATGATATTCCTTTAATTTTGACCAGGATTGTTAATGAATATTTAAGGAAACCTTTTGCTACCATGAAGAAGTGACTCTCAAAGGCCCCAATTTCCCCATCTTTCACAAAATCCACAAAGAAACACAAATGCCAGAGCCTGAAGGATTTGCCTGAACCTCAGCACAGGGCTCCCTGCTCAGAGCCCAGCCCCGTGTCAGGGGAACGTGGAACTGCTCTGCTGCTGCACCTGCAGAGGGACCACAGGCGGCTCTGGGCACAGAAATAAACCCAGCAGCTCAACTGCTGAATTATTTGTGCTCCCCAGGTGAGTTCTCTGCACCAGAAAGGCAGGAGATCACACGGAGAACGGGAATTACAGCCCCAATCTCCTTTGCCGAGGAGAAGCCGGCGCTTCAATTTTTCATGGAGGTTTCAAATACTGAGCTTGGAACTTGTGCCCTTCAGGAAACTCCAGTTACCCCTGCCCCACCACGGGGAGCCGATCTTTTATTCATGGCATCAACAGGAGCATGGAGCAGGAGTGCTGGGCCCAAGGAATGCTGGATCCAGGGAATGCTGGTTCCAAGGAATGCTGGTTCCAGGGAATGCTGGTTCCAAGGAATGCTGGGCCCAAGGAATTCTGGTTCCAAGGAATTCTGGGCCCAAGGAATGCTGGTTCCAGGGAATGCTGGGCCCAAGGAATTCTGGTTCCAAGGAATACTGGGCCCAAGGAATGCTGGGCCCAAGGAATGCTGGGTCCAATGCAGGGGTCAGGGCATGGAGGGGTTGTGTCCTTCCGGAGGGAATAACCTGATTTTTGAGCTCATTTACGCATTCCAAGGTCCTTTGCCTCGGAGAGTTTGGGGTGGGAAGGTAAATCCCAGAAGCAGGCAGGGATCCCAGGGGGGCTGAACACACCCTGGTGTGGGGTTGGGGAGTGGAGGAAACCCCCAGGCCTGCACAGGGGGCAATAACCCAGAGCACTGGAGGTTTTGGGTGGATTGCTGAGCTGTTCCTGGCAGGGAATGGCAGAAATGCAGCCTGGGAGCGGATTTCAGAACCTGCAACCAGAAATGTGTCTGGCTTCCCTAAGGATCCTGTTCTAGCAAAGGCCTAAAGCAGGCCCATGGAGAGGGGAATAAAAGTTATTGCTTGGTAGCAAAATCATTTCATGGTAGGGAAAGGTGGAAAAATTCTGTTCCCATTGGCATCCTGGGCACATCCGCTCATTTCCAACAGCCACAGTGGGAAGGATCCTTCCCAATCACAGAGGTACAACACACTGGGAACCTGTTTTAACCTGGTTTTATTCTCTTGAAGAGCTTCTGGAGGTGGGCCTGCCCCTCCACTCCAGGGGAAAGTGTCCCTGTGCACGGCTTGGGGTGGATCTGGTCCTTGAGGTCCCTTCCAAACCAAACCATGCTGGGATTCTGTGATAATAAATGGTTCTCATCAGACGCCTCCAAATCTCCAATAATTGCTCCTCAATCAAATGCAGCAGTCGGGGAGGTGGTGAATATCGATGAGGTCGAGCTTCCCGTACAAGAGCAACACTGAACACTGAAGAATAATTGAACTTTAATGGTTTTTAAGAACTCAGAAAGGTCCTCTATGAACGAATAAAGGCAGAAAAAAGTGTTCCAAATACCCGTAGAGGTGATCAGAGACTGCTGATATTGAGCTGGATTTTACAAACTGAGGCAGAATTCTCAATCCAGGCACTCAGGGTCCCAAAGGCAAAGCTTTGGTTCTCTGGGCAGTCCTGGGGGTCCATCCTGGACAGTGGCACAGGGAGTGATCCCCACTGCTCTTTGCTTTGCTTGGGGCTGCATTATCCCCTTATCCCATTATCCCACGGGTGGCAGGAAACAGGAGAATTTGACATTTCCCAGTGCAAATGGAGAAAAATGAACAATTTTGTTTCTGTGAACATTTTCTGACATTTTCTATCCGGTAAGTGCTCAGTGAAGAACTTTGCTTTTGCCCTCGCACTTATTCCCACATTTATAAAGGATTTTGTCTCTAAAGAGGCTCTAGGAAGAGGAGCATCCGTGACAGAACCTGCTGAGGGGAGATCAGGTGGAAGATGAGGTTGTGCAGAGCAGCTGGGGCTGACCCTGGATCCCTGGCAGTGCCCACGGCCTGGCTGGATAGGGCTGGGAGCAGCCTGGGGCAGTGGGAGGTGTCCCAGGTGCGGCACTGGATGGGCTTTGAGGTCCTTTCCAACAAAAACCATTCTGGAATTCCAGGGTTCTCTAATCCTCATCCCGGTGCAGCCACACCTCGTGCTGGGCAGTGATCACTGTCCCTGTCTCACTCCCCTCTCCCCAGATCTCAGCACAATCCCAGTTTTCCACAGCTGCGGAACCATCTCAGCATCGCTGTGTTCACTGCTCCGGGACTGGGAGAGTCTGAACACAGCCACAGGAAAGCAGCTGGGAGCTGACAGCCAAATCCCCTTCCTGTGGGAGGAACAGTGGGATCTGAATGCTTTAAAATGCAAAAGCTCCTGAAGTTTGGAATGAGAATTCCTGTTCGTGCTGTGCCTGCTGGCTCTGGCGGCGCCTGTTCTTCCCTTGCCAAACCCAGCAGCAGCAGCACTTGGATTTGTTGAATTCATCCCTGGGCCTGAGCTGCAGCATGGACCCCTCACGGCCACAGGCTGGGGTGGGAAATCGCTTTTGGCAGAGGAATTTCATCCAAGGTAAGTGGTTTTTTTAAAAAAAAAAAAATTGATCAGGAGACACGAAATCCAACCCCAGCGACTCCCCTGCAGTGTGAGAGAGTTTGGGCCCAGACTGGTGCCCAAGGCACAGAATGCAATTTGCTGGATTGATTCCTGGCAGGAAAATTAAAGCTGTTTCGGTTTGTCAGCCTGGGCTGGGGCGGAGATTTCCCACGTCAAAGTCTCATTTTGTAGGAATCAGCTCTCATGGATGGAGGGAGGGAGGGATGGATGGATGGATGGATGGATGGATGGATGGATGGATGGATGGATGGATGGATGGATGGATGGATGGACGGATGGATGGATGGATGGATGGAAGGAAGGATGGATGGAGGGAAGGAGAGAGAGACAGATGGACGGACGGATGGATGGATGGATGGAGGGAGGGATGATGGATTGATGGATGATGGATGGATGGATGGATGGATTGATGGATGATGGATGATGGGCAGAGGAGCCACCTTCAGCTGAACCCACCCCCCAAAATCCCTCTTGGCTGAAGGGGCTGGGGGTCAGCTCAGACAGAAGATTTTGGGAGGGGGAAACGAGGCAGTTCCAGAAATTTCCACTCCAGCTCCTTCCTTTTGCTCTGGGATGAAATGGGAATTATTTTCCTCAAATCCCAGCATTGGAAGCCTCTCCCTCATCGTTTGCTTCATTCCTCCAAATTTCATTCTCCAGTCTGAGCCTCTGTCAGCAACAGGAAGATGTGACTGAGGGAATGTGAGAGCCAGCAGGCAGCAGCTCTGGAGAGCATCGGTACAAACACCAGTGGCTACAGAATCCTGGAATCCCAGAGTCTTTAAGGTTGGAAAAGCCCTCCCAGCCCATCGAGTCCAAGCTGTGCCCAATCCCCAGCTCATCCCCAGCCCAGAGCACTCAGTGCTGCCTCCAGGCCTTCCCTGGACTCCTCCAGGGATTGCGATTCCAGCCCTCGCTGGGCAGCAAGGCCTGACCACGCTTTCCTTTCCTCCTGGATGTTTTCCAGACCTGCTTACACTTTATTTTCTCTAAATACGCCTGCCCGATGCTTCCCAGCTCTGCGTTCTTGCTGGGGATAATGACATCAATATCCCTGCTAAGACAAGCGGCTGTCACTGGGAGTTTGACACAGATTAATTTGAAACTGAATTGGAGATGCTGTTTTCCCGTGATGGGGCTGTAATTACCTGGCTGAGAGCAGTGACAGTGCCAGAGCAGCACTGTGAGCCACTCAAGGAAAATGAAAATTAAACCCCAATTCCACACTCGCTGAGAACTGAGGAATTTTTTCACATTCGGGAAACTCAGCTGAGTTCACACACGGGATTTGCTTTCTGTGCCCCCCAAAAGCACAAATGGTTCCTGTCCTGAGCTGCCAACCTGGAGCACCAGGGAGAGGAGCCTGAGGAACCTCCCCGGAACCTTCCAGAGCTGCAGAGCAGCTCCTGCTGAGCCCACCACGGACCAGCCTCCACAGCAGGAACAGGGATGAAGAAATGTCCCCCAAATCCACCCTGAGCCTCCCCTGGCCCAGCCTGAGGCCGTTCCCTCTCCTCCTGTCCCTGTTCCCTGGGATCAGATCCCAAATCCCCCCCGGCTGCCCCCTCCTGTCAGGAGCTGTGCAGAGCCACAAGGTCCCCCCTGATCCCCCTTTGCTCCAGGCTCAGCTCCTTCCCAGCTCCCTCAGGAGTTCCCCAGCCCTTCCCAGCTCCCTCAGGAGTTCCCCAGCCCTTCCCAGCTCCCTCAGGAGTCTCCAGACCCATCCCAGCTCCCTCAGGAGTTCCCCATCCCTTTCCCAGCTCCCTCAGCCGCTCCTCACCAGACTCAGAGCTTTTCTTTAGAGAAACAATGACAATATCTCCACGCAGAGCACATCCCCCCAGCAGTTTCCCTGCACTGAAGCCCAGCACCATCAGCTCCTGCAGAATTCCTCCCAGCAGCCTCACCCTGGCTGTTTAACTCCTCACACGTCCCTTGCAGCTTTCTCTACTCAACCATCAAATTATCTCTTCACAGAGCGAGAAGAAAGCAGAATTACAGCATCAGCAGCGAGCACAAATAGAGGGGAAGGTTGCAGAAGAAATAAAGATTCCAAAAGTCGCAGGGCTTCAGCTGCCCATTCTAGAAAGCTCCAGGAGCTGTTCAACCCACCCTGTGAGGGTGACAGCCAGGCCGGCAGCGTGTTGGGTGTGTCCCACCTTGGCCTGGCTCCTGGATCCCTGGGAATGGCCCCAGGGGTGAATCCTCTCAGGGATTCCCTCCCGACCTCCAGGGACACTTTCCCAGCTCAGGGTGGGCAATCTGAGCACAGCCCACCCGTGGGAAGGGAATTGGCTTTGGGCACAGAACGGCTTGGGTTGGGAGGGACCTCAGAGCCCAACTCCTCTCTTTCAGCGCACGTTTCTGTTTGACTGGAGAAATGAAACGGCCCCAGGCTGCAGTGCCAGGGCTCAGGGACAGAATTCCCTCTCCAGTGTCCAATCACACCAAGAGTGACACAAGGCCACGAGCCCTGAGAGCATCAAACTCCTCCGAGTGTCAGAAATGGTTTCCTTAAAGGTTTAGGCTTGGGAGCACCAGCAGGTTCCAGCAAAGAACAGAATCTGTGGTTCCCACTGGTGCCCGTATCCTGGGATTTAGGGAGGTGTAAGATCCTGCAGGGAGTAAATGCAGCTCCTCAGAAGTTTCAGGGCTCGGCCAGGCTGCGGGGTTTGGTTTGCTGGACAGGTCACCCGTGGGGAAAAGGGCTCAGGTTCTGCACTCCTGAAATCCAGGTTCCTGTCTGGCCCAGCCAGGAGTGCTGCACTCCCTTCTCCAGGATCCATGATCATTTGGATATTCAAACAAATCTTGATTGTGATTTAATGGCTCACACTGCAATTAGCCTCCAGGGAAAAGTGCTTGCAATTAACCACGCAAACATTCCATTTGTTACACCATGACATGTCCTGCTGAATTTCCTGATGCAGAGCTGGGAGTGGAGCAGCACCGGGCCAGAGCCCCGGGAGCAGAGGGAAAGGAGGGATGAGGCTGGGAGTGACCCCTGTCTCCCTCTGCCTGTGGCGCTGGGAGGGTCCCCGTGGCTGCTGCTGCTGGGGCTGGGCAGGCAGGGACCCGTGCAGGGCTGGCACTGAGCCATGGAGCTCCTGTCCGTGCCAGGAGGGATAACCTTGCTCCTATCCCTGGATCCCAGCCAGGTTCCAGCACAAAATCCATCTGCACATGGCGTGGAAGAGCATTCCCAGGGCCCTGAGGCACCGGCAGATTTCCCTGTATTCCCAGCTATATTTGTTTTATTATGTGGCCTTTTTATATTTAATACCTCAAGGTGCACCAGGGGAGGCATAGATTAGATAACAGATGATTTTAGATTTAGATAATTTTAATTAGATAATAGGGAAAACTTCCATGGGAAGGGCTGTAAAGCCCCTGGAAGGGGCTGTCCAGGGCTGGGGATGTGGCAAAACCACGAGGATGTGGCACCCAGGACAGGGGTCAGTGGTGGCCGTGGTGGTGGTGCAGGTTCATGGTAGGACTTGATGACCTTGAAGGTCTTTTCTGACCCCAAGGGTTCTGTGATTCTCTGTGCCCTCACCTGCTGGCAGAGCACAAAAATTGGGATGGGTCTGTTCCCCCGGTGCCCGGGGAATGTGCAGGGAATGTCCATCCTAGAGCAACAAAATGAAACCAGCAGAGTGAGGAGGAGTGAAGTGCTGCTGAAAATCAGCCAAAAATCACAGCAACGTGGACTTGGTGTGGGGGAGGAGGCCTTAAACCCACCCAGAGCCACCCCAGCCACAGCAGGGACAGCTCCCACTGCCCCAGGCTGCTCCCAGCCCTGTCCAGCCTGGCCTTGGGCACTGCCAGGGATCCAGGGCAGCCCCAGCTGCTCCGGGAATTCCATCCCAGCCCCTCCCCACCCTCCCAGGGAGCAATTCCTTCCCAAGATCCAACATCTAACAGGAGGGAATGTCAGGACTGAGCTCCTGTGCCAAGGGGGTGGTTCGTACCCCAAATCTCCTGTGAATGTCCTTCCCTGAGAGGACAGGGAGCATTTGCCCGTTTTGCAAAGGGGAAGGTTTATTGTGGGGGGCGTCACTGAACCCCAGGATCCCGGTCAGGCTGCAGGGGAGCACAGCGGCTCCTCTGCTCCCAGCTCCAGCAGGGCCAGCCCAGAGCACACGGCCCCGGATTGTGCCCAGCTTCTCCTGGAATGTCCGCAGGCAGGACACTGCACACCCTGCCTGGACAATCCACGCTCTGTGCTCCTTCCAAGTTGTGCCTTTTGACAAAGCTCAGTCCAGGAGCCGGGGAAGGGGAGCAGAATTCCAGCAGAAATTCCTGTCACCCGAGGCAGGTCCGCGTGTTCTGCTCAGGTCTGCAGAGGGGAAAGGCCAATTCCGGGACAATTTCCGCAGCAGTTCCCTGCTGATTCTGCAGTGAGGCTGGAAAAGCGGAGTGGCAGAGCTCTGGATCCCCAGGGAAGCTCCCGATATCCCCCAGGGCTGTCCCAGGTGAGCAGCACCAGGGCACGGAGCCAGCACCTCCCTTGGGGCAGGGAAGGACAGCAGAGCTTTCCCAGCCCTTTTTATCCTCCCGCCTGTGGATTTGGGGGGAATTCTGGCTGCCAGAAAGCAGCACGGCTGAAAGCAGCCTGAAGGGTCTTTGACAAGCGGCTCTGGTTTATAAACAGAAAGTTTGGATGGCTTGGTTTCCTCCTACCATTGCCGTAAAGTACAGAATTTACATTTTGTACGCTTTTATACTTTCTTTTCTGCCCATCTTTCATTTCCTCAAATGGGAGAAGTCTAAAAGCAAAAGGAAAAGTCTAAAAAAAGGAGTAGGAAGTAAAAAACCAGGATTAAAACATGGCAAATGTTCACAAGCTTATCAGAGAAGAAGTTTTCAGGATCTGTTTTTTCCCCTCATCCTTTAACCTCCTCCTCTGTTGTTTTCTTGCTAGTGAATTACTATTTATAATTCAAAGATTTTTAACCAGACAAGAATCTTTTCAGCGCCACTATTTACTCATCTTCTGACCTTCAAAATTCATTTCCAGCGATGGAAATCAGAATGAAGCATTTGTTACTTTTGCTCCATTGAACCAAAGAAAACAACTGCAATCTCTGCTTTTTTTTTTGTACTTGAAAACAATAATTAAGATGACAACGTCATGTTCAGAACTGCACATCCCCCAGCCTCTCAATGTGCCAAGGCCAATTTAGGATGAGGAATAAACTCTCAGTGCCGTGAGTTTAAGGGGTTTAATTCCTCAGTCCACACAACACTGCAGGAGAGGATATTTGCAATGAGAACTCAGTGACTGACTTAGACTTAAGCTGAAAAAATCAGTTCTCCCGGAAGCTTTGTAGCTTTAAATAGTCTGAACTCCTGAGAACTATTCCCAAACAGGATAATGGGATTTTCACTTCAAATATCAGATCACAAAGGCAAACACCAGACAGCAAAGTTGATGTGGAGATGGTGCTCTCAAAAGAACTGCTTGACGTGACAAAGGTAGAAAGGAAGAAACAGGGCCCCAGTTACAAAGTTTAAAGATCAGAGCTGGTTGTGATTTCATTCAGAAATCAGCCTCGCCACATCTGACATTTCAAAAGTTTCCCTGAACATTTCCCCCCTTTTTGTGCTCCTGGAGCTCATCCTCCTTCACAGGAGCCTCTGCCGGGCCCCCAAGAGCAGCGAAAGCAGCGCCCAGGAGCTGCTCTGCTGCCTCCCCCCATCCCTGCGTGTACCTGCTCCAGGCGGGCTCCTCTCCGCAGGGAGCAGCCGCTCCTGATGCTGCTCCCGGGAGCCCTCGTTTGCTGGGAAGGCTCTGCCAGCACCAACATCCCCAGCAGCCACCCCAAGCCTTCCTTCCAAAGGCCCTTCTGGAGAAACCCATCAGTTCCAGGGAAGGCGCAGCCGCTGCTTCGCTCCTCTGAGCAGACTCAGCCGGCAGCGGGCTCGGTGCCGGAGCAGTTCCCAGAGCTGTTTGATCCCAGTTTCACACAACAGGAAATGTCCTTTGTGTCCCGTTCCCGCCTGCTCCTATTGACCTGCGCTGTGTCCCTGCACAGAGGATGGGAAATGAATTCCCTGGATTTGTGATCCATTGAAGCGAGCGTGGAGCAGGATCCGGCTGTGTCCCTAATGGGCCCCTGCAAAGTGGAATTACCGAAGGAGCTCTTTTCCTGCTCGTCCTCTGCTCTTGAACACAGAGACATGAAAAACAGAGATGTTCCTGTCCCTTTACGGTGTAATTATGAACCTCAACAATTTCTGTGAATTGTTACATCTCCACTCATGGAATCCTGGAATGTCCTGGGCTGGAAGGGCCCCCAGGATCACCCAGTGCCACCCCAGCCCTGCCCAGAGCCCCCAACAACCCCAGCCTGGCCATCCCTGGCAGCGCTGTCCAAACGCTCCTGGAGCTCTGGCAGCCTCAGGGCCGGGACCATTCCCTGGGGAGCCTGGGCAGTGCCCAGCAGCCTCTGGGGGAAGAACCTTTCCCTGAGCTCCATCCCAAATCCCCCTGGCACAGCTCCAGCCCTTCCCTGGCTCCTGGAATCCTTGCCTGAATTCCTAGGATCTGCACTCTCCTGTTCCATCATCACCTACTGACCCGTTCTGCTCAGGCACTGCCTTCATTTCTCATAAAGCCCATTAATTTTTTTGGCACTTAATAATAAATATTTTCTGCTCTTTTTGACATTTTCACAGCTCACACAAATCAACAAATCCAGTACAAGGGTGTCCATCGGGAGGAAGCTGCTGATCCGGGTCCTGTGGGTACAGAGAACCACAAAGCCCTGCAAGTGCAGTTTGTTTGGCAAAGGGAGATGTCAAATGAATGACACAGAGCATGGATCCTGAGCTACTGGAGCCGTATCACACCTCTCCAGTGGGAATGGGAGAGACACTTCCCTGGGACAGGTTTCCAGATGGTTTTGTCACTGCTGCAAACAACTGAGCCGGTGCCTGAGCAGCCTCCTCTGGGCCTCCCAGCATCCTGTGCCTCACAACAGATGGGCCCCGAGCATCAGAGCCTTCAAACGGAGCTGGAGATATTCAATTGCCAGCCAGGGATGGTGATTGCCTTTCTCTTCCTGTGCAGCACAAACAGGAGCCATGTCTGTACAGGGACCCTTGGGCATCGCACACGGATCCAGCCCAGGCTCCGTGGCAGCTGGAAATCTCCTTTCAGCACTTCCTGCGCTGCCAGCGCCGTCCTCACACACATCCAACACCTTCCCCTGCCACCACAGCTCCCTGGAGCCAGGAACACTGGGCCTTGCTGGAGACAAACGAGCTCGAGGTCAAACAACTCTGCTGTCCAGGAAAATGGGAGAATTCTGAAACAACGTGACCAGCAAGCCCAAAGAGCCCAAAGAGCCCTACGGGCTCCAATGTGCCCAAACTGCCCAAACTGCCCAAAGAACCCAAAGTGTCCAAAATGACCAAAGTGCCCAAAATGACCAAAGTGCCCAAAGTGCCCAAAGAGCCCAAACTGCCCAAACTGCCCAAAGAACGCAAAGTGTCCAAAATGACCAAACTGCCCAAAGTGACCAAAGAGCCCAAAGTGACCAAAGAGCCCAAAGTGACCAAAGAGCCCGAAGTGTCCAAAGTGTCCAAAGAGCCCAAAGTGCCCAAACTGCCCAAAGAACCCAAAGTACTCAAACTGCCCAAAGAACCCAAAGTGTCCAAAGTGCCCAAACTGCCCAAAGAACCCAAGTGTCCAAAGTGCCCAAAGAACCCAAGTGTCCAAAGTGCCCAAAGTGTCCAAAGTGACCAAAGAGCCTGAAGCACCCAAATTGCCCAAAGAGCCCGAAGTGCCCACAGTGACCAAAGTGCCCAAAGGGCCCAAACTGCCCAAACTGCCCAAACTGCCCAAAATGCCCAAAGTGACCAAAGCACTCAAAGAGTCCAAAGCGCCCAACGTGCCCAAAGAGCCAAAAGTGTCCAAAATGCCCAAAGTGCCCAACATGCCCAATGTGCCCAATATACCCAAGGTGCCCAAAGTGCCCAAGGTGCCTGTCCTTCCCTGCAGCCCAAAGGGCCCTTGGATGCTGTTTGCAGGACAGGACTCACCGTGCCCAGAAAAGCTTCCTCTGCTGCCTTCCTCTGCACCTTTCCCACAGCCTCTCCCTGTTCCACAGCTCAGCACCGCTCTGGAGCGCTCGCTGTCCCACAAACAAGATTTATCCTGTTTTCCCTGGGAAAACCCAGCTGATGCCGGGGAATGGTGTGAAGGAAGCAATACAGAAATAAGGATGGCTGATTATCCACTCTCAGAATTCTCCCCTCCTCTGTGGAGGTGCAGGAACAAATGTCTGCCTTTTGTGAGGTTTCATTCATGAGTGTTCTGTTTAACTCGGTGTTCCTGTGATCATCTTAATTTCTGTGCTGAGAACAGAGCCCTGGCAGGATTCAGGTCTTTAATAACGGCACTGTCATTCTGATATCTCCATCTCTTACTCCTGATTTCCATTGTTTGCATCTCTTCAAAGGCACAAAGCAGCAGGGTCCCAGCAGAGGAGATTTTCACGCACAGTTTCTGATATCAGTGCAGACATTTAGCAGCGAGCAAATCAGAGCCTGGTTATGATTGCTGCTGGGGAAGGCAGAGGATATGGAGGATGTCAGGGAATGGTTCCTTGCTGCCCTCAGGGCAGGGCTGATCCCGATTTTTTGCATCCACAGAGATCCTGAGCCAGGGAAGGGGAAGTGCCCAGGGTGCAACTCAGCTCAGGGGAGCTGCAGGGCGATCCCCATTCCTGTCCACAGCAATCCCAACATCCCAAGGCTGTGAGCAGATCGCAGCGGGAGCTCTGCATGGACTGTGTGGTGCCTGTGGGACAGGGCGGTACCTGCAGGGACAGGGGGTGTGGCTGGTGGGAGCTGCCACCTCAGGCTGGCAGACATCCTGGGTTCCTTCAGAACCCATCAGAGATCATGGAATGTTCTGCATTCCCCTCCGAGGCTCCCTTGGAACAGCTCCGTGTCTGGGCACTTTCCTGGATGTTTCCTGGGAGGTCCCACAACAAGGAAAGAGTTGGAACAGATTTGCCTTTGAAGAATGGCAACAGTGCTCGGAGTCCTGGTGGCTGCAGCTGCAGGAGGGCAGGGATGGATGGGATTTTGGAAGGAATTCCTCCCTGGGAGAGTGGGAGGCCCTGGAATAGAATTCCCAGAGAAGCTGTGGCTGCCCCTGGATCCCTGGAATTGTCCAAAGCCAGGCTGGACAGGGCTGGGAGCAGCCTGGGACAGCGGGAGGTGTCCCTGCCCATGGCAGGGGTGGCGCTGGGTGGGGTTAAGGCCCCTTCCCACCCAAACCATTCCAGGATTCCATGACTCTATTTCTCTTCATTGCCACTAGAAGAAGCTTGAGCCTCTGCCATCCCATAATAAGATCACCAGAAGCAGGTGAAACACCAGGAGCTGCACAGGAGGCCCTGGCACGGGTGATCCACGTGAGCTCCTCGTGTGTGAGCCTTGCAGCAACCCCAGCCCCAGGAGCTCAACAGATCCCAGAGATTCCAAATTGTAAAGCAAGGTCAGGAAGAGCGGATTCCCTGTTAACAGCAAATTCCTGGGGTTTGTTCTGAGCTTTCCTTCACCTGAACCAGCGCTGGGATGTTCCCCTCAGCGGGAGCAGCATTTCAGGCCCAGGCAGTGCCACAGGCAGGGCCCCGGGCCAGCCCCTCACACCACATCCCCTGGAGCTCTTCCCCTCCACTCTGAGCCCCTGTGACTTCCAAATTCCTGCACAAACCAAAGGAAACTCTGGCTCTTTAATTAAGGGCAGCATTTACCCGAGGAATCCCCTCTCAGCCTGCACAGCTTTGCAGTTACTCTGCTTAAGGAGCGCACGGAGTGCTGGAATTAAGAGGCTGTAAAACTAATCCACACAGAAGAGAGAGACCTGCTGGGAATCCATCAGCATGAAATTCATCTGGATGCCCTCAGCTGCAGGACTG
The DNA here is from genome assembly GCA_013397935.1 of Dasyornis broadbenti. Classification (NCBI taxonomy): domain Eukaryota; kingdom Metazoa; phylum Chordata; class Aves; order Passeriformes; family Dasyornithidae; genus Dasyornis; species Dasyornis broadbenti. The sequence continues at coordinate 88,588 of VZRN01005621.1, read as the reverse complement.
AGAAGATGGAACTTAACAGAGCAATACTTAAAATTCAGTTTTCATCCAAAGAGCAAAGCACTTAACAAATTAATTGAGCTTAGCATCTATGGTGAGAGCTCAGCACTGCTAACATCATCACAGGAGAGAGGCTGCTTGATGAGGGGCTGGAGGAAGTTCAGCAAGCCCTGAAGAGGCAAATCCCTGCCCCAGAGAGCCCCCGAGGTGACAAACGGCCCCTCTGCAGTGCCTGCACCTCATAACTCTGGCCCGGTGCTTGTACCCAGGCACTGCACCCAGTGCTGGCCAAGCCTTCCCCAAGAAGCAACAGGAGCAACAAATCTTCCTCAGGCAGGCTTGGGACAGCCTCTCCTTATTTTCCCTGGCTGTTCGTCAAAGCAGAACGCTCTGGGCACCACAAACCTTTTAAAAGCTTTT
>VZRN01005621.1:29468-88130 GCA_013397935.1 Dasyornis broadbenti | reverse complement strand
CTGGGCCCCCCAAACCTTTTTAAAGCTTTTTTTTTTTTTTTTTTTTTTTGGTTTGTACCACAAGCTCCAGGGAGCACAGCTGTTCTCCTCCCTCACAAATCTCCCTCTCTCCTGGTTCCTCCCGTCCCCTGCCAGATGCTGGTGGGAATGTGTGGATAGAAACCTCTCCTTCTCCTTCCCCCCACACTGTTGGAAGCACTGCAGCACCAGTTCCATGGAACAATCGGGTTCTGTTCCAATGAACAAGATTTATCCTTCCCTTAAGGAGAGCCTGACTTTGCTCAGTGAAAAACCGTTTGCAGTCACCCCCAGCTCCCTTACAAACTGTGATCCAGCACTGACATGCTCCCTGCAGCCCCACAGGAGCCGAGCTGTTCATCATTTTCTTTCCGGATACAGAAGGTGTAAAATACCCTTCCTCCCAAAATAAAACCATCACATAAAGGATAAAAACGAGGGATTGTGGAAAACCCTGGAGTCTGTGACCCCTCAGTGATACTTGGGCAAGACTGGCCCCTTCAGAGATAAATACTGCACGGAATGAATCCGTTCTGTTCTGTGGAATGTTTATGGTGTGCAATGCAAAGCATTCCGAGTACACAGGTAATTCCACTCTAAACAGTGCATTAAGGAAGCATTAATATTCCAGAGGAGCAGGGTGGAAGTTGATAAATGCCAGCAGTGAGGTCACTGTGGCCGCCCTTTCCTCTCCAGCTCTTTAATGATTCATTTGCTCCAGGTCTCCTTCTCACAGCTGACAGGAGCTGTTCCGAAGAGCTCGAGTGGGGACAGGCACAAACACAATTTCAGCCCAGGAGGGTTTGGAGAGCAATGACTGAAACTCCAGTGAGTGCAAATGGAGAGTGGCACCGTGTGCCTCAATTATCCCCAATTCCCCCTGCCCCAGGGAGCTGCCACAGGGGTCACCCATCCCCTGCTGGGAACTGGAGCACGGAACACGCCAGCAATTGCCCCATTCCAGCACAGGGGGCAAAGGGGGAGCGCAGGGACCCCAATTCTGGGTCACAGAACCATGGAGCAGTTTGGGTTTGGAGGGACCTCAAAGCCTGGGGAGCTCGGCCAAGGTGGGCAGTGAGGAGAGCAAAGGCAGGGAATGAATTCAGCACCTCAGGGGCCAGGGCTGCCCTGCTTTGGCCCAAAATGAGGAACTTTGGGCTCAGGGGACTGAGGTGAGAAACTGTGGCTGCCCCTGGATCCCTGGCAGTGTCCAGGGCCAGGCTGGACAGGGCTGGGAGCAGCCTGGGACAGTGGGAGGTGTCCCTGCCCATGGCCTGGGCAAGGTGTTCATGGCATCACAGAGACGCAGGATCATGGGATCATGGAATGGTTTGGGCTGGAAGGGACCCTAAAGCCCCTCCAGTGCCACCCCTGCCATGGCAGGGACAGCTCCCACTGTCCCAGGCTGCTCCAGCCCTGTCCAGCCTGGGCTGGGAAGGGATTCTGTGGAGCTGGGAAGGGATTCCGTGGAGCAACCAGAACAAGGAAGGGCAGGAACAGCTGTTGTTATGGAAATTCCCCAGGAATGGGCTCCAGTTCCCAGTGGGAGAGCAGGAGCTGCCCTGGGGTTGCTGCGGCGGCCGAGGTCCTGTTCTCCACGGGCTGCTTTCAGGGCGGGTGAAAGAGCCCAACACAGCGACAGCAGCAAAAGAAGGGGTCACAGGGGAGGGCCTGGCACAGGTGCCCAGAGCAGCTGTGGCTGCCCCTGGATCCCTGGCAGTGCCCAAGGCCAGGCCGGACAGGGCTGGAGCAGCCTGGGGCAGTGGGAGATGTCCCTGCCATGGCTGGAGTGGCACTGGAGGGGCTTTGAGGTCCTTTCCCACTCAAACCACTCCAGGATTCCCTGATTCACATCAGACCAAACATTCAAGCCCAAAGTGTTTTTCTTTTCTTTTTCCTCAACTTCCTGAAGCCAGCTGGGTCACAACCCATTTTGTGTGTTTCGCCTCCCATGCAGGATCTGGAGCTGCAGAAGAAGCCAAGTGCACAGCAGTGATAACGAGCTGAGAACACGGGGAGATTTCATCAGAAATGTCACAAAGTTGGTTGTGTTTGATGGGAGGGAGCAGCTCATCCCTGAGCCACAGCTCAAGGCGGCTGTGGGAGATTCAGGAGCTGTTCAGCAAACGCGGAATCTGCCCTGATAAGAAGCAGCGAGTAACTGGAGCAGGATTTCTCAGTGTAAATTGAAATCAGGGCTGTGTAAAGCTGAATTAAACCTTTGTCACGAAGCTGCAGAGCTGACACTTGTGTTCTTCCAGGATAAATTGGCAGCATCCACTGAGAACAGCCTTGGAATGGTGCTTTGACTGCAGTAGCTGCTTTTAGAGTAAGAGCAAAAGGAGATGATCTGTTCTTCAAAATCCGAAAATGGAACTGATTTACAGCACAAGAGAATGAACTGCACCACGCTCTGCTCAGGGAACTGCTCCACAAAACTGAATTTCTACTATAAAGCTGCTTTATTTCCATAATTGCCCCTCTGGAGGAATTTTGCTAATTGTTCCTCTCTCTTCCCCTACCTTTAATTCCAGTGCTGCCTCTCCAGCCCAGGGGAATGAAGCCAAAGGGTTTTCATCTCGAGTTTGGAAAGCTGGTCTGCTTTCATTAGGGCCTCAGTCACTTTTAATCAGCTCTTCCCAAAAAACCAATTGAAAATAATTACCTGAGCTTCTCCTGGGCTTTGGGGTCAGTAGAAACGTGAGCAGCTGAAGACAGGACACGGCTCCTGCCAAAGCCTGGACATTTCCCAAGCTCTGAGCCACGGAAATAACCCCAAGTTTCATAATCCCTGTCTGTGCCCATAAAGAACCCACACAAAAACTCTTGCAAGGTTTGGATGTGATTCCCAAGTGTCCTTCATGCTGCTGCTCCCTCTGGCCTTGTCCTGGCTCTTCAGAGAGAGGACAGAAGAATCAGAATCATGGGATCCTTAAGTTTGGAAAAGACGTCACGGAGTGCAACCATCGCCGTCACCACTGACCCACATCCCCAGTGCCACACCCACAGTTTTCTGAACCCTTCCAGGGGTGGGGACTCCACCTCTGCCCTGGGCAGCCCCTTCCAATGCTTTGCAACCCTTTCCATAGAGAAATTTTCCCCAATGTCCACCCTGCGCCTCCCCTGGCCCAGCCTGAGGCCGTTCCCTCTCCTCCTGTCCCTGTGCCCTGGGATCAGATCCCAAATCCCCCCCGGCTGCCCCCTCCTGTCAGGAGCTGTGCAGAGCCACAAGGTCCCCCCTGATCCCCCTTTGCTCCAGGCTCAGCTCCTTCCCAGCTCCCTCAGGAGTTCTCCAGACCCTTCCCAGCTCCCTCAGGAGTCTCCAGCCCTTCCCAGCTCCCTCAGCTGCTCCTGGTGCTCCAGCCCCTTCCCCACTCCTCCAAGCCCTGGTAAAGTCGCTCAGACCGGCACAGAGCCATCAGCTGATTTTAAATCTCCCCACACTCCCTGCAATCATTTCCCTGAGTCAGGGCTGAGGTGTTGGAGATGAGAAGTGAGGCTGTGCTGACGATTGCCCAGGGAAGGCAGCGAGGAGAGAGCAGAGAGAGGAGCTCCACAGGCAGCAGAACCAGCCCAGTTTCTCAGCCCAGTGGGGAAACTGGAGCAGTGCAGCCCTGAAAGGCTCCGAAAGCCCTGGCTCCAGCAGATGGGCTGAGCTGATTCAGCAGCTCCCAGCAGCAGCCTCTGAACCCCTGCTCCCCTTGCTCCCAGACGGTTCCTCCCTCCCCTGCCCCAAACCACCCCAAACCGCAGCAGATCCACCCCAAACCAGAGCAGATCCACCCCAGCAGGTCACCCACAGGCCTGGCCTGGCTGAACTGACCCACAGGACCCTCACTGGGCACCCCCAGAACCGGCCCCAAGGAAGGATGAGGATCCCATTCCCACAGGAATGAGCCCTGACCTCAGCCCAGGCGCTCCTGGAATGGCTCCACCTGGGCCAGGGGCTGAAGGGCCAGGGCCCTGGAAGGACACCAGGAGCCAGAGCACCCATGGAGGCCATGAGGCCACTGCCCAACAGCTGCAAGTGTAGTCCTCAAAAATTATTTTTATCTCTGTGGAGAATGGGAGACTCAATCACAGAATCCAAGAATTTTTGAGGCAGGAAAAGCCCTCGACAGCCATCAAGCCCACCCTGTGCCCAATCCTTGTCCCCAGCCCAGAGCTCTCAGTGCCACCTCCAGGAATCCCTGGGGCACCTCCAGGGATGGGCACTCCAAACCTCCCTGGGCAGCCCCTGCCAAGGCCTGAGCACCCTTTCCATGGGGAAATTCCTGCTGAGAAGAAACGAAGCAGCTCCAGGGGTGTTTGGCAATAACTCAGTGTCATTGTCTGTGGGGAAGGGAATGGCAAACTGCTCTGAAACATTCCTTACACCCAGGGACGTGTGGGCAAGACCCAATTTCCATTTCCCAGAGCTCTTCCTGTCCTCACGGCACAGCCCTGGATCCCCAGGGGAAATCTGCTCCCTGAATTCCTCTGCAGCGCAAACACACAAAAGAATCCCCATCCCCTCTGACGTTTCTGCCTCTTCTCCTTGAAATCCTGCAGTGAAGGAAAGCCACCCAGGAGCTCTTGGCCAGTGCAGTGCAGGGCCCAGGAGGTCCAGGGCAATGGGATTGCTGGGAATGTTCACTGCCCCATCAGCCAGAGGTGCCCCCAGGAGGGAACAGCCCCAGGTGCCCTCACTGTCCCTTGGAGCACACAGAAAACACAGATCCATGCCCAGCTCCCAGCAGTGAAACTCCAGATCGAACCTGGAGAACTGGAGCATAACTGAGGATGTGCTTTGCTTATTATCAGCTCTGTCTGTGATTGCCTGAAGGTCTTTCCAACAACGTTGACTTTAATTACTTTAATGAGAGAGAAAATGATCTGAGGAGTGTCAGCTCAATGGGGCAAGGTCCTGATGGAAATGCCAAGTTTGGGATCATTAGTTCAGCAGTTAATAGCACATTATCTGAAGTTATTGGAGCTAAATGTAAACAGCTCCTGGAGCCCGGCTGATGTCAGGAGTGGAGCTGGGGAAACAAATTAGGAGAGGCTTTGAACTGAGCTTGTGTTGGTTCTGCTCCCACCTTCTGCAGAGGCGGCTCTTTGTTGGTCCAGAGGAGAAAAAAAATGTTTGCAGAGAGAAAAGAAAAGGAAACCGAATCCACCGTGAGCTTGTCTTCACCAAAACCCTCCCGACAATCGCTTACAAGGAACTTCTTGAAGTGACTGAGTTTATCTAAAGCAAATTAAGATAAAGCAAATCAAGGCCACTTCAGCCCTTCAGGGAAGGCCGAGATGTTAATCTGCTCCTGTAGCTCCTCTCCAGCTCGAGGAAGGCGAGATGGAGCAATTTAGCTTCATTTGCAATGAAAAGGGATTAAATTGCATTGTGCGACCTCATCTGTGCTGCAGGTGAGCGCTGCCCACAGCCACCCAGCTCAGCTGACAGGCAATTAATTGGAGGCAGAGCTAATGTGATTCTGATTCCAGGCCGGGAGTATTTGTTACAAGGATATAATCTGGTTAAATTAATCCCATTTAATTTTTCACTTGCCTTGGTGGGGCCTGCACTTGCAAGAAGAGCCCTTCCTTGTGTTCTCTTTGCGGGGATCAGAATTGCTGCTTGTTTCAGCCTGGAATTAGAAAGGGAACTGCACGAAAATTGATGAAACCGAGGATTTTACTTCCCAAAGAAAATCCTTTCCTGAACTTTGCTGTGATGCCATGGTCCTGTGCATAAGCCAAGGCCTGCACGTATCAAAGATAAGCAAAGCTGTGCTTGGAGATTCCAGCTCATCAGACATGCTGATTCCTGCTGCAGCCTTCTGGTTTTCTGTCTGAGGAATAACTCCTGGGTTTTGTACAAGTGCTTTGAACAACTTTGTGGCTTGTGGAGGCAAAATGCATCTTTTCAATAATCCTGGAGTCCCCATCCATGGCAAAAGCCCCACAGGGAGCAGCCCCCGAATCCACCAGAAACGCCTGGGGAGCTCGGCCAAGGTGGGCAGTGAAGAGAGCAAAGGCAGGGAATGAATTCAGCACCTCAGGGGCCAGGGCTGCCCTGCTTTGGCCCAAAATGAGGAACTTTGGGCTCAGGGGACTGAGGTGAGAAACTGTGGCTGCCCCTGGATCCCTGGCAGTGTCCAGGGCCAGGCTGGACAGGGCTGGGAGCAGCCTGGGACAGTGGGAGGTGTCCCTGCCCATGGCCTGGGCAAGGTGTTCATGGAATCACAGAGACACAGGATCATGGGATCATGGAATGGTTTGGGCTGGAAGGGACCCTAAAGCCCCTCCAGTGCCACCCCTGCCATGGCAGGGACAGCTCCCACTGCCCCAGGCTGCTCCCAGCCCTGTCCAGCCTGGCCTTGGGCACTGCCAGGGATTCAGGGGCAGCCATGGCTGCTCTGGGAATTCCATCCCAGCCCCTCCCCACCCTCCCAGGGAACAATTCCTCCCCAAAATCCCATCCATCCCCGCCCTCTGGCAGTGGAAGCCAGTCCCTGTGTCCTGTCACTGTTCTTAGGGATGCTTTAGGATCCCTGGACGCTGACAGGAACCACAGGGTGCTTTGTGCACGAATCCTCTCCTGATCCAGGTGTAAGGAAGAACACACAGAACGTGTCAGCACCTCAGCGTCCATCCCACACCTGGCACTGCCGAGGGAGGAGGAAGAGTGGAGATGGGGAAATGCAGCCCCGCAGCTTTTCCTAGAGAGCAAATGAATTTATTGAGGAGCTCAGAGCCTTCCAGGCCGTGTTTGCCTGGGGAAACACAAGCGTCCTGTTAACCACAAAGAGCAGAAACTGCAGCCCCGTGATCTGAGCCTGACCCCGGTTCACAGCCAGCAAATCCCAGGAAACCTCCAGCGGCTGCAGCAAATTCTCTGCCTTGGGGTGAAGGAGAAGGAACCAGGGAACAGATCTGTGCAGCCTCAGAGGGGATGAGGCATTTCCAGCACTCGGGCAGAGCCTGTGCAGTGACAGGAGTGAGCAGTGTCATTGCCAGGGCACCCAATTCCTGCGCTCCGGGCGGCAGCTGATCAGCAGATGGTTTGCAAAGAGCTCCCGCTGCTCCTGGTGGCTCACACGGCGTCATGAGCCAGGGAATGGGAGCTGCGGCAGGAATCTCACAGCCCCAGCAGCCTCAGACACAGCCAGGGATGATTCCTGATGCTGCAAACCTGAGAGAAACAGAAAGCTGCTCTGGAATGTGGAACCCAGCTGCTCATTCCTGCCTGGGTGCTCCAGGGAAAAGCAGCAGACGAGGAATGTGTTGGACAGATCCACTTTAAAGCAATTTGCTTTACCTGTGCCACGATGGGAGTTGATGGGGTGGCAGCTCCAGGGAGAGCTGTGCTGGGGATCTCACAAAAATCCCGGGGTTTATTAGTGGGAGCAAGACCAGGGAAAAAGAAGGAATTTGGAATTGCTCCCTGGGAGGCCCTGGCACAGATTCCCAGAGCAGCCCCTGGCATTGTCCAAGGCCGGGTTGGACACTGGGGCTTGGAGCCGCCTGTGTTTCCCCCTGGAATTTCTGCTTATTCCAGCAGCACTCTCGGCAGGCTGGCACAGCCATTCCAGAGGTGCTTTTTGGTGGATATTTCACGGCCTCTTTCAGGTCAGGGACTGACAAAAACCTTTCTAAAACACACAGGGGAGGATTTATGGCCCAGCAGTGCTGGGCAGCCTCGGTTTGTCTGGACTTCTGTTTAATTCCTGGGCTTCCCAGACACCCCCAGGCTCTCCCCTCTCAAGCCACTCTTTAAACCCATCAGAATCCAGGCTCCCATGGGCAGGCGATGCCAGCCCTTTCCGCCCTGCTTTGATCTCAAACCTAGCTTTTTTGTTTTCTTCCTCATGGAGTCATCAGGCCCCTTGCTCTGCGTGGTGCTGGCACTTCCCTGCTCGTGCTGCAGCTCCATTTCCAGCTCCATGCACTGATCCCATCCCAACCATTTCCTCAGGATCAGACGAAACACGGGATTACCCAGCCACGTCTCTGTTGAGGAGTTCTTCTGAACAGCTTTTATCCCAACAAAGATTTTCAACAAAATTTTCTTTCTGCTAAAGAAACCCCCACTATTGACAGTTTTCCTCCGGGCTCCTCCATCCTCACCTGGAGCTGGGTTGGGATCAGCGGTGGCGCTCGTGTGAGGGGAAGGAGTTTCCCAGGCTCCCCCTGTGCAGTCCCAGTGTCTTGGCTCTCCCACGCCCATGGTTTCCCTGCTGTTGATCAGCTCCATTTCCCAGATTCCTGATTGGAATGCTGAGGCTGTACCTGCCTGGGCTCCTGGGGGGCACTTTAGGGCAAGCAGAGCATCCTTGACAGAAGTTATTCTGTGTAGTTGTGCCCCAGGCATCGTCTGGCTCCGGCAATGACTGCAGCTTGTGCTGTTTCATTACTGAAGAACTTTTGCTGCGCCGTATTCAGGACATGAACCATGGGGATTTCTCATCTCAGGAGTTTAATTACCTCTTTGATTGAAGCAAATGTTGTATCAAGTGAAGAGAGGGAGGTCAGGGTTGGAATGATCTCCTCATAGCCAGATTAGAAGTGCCGCTCCTGTATCTGCCATTGGCTTCTAATGAGGAATTTCAGATTCACAGCTTCAAAGTAATCTCCAAAATGCAGCTGAACAGCTCCAGAGCGGAGATTCGACTTTGTTGCTCTGCATTTTGCACCATGCCCCTTTTTTCTCTCCCTTTTGAGCTGTTTGATGCTGTCTGTGTTCCCTGTGCTCTGGAAACTCCGCATCAGAGATTTGGGAGCCACAGCTGGATGATGAATGGGATTAATCGAGCCACAGGGGTTGGTTTTTCCCTGCTTGGTCTTGGACTTGGCTCAGCTTCCGCACAAAGGGTTCTGAGGAGCTCCCCAGGGCAGGGGAAACCGCTCGGTGCCATTATTTATTCATTTTTTCATTGTCCCACCTTCCCAGCCCTGCCACAACACCAAATCCAGCCCCCCCGGAGCAAAGGGGGAGTGGGGAGAAAATTTCTTGACAAATGTTGCAACAAAAGGAAAAAAAAAAAAAAGGGAAGAAACTTCAGAAGAAGGGGGGAAAAAAGGGAGAAAAAGGGAAGAAACTTTCATTGGAGCTGGAAAATCTGAATGCAAACCTCTGGTGTGGTGGGCCAGGAAAAGGCTGGGAAACCAGGCCTTAGGCCATGACTTGGGGTGTCCTAAGCTGAAGTGTTAAAAGGTGCAGCTTTTCAGGCCTGGGGACAGAAATCCCAGAGGCTTCCTGAGCTCCAACCTCAGTGCAAACTCTACATCCACTGCCAGAGCTCCCTACTACTCAAAAATCGGGAAGGAAAAGTTGTTCAGCAACAGAATTTGCCCCTTGGTTCTCATATTTAAAATTCCTGAACCAGGTCCTTCAGAGCTCTGAACTTTGCTGGTGAGAATCCAACCCCTGAGTTCCTGAGGCTGGGAATGCAATAACTGAAGGCACTTGAAACACACCTAAGAGTAGGAATTTAATAACTGAACTCTGCTTTGGGTCATAACTCTGGAGTTTGGGTGCCTTGAAGATCAAATTATTCAATAAGAGAGATCTTGGAGGGTGGGGGTTTCTTTTCCTGAAGTTTCCTCAAGTATTTAACGGAGCAGAATTCCCCCTACAAACACCCAGATCTCCTTCTGCTCCCACTCCATTGCAGCAGGATTTCATTGGCTCCTTTCGAGAGTAAAACACTCATTCCGTGACCTTTTGTGGGAATTCAGCCCGTCCAAGGGATGTTTTATCCCACACCCAGCCCCTCCTTTGGGAGAGCCCTGCTGCTGCCAGGCTGATCTGAGCACAAAGGCCCAGCTGAAAACGGCACCTCAGCCCAGCCTCTGGAATGTTCTCCAGGAGAATGCAGAGACTCTTTCCAGCCTTAAAGCCCCTGCAGACCTTCATGGCACAGAATGTGGAATCAGAGAATGGAATCTCACACTGGGTTGGGTTGGGAGGGACCTTAAACCCACCCAGTGCCATCCATGGGCAGGGTCACCTCCCACTGCCCCAGGCTGCTCCAAGCCCCAGTGTCCAGCCTGGCCTTGGGCACTTCCAGGGATCCAGGGGCAGCCACAGCTGCTCTGGGAATTCCATCCCAGCCCCTCCCCACCCTCCCAGGGAACAATTCCTTCCCAAGATCCCATCCAACCCTGGGGGAGCCATTCCCCATGTCCTGTCCCTCCATCCCTTGTCCCCAGCTCTTCTGGAGCCCCTCTAGGCCCTGCCAGGGGCTCTGAGCTGTCCCTGGAGCTTCTCCTCTCCAGGTGAGCATTCCCAGCTCTCCCAGCCTGGCTCCAGAGGGGCTCCAGCCCTGGAGCAGCTCCATGGCTGCCTCTGGACTCGCTCCAGCAGCTCTGTGTCCCTGCTGTGCTGAGGGTGCCAGAGCTGGAGCCGGCTCTGCTGCTGGGGTCTCATGAGGGCACAGGGGCACAATCCCCTCCCTCAGTCTGCTCCCGCTCCCTCTGGATGTGGCCCAGGCTGTGTTTGGCCTCCTGGGCTGGGAGTTCATGACGTTGGCTCCTGTCCCTTTCCCTTCTCCCATTATTCTGTGTGTGTGGGCAGGACAGGGACTGGGACAGGGACAGGAACAAGGACAGGCCATCCTGCCTGGCCCCAGAGGGCAAACAGAGGAGCCAAATCCTGCATGAACAAAGCAAAAGAGGCTGTGGCAGTGCCAGAGCTCCAACCCCAGCCCAAACCCGGCCTGAATTCTCCAGGCTGCTCTTTCTCCATGGAGCTGCTCCCCCTGCCAGGGCAGCCCCCAGCAGGATCCTCAGGATGCCACCCTGGGCTACCACAGCTGCCACCTGCATGCCACACTGGCTTCAAACAGCTCCCAGTTGCCACCAGAGCTGCAGACAGAGAAAAGACTGTGGGCTGCCAGCGCAGAAGCTGCTCTGGGTTCAGCTGAGGTGGGGCAGGAGCTCCCCAGCTCTGCCCTCAGCTGGCAGCATGGATCAGATCCTTGCTGTCTAACCTGGTTCTGTCAGAACGGCTTTAAAAAATTCAGCAAACAAACCCCTACCATTAGCAATGTTTGAAGCTAATCCAGATCATTTTGATAGAACTGGGCTAGGGTGCAATTCCAGCTGTCACAGCAGGAGCAGTGCTGGCCCCGGGCCAGGGCCAGGGCCAGGGCCAGGGCCAGGGCAGGGTGAGCAGGACATGGAGCTGCACCTTTGCCTTGAGGAGCCTGGAAGAGCCCAGCAGGACGGGACAGAGCCAGCCCTGGCAGCCCAGGTGGCTGCAGAGCTGCTGCAGAGGCAGGGCCACACCTGAATGAGGTGCAGAGCAGGACAGAGGGATGGGATGGGATGGGATGGGATGGGATGGGATGGGATGGGATGGGATGGGATGACTCCAGGGCACACCTTGCCGTGCTCCCCAAGCCCTGTGTCTCATCGTGGCTGTGCCAGGGCTGTGGGCCCAGGAGCAGGGCCTGAGGAGTGAGCATGGCTGTGCCAGGCCCTGAACTGTGCCACAAACACCACGGGAGCCCCAGGCTTGTGTGACATTATCAGGGTGACAGCAGCGTTCTGGTGATGATTCACGCTGGCCTCATGGGCTGAATAATTCAATGTTGCAGTGATACCGCACCAGAGTTCAGGCAGAGCAGCAAACGCTGCCTCAGCCTGGAACAGCTCCCAGGGACCTGCAGCTGGGTGATCACACAATTGTTAAGGCTGGAGAAGTCCTTTGAGATCATCAAGCCCAACATCAAGCTAAGACGATGCTCCTTGAGCAGCCCAGCTGTTCCCAGCACTGTGAAAATAAAGAGTTCAGCTGTAATGAGAGGAATCCTTGACCCAATTAAGGATCTCCAAAGTCCAGGTAGGAGTGACTGAGTGAGGACATCACACCCTGAGTGCAGGCGGGGAGCACAGAGACTTCCAGGAGCAGATTTCTAGCTCTGCATTCATCACAAGTGGGGACAAGTTTTTCTGTAGGTGCCAGTGTTACCTCAGCTGTGGCCACACTTGCAGTCGGTGGAAGTCAAAGCAGTGCAGGACCATCCACAAGTCCTCCAGGGATTTCTGATCAGCAGCTGCCTCCATTCCCAGCAGCTGCTGGGCACCTCTGCTGCACCAGCTGTGCTCACAGCAGTGACCTCGCCACGGCACTGCTGGACTGGGTTAATCCCTTTGGGCTCTGCCTTGAGCGTGGCTGTGCCACGGCAGGCTCTGCCTCACACACAGGAATTGCTGTGCTCCTGCAACCCCTGCCCAGCCCCGGCTCAGCCCAGGGCTGGTCCCGCTGGCAGTCAGAGCCGTGGGGCGGGTGAGCAGCAGATCCCTGCAGCTGCCTGGGGATGGTGTCCCCAGAGCTCTGTACCTTTGAAAGGGATGGGAAGGGAGGGTCTTTACAAACAAACTGTGGGTCTGATGGGAAGGTAAGGCCGATACTGAGAGAAACAGTGGGAAGATTTCCATAAGAATTCCCCTGATGGACTTGCCCCAGTCCGTGTTAATGAGCTACAAGAACAGGGACACAAGAAAAAGAAGAGGGGCGGGGGATGTAGATGGGCAGGGGCTCTGCATGAGGGGATTCGGGGAGTCTGTGCCTCTCGAGTGCCTCAGGCAATGGGGAAAGAGAGAGGGAACTGCGGCCGGGAAATCAGGATAAAAAGAGGCTGCGTCCTCTGTCAGTTGGAGAGACCCCATGGGAAATGGCCATGGCCTCTCCCTTCATTCATGGATGAAGTTCCAGGGCTCCTCTGTCTCCTGTTTGGGCACAAACCTCTGCGGGCTGTGGGTTCATTTTCCTGACACCTTCAAAGCTCCCTCAGCACTTCAGAGAGGGCTGGAGGGGCTCTCTCCAGGCTCTCTCCCACATTTCCATACAAACAGGTTTGTTTATCCCTTGCAAACACAGACACATCCAGCAAAAATTGGCCTCCTTGACTCGAGGAAGTAATTTGGTGTCGCAGCAATTGTCAGACACGGTGGCACCATCTGCCACACTCACATGAGTGTAATTTGCCAGACACTGCATCACCTCCCTGCTTCCAATTATCCTCTTCCTCTGAACAAAGCCTGTCTTTAACACAATGCTGCTCCATCCAAGGGAAAGGAGGAATAATAATCACTGTTTACCATTATCCAGCAATACATTATTCATGCTTCCCTCTGTTAGCAAAATCTTCCCTTCCCTAATATCAAGCGGTGCATATTGGAGGGGACAGGCAGGGCCCCTGGGATTGCAGATGACTTTGCACTGCTCTCATTAGCACAGATTAATCAGGAGATTCATTACGGAGCAACTGCACTGCAAGGACTTCTCGGGGAGCAGGTGCAGCTTCACCTGGAGAGGGAGCAGAGCACCAGGATCAGCTCCTGTGGCAGCGGCAGAGAGACCCAGCCCCACTGCCACGGACCCCGAGAACCCAGGCAGGGGCACAGCAGTGCCAGGGGGTGCTGAGGGCCTGGTGCATTCCAGGGCTGGACTTTTCCAAAGATCTCCCTCAGGTCAGGTCCATATCCCACATTACAGCATCAAGGTTTCCTCAAGGATCACACACACAAGGCACAGCTCCAGCTGCTGGGGTGGGATTGTCCAACTGCCGGGATGGGATGGGATGCGATGGGATGCGATGGGATGCGATGGGATGCGATGGGATGCGATGGGATGCGATGGGATGCGATGGGATGCGATGGGATGCGATGGGATGCGATGGGATGCGATGGGATGCGATGGGATGCGATGGGATGCGATGGGATGCGATGGGATGCGATGGGATGCGATGGGATTGTTCAGCTACTGGGGTGGCATTGTCCAAAAACTGCCGGGTCACAGCCTGGAGCCCCCAAGCAGCCCTGGCACGGCTCTGCACCAACAGCAACAAAGGAGTGACAGGCAGGTGCCAAAACCCAAATCAGAGCAGGCAGGGAGCTGGGCAGAAGATTCCTGCAGCCAGGGCCTCTGTCAGGCTGTTCCATCCAGGAAAAGAGATCCAACAGAACTTTTGTGGGGTCACTCACACAGAGACACAGTGCTGGGGCCATGAAATGTCTTGGCTGGAAAAGAAAGCCCTACCGAATTGGGATGAAAGCCAGAAAATTTGCAGGGTGAAGGAAGACCAAGATAATAATAAAATAAATTAATTAAAAACTGGAGAGACAGCCCTTGCCCAGAGAGGCTGTGGACTCCACATCCCTGAAGTGTCCAAGGCCGGGTCGGATGGGGCTTGGAGCAGCCTGGGGCAGTGGGAGGTGTCCCTGCCCATGGCAGGGGTGGCACTGGAGGGGCTCTAAGGTCCCTCCCAACCCAAACCCCTCCATGATTGTTGGCAGGGACCAGGGACCTGGTGTGTTCCAGGTTTTGTGATGTCTCCAGCCAAGGACAAGCAGCTTTCCCAGCTGAGATATTTCAGTGCCACTGCCTGAGGAGCCAGACGGGTTTCTGCAGTTTCCAGGAGTGGTGTGGGAAGGAGGGTGGAGGACACAGTTCAGTGCCGTGGCCCTCACTCCTTCACTGCCACGCTCCAGTGACTCCTCCATCAAATCTGAAAGGGCTTCTGCATAAAACAGGCAAGGACTTAAAGCTTAACAGCTGTGACCTTTCAGAGCCGAACAAATTCCCCAGCCAAAGGAAAGCTTCCAGTAGCTCCTCGGTCCTAGGAACTCTCCAGGTTTGCCCAGCCCTTGGAGTAGGCCCCAGGGCAGGTTTTACTCCTGCAAATAGCAAAGGCAGCTGGTTGCAATGCCCCAAATCCACCGTCTTTAACCAATTCCTAGCAAAGATGCTTTAATGAGCGTGTTCAGCCAGAATGACCCAAGCCCAGGGCCAAGGCTGGTGCCTCCAGCTGCTCCGACCTTCGCATCACAAATCCAAATCCAGGGAAAACAGAAACGCAAGGAAGCGCAGATTGGTCCTGCACCTCCTGCCAAGCCTCGCTCAGCTGAGGAAGAATCGCCCTTGGTTCAGAATGAAACTGGCACATCCCAAAGGATCTTCCCTGGCTGGGAGTGCTGGGAGTGAAGCAGAATTCCAGGCAGTGGGAATAGGGCCTGCATCCTCCTGGGCCAGTTCTGGCTCTGTTGGGTCACCAGAAGAATTCTGATCTTACAAAGACACCGAGAAAACTCGTGCACTTGAGAGCTTCTGCAAATTCAGAAGCAAAACTGGAACTTCTGCTGAAATGATTCCCTTGGGAATTTCTGACAAAAAAATAATACAAGGAGAGAGAAAGAGAGGGGGAGAGAGAGAGAGGGAGGTCCCCGTGCTTTAAACATCCAGCTGGTTCTAATCTCCATCCCCATGGACTGCTCTGAAAACTTCAGTCTTGGTTGTTTCAAATTCCACCTTGTAAACACACAATTTATTGAAGCTTTATTAAATGCAATCTACTCTTCCTGCTCAGATTTGCAAACCTTTTACAAGTTGCAAATGATCTTTTATTGACTTTTCTCTTTATAGAGCTGTTGTTATTTACTTTGTTTACCTGGGAGCTAAAGCCCTGCAGGAGAGAAGGTTCATTTCCTGCAAGTTGGATGAAAAAAAGTCCAGCAGTAGCTGCTTAATTGTTTTGAGTTATTGTTAATCGGGGTTGTGTCTTTGAATTGCTGGAAGGCAGTGATTTAATTGCCCTGCATATAATTAGCAGCAGTTTTGATTACTGTGAGCTTCAAGTGGCACCAGCCCTCAGCAAACAGAGCCTGGAGTGAATATTTTGCCAAACATCACGGGAGGAGACAGAGATGATGTCGCTGTTGGGGAAAGCAGAAGGACAAAGGGGATGGAGAAGGACGGGAAAATCCTCCCAATCCTCCCAGACCTGAGCTGGGTCTGAAAGGAGAGGGGGAGGAACCACAAACTCCAGGGGCTCGGATGGGGCTTGGAGCAGCCTGGGACAGTGGGAGGTGTCCCCACCATGGCAGGGGTGACACTGGGTGGGCTTTGGGGTCCCTTCCCCCCAAACCATCCCATGATTCTGTAATTCCATGGTTCCAGCTGTCCCAAATTTTCTAGCTGAGTATCACTGAAAAGCCCTGAATCCTCAGCCACATCAGATGGAGAAGAAGATATTAAGATAGTCACCACTTTAACTGAAAATGTTGAAATATTTAATTGAAAATATTGAAAGTAAGGATTAAGTGGAAGGGCCTGAGATGGTACTGCCAGCCCATCATCACCTCAGCTCTTTTTAACACAAAAGGTGTGGAGGTCAAGTTCAGTGCTTCGGATCACAGAATCATCAGTGCTGGGAGAGACCTGCAAGTTCATCCGGTCCCACCATCGCCCCAGCAGCACCATGATCCCAAAAAACCACCACATCCCCAAGTGCCACATCCAGACTCCTGTGGAAAACCTCCAGAGTCGTTTTCTCTGCAGCATCAGCCGGTCCATGACTCTCCAAACTACGTCCAAGATGACTCTGAGGGAAGGAAGCTGCTGACACAGAGGCCAAATGTGGCTCAGGGAATGTCCCTGGATCTCGTGATTTGGAAGAGAAGCTGCCTGGCTCCTATCGCTGAGGATCTCTTTAGGGAAGGAAAACATCATTACTGCAGTATTGAATTGCACCAGGAGATTGATGATCTCATTTAAAGGTGCAGGGATTTATTTGTTAATTGCAATAAACAGCGAGTTCATTGCACTGCAGCCTCCAAAGCAGTAGCATCTCGTAGACAGAGAATAAAACCCTGATTTCATTCCCTCTCAGGGCAGAAGTTCATCAGGGAGGGGCCAAAACTGAGCAACACCAGCACTCGCCCTCTGCCAGAAAGTGCCTTTCAATGGGAACAAACACATGGGCAAAGAGGCTCTTCCTGTGGAAGGCCCATCTGGTTCCTGGGAGCACCACACCAGGGCTTCAAAGATTTGTTTTATTTCTCATCATCTTACTCTGATTTATTGGCAGCAAATTCATCTCAGTTCCCCAAGCTGGGTCTGTTTTGCCCAAGGCAGCGTCTGCTGAGGGAATCTCTCTTTGTCCTTTTCCCAACCCAGAGCCTCTCATCCCGTTTGCCCTGCCCAGCCCAGCTGGGAAGGGCAGGGACAGAGCAGCTTTGGGAGCACCTGGAACCCAGCCAGGGCCAACCCACCAGGGCCGCAGCACTCCAAGAGAAGTTTGAGTGCGAACAGAACCAAACTTCTGTAAGGAAACAGGTTCATATTTCCCTGCATGCTATTCCTCCAAAACCCATGGCTTTTCCCGGGCAATAACACCCCGAGAAGCTTTTCCAGGAACCTCACTCGGCTGCTTTGTTGTGGTAACACCCTGACCTTTCTCAGCACTTAAACCACTTTAATTACATTTGTATTTGTATTTCCATTTATTTCTATTTATGCATGTGAACTTCAGCTCTTCCTTGCAATGCAGGCTTAGCCTTGAAGATTGAATCCTTTAATTTTCCTGCTTTTATCCCTGCCCCTTGGATGTCACCTGTTAAGAGCCTGTTATGCTGTGACCAGGAACGTTCACTGGAAATGGCCTTGGCCTCTTCCTTCAGTGAGAATGGAAAGATTTAGGAGCTGGTTCATCCAGGAGCTCCTCTCCTTCAGCATCGGACACTTGGCAATGATTCATTATTAAAGGGACGTGTCCATGTCAGGCACTTTTGCTGTTGACTTGAGCAATTTGCTTATTTTATCTGCAAACACCAATTTAATGTTTAATCTGATCCAGGGGATGGCTCCACTCTGGTGAAAATCAAGCAAGTCTTTGAAGCAATTCAGTGGAAAAAAAGAGAGAAAAAGAAAAGATCCCAATCAGATGCTGAAAAAAAGGGAAACCTCTCCCAAAAGCACAAATCCTGCTTGGCAGAATTCATTCAGTTCCCTGAGGAGCCAGCAGAACTCTGTGCCTGGAACACAGGGAGGGCGAATTGCTGTGGGGTGGGAAATAAAGGTTGTTTTTGTTTCTTTCCCTCTGGAGTTCTTGGAGGGAAATGATCATTTGAATTTTCCCCTGGGAGACAACATCCCACTTGAGATGTCAAAGAGGAAACCACAGGGGAAGAATTCGCTCTCCCCCGTATTTTTCTGGCCTTCTTTGCAGATTTGTGGCCCTCTGGAGCACAGCACCGAGTGGTGACCAGGGAGTCCCTGAGCTGATTTCACGCCACCATTTCTGACTGGTTTTCCACTGGGAAAACCTGGAGAAGCATCAGCAGGAGAGAGGGGTTCACACCTGCCAGGCCTGGATGCTTTTCAGCCTCCACAGAGATGTGGGCTCAGCCAGGCTTGGGGCCCTTTTTCTCCCCATTCCCTCTTTTTCCTGGCTCCACTCTTGCCACAGAACTGGCACCATTCCCAGGACCATGAACCAGATCAGCTCATGGCAGAGCAACAGGAAATCATGGAACTACAGAATCCCAGAGTGGTTTGGGTGGGAAGGGACCTTAAAATCCATCCAGTGCCACCCCTGCCATGGGCAGGGACAGCTCCCACTGTCCCAGGCTGCTCCCAGCCCCGTCCAGCCTGGCCTTGGGCACTGCCAGGGATCCAGGGGCAGCCACAATCTGTGCCAGTGTCTCCCCACCTCGAGGGGAGAAGCGAGGGCAGGAAGGGACAGGGATTTGTTCCTCTCTCCCTTGGTTACTCCGACTTTGCCCTGAGCCGGAACAGTCCCCAGGCACTGCAAGTGCATTTTGTCCCCCTCTCACCACTCAGTACCAGTCAGATTCTGCAGCTTCGAGAGAAAGGATTGTCCTAAAAAGGAAAACCTCATCCTGCATCTCCTTTAAAAAGAAATAAAGGGAAAAAGCCCCTTGCTTTCTTTGGGAAGCAGAACTGCTGTTTTTCTTCCCAGTATTTTTATTTGCTTCCAAAATGCTCTAAAACTTCCAAACATTTTTATTCTATTTTCAGTAAAATGCTGTTTTTTAATTAGCACAAATTCCCTGTAAGAGGAACAGGTTCTCACTACTGAGCAGGAAGGGTGGATCCACCATCTGGACAGCAGACCCTGGATCCACAGAAAACAGGAGCAGAACAATCCAATGGCATCGCTCTTCAAAGCACCAGATTTTTTCTTTGCAATTTTACAACTTGGGGAGATTCCAGGGCACACAGAGGGAGGTTTGATGCTGAGAGTTCAGGGAGTGTGCAGCCCAGCAGAGGGGTTCTACCAGGCCTGGAGCCCATGGAACACACCCAGGGAGAGCTTTGCTTTAAGCACAGACTGGGTTTCGCGGAGATTTGCAGATGATGCTCAGGGCTCTGATGGAGCAGCCACAGCTGCTCTGGGCACTTGTGCCGAGGCCTCCCCACCTTCCCAGGGAACAATTCCTCCCCAAAATCCCATCCATCCCTGCCCCCTGTCAGTTTGAACCCATTGTCCCTTGTCCTGGCACTTTTCAGCAGCCTCCCTCAGGTACTGGAAGGCCACAATGAGCTCTCCCAAAGCCTTCCCTCCTCCATGCTATATTATAATGACACATTAATTATAACTCTATAAAACAGATCCTCTTCATCTGCCCCAGGGGTGGATCAGTGATTTGAGATGGAGCACCAAGGTCCTGTGCTATTCCCCATTTCCAGGCAGGATGGAAAGGGAGGATCTGCTTTGTTCCCCATAGGCTGGGCCTGGGGCAGCCCCTGCCTGAGCTCTGGGGTTAAACCTGCCCAGGCTCTGCCACAGCTCAGCACCGGATGTTTGTAAAGCAGGGGAAAGCAGGAGAATAAATTCAAAGGGAGGAGGGTACAGGAGCTGCTGGACTGAAAATCATCCCTGGAAGTGTCCAAGGCCAGGCTGGACAGGGCTTGGAGCAGCCTGGGACAGTGGGAGATGTCTCTGCCAAGGCTGGGGTGGCACTGGATGGGCTTTGGGGTCCGTTCCACCCAAACCATTCCATGATTCCATAATTCCATGGTTTCAGCTGTCCCAAGTTTTCTAGCTGAGTGTCAGTGCCATAAAGCCCTGAATCCACATCAAATGGAGAAGATACTAAGACAGTCACCACTTTAATTGAAAATATTGATCAAGTGGAAGTGCCTGAGCAGGTACTGCCAGCCCATCATCAACTCACCTCTTCTAACGCAAACCCCAGGTGGACAGTTCAGATTCACAACGGAACAGAGTGAATCATAAACGTTGTTTCATTAAAAAGGCACAAATATAAAAAGTATCTGGAGACAAAAGATTTGGAGTTCTGCCTTTGGATCGAGAATGTTTTAAATAAAGCCTTGGGGGAACAAATCCGTGGATTTGCTGTGGAGAGATTTGGAGAGAAGAAAGAAGGGTCCACCAAGAAACCAAATTAGAAAGCAATGAATCTTCTCTGAAGCACTTTTCCAGGCTTTAAAGTCAATCAAAATTGTGTTGGCAAATCCTGCTGCAGCCCCTGAGCTCTCAGAGCCCTTCAGTGCCACTCTCTGGGTGCAGCAGCTCCGGGCACACGGAGGGGAACAGCAGTTGGCCCACACAGGGTTGGCTGTCAAATTTGGCACAACTTTTAAAATATTAACCTGCTCCAGAGGTTTTCTTTGCTTGCTCCGTATCCATGATTCCTTCACCTGAGTTTGTGAGGCATTTGTTAAATGGGTTAAGAGCCAAGTTTGCATTTCTGGAAGTGTCCTATGGGCGATGCTCGCCATCCCTGCTGCTTCACAGACAGAACTTTAGAATCCCAGAATGGACAGGGTTGGGAGGGACCCCAAAGCCCCTCCAGCACCACCCCAGCCATGGCAGGGACACCTCCCACTGCCCCAGGCTGCTCCCAGCCCTGTCCAGCCTGGCCTTGGGCACTGCCAGGGATCCAGGGCAGCCACAGCTGCTCTGGGCACCTGTGCCAGGGCCTCCCCACCCTCCCGGGGAACAATTCCTTCCCAATATCCCATCCATCCCTGCCCTCTGGCAGTGGGAAGCCATTCCCCTCTCTCCTGTCATCCCAGACCCTTGTCCAAAGCCCCTCTCCATGTTTCCTGTAGCCCCTTCAGGTCCTGGAAGGTCACAATTCAGTAACCCTGAATCTTCTCCAGGCTGAGTTCATTGTCCCGCAGTGTCTGCTGGGGTCACCCCATGTGTCTGGGGATGCCCAGGAAGGACAGGATGGAGCTGTCTGGAGCCAGTCCAGCAGCGCAGCACCCGAGCTCGCAGCTCCCTGAACGTTGGGCTCAAAGGGCAGGAGCTGCACCTCCAGCACAGGAGATTCGCAGGTGGCTGAGGAGGATGAAACCTCTCCCAGTGCCTGCAGAAAAAGCTGCTGTGTCTGTACCTCTGAGGTAACAGAGCCAGTCCAGGGGAGAATTACCTGCAGAGAGGGCGTTGGAATGGAGCAAATCCTCACAGAGCCAAAGCTTGCGTGCAGGAGAGGGAAAGGCATTACCTGCCTGAGTTTCTCTCAGCGCTAGGATGGAGCATGGAAAATTGGCTGAGGGTATAAATTTGGCTGAGTACATAAAACTGAGGCCCTCAGCTGGCCCCTGGGACCTTGGTGCACACACAGCTCACACCAGGGGTCTGTGGTGCTTCTGCAGAAGGGTTGGCAAATCACAGAGCTCCTCATGGTTAACCATCATTGCCAGAGCTGACGGGAGCTCTGCAGCCAGGGCAGGTGCTTCATTTCTGTCTCAGAGGGTCCACAGCCCAATTTGGGTCTAAAATAGCCTGGCTGGGTTCAGGGAAGGACACAGCTGGAGCATCCTGTAGGTGTGGGAGTGCTCAAACAAAGTACGAGGGAGGTGGAGTGTAAGAGAGGCAGCTGCAAGGAAAGGCTGGGAGGAGGTGGCTTCCCCAGATGTGTCCAAGGCCAGGCTGGACGTGGCTCAGAGCAACCTGGGATAGTGGGAGGTGGGATGGAAGGAGAAGAGCTTTAAGGTCCCTTCCCAACCCAGCCCTCCTGGGATTCCATGAGTGATTCTAAACCCTTCTCATTCCTTTGAAGGACACCAAAATTCCTGCCATACGCAGCCAGTCCTACCCCGTCCTCGTTTCCCCCCGGTGCAAAGCAGGAGCCTTTACTGAGGTGCTGAGGGTGATCCACAGTCCCTGGAAGTGCTGCAGGGCTCCCTGGGGCTCGTGGCGTTATTGGAAATGAGCTGCACCTGCATTTCCAGGCAGCCTTGGGAAATGAGAGCAGACATTGGGCAGAACTGGCTCAGATTTGTACCTGGCTGAAGCCAGCCCTGAGAGCTGTGCTGAGCTGTGCAAAGCCAAAACACCGCTCTGAAATCCACCCCTGACACAAGAGCTGCACCACAGCATCAGAGCCTGTCTAAAACACAGATCAGAATTAGGCCTGAGTTTGGGGAATGGTTTCTCCCCTCCTCCAGGGCCATCAAAGCAGCCATTCCCTGCACCCATTCCTGTCAGGCCACTCAAATCTCCTTTGGGAGCAGCACATTGCTCCAGTAGAGACAGAGGCATTTTTCCTTCCCTCCCATCCTGGTTTACAAGAAGGCCTCAGAGCAAGGACATTTTATTTTCGTTTTTTCAAGGACTGGTCACTATCAGACTTCAGGTCAGAGCTGATGTGTGGATACTTTGCAGACTTTCCTGGGAAACCAGGTGGAAAATGTCATGGAGCATCACATCAGCCGTACCCCAGCTCCAGGAGCTGCCCTGCAGAGGAGAGAGATGGTTCAGGGAGAGGTTCCTGGGAGCAGAATTGTAGCTCAGATCTTTCCCTGGGCCCAGGGGAGCCAGGGCAGGGATCCCCAGGAGCCTGATTCCATCATCACACGAGAGCCCTGTGCTGGGGTTAGCGACTGATGTGAAAGCCTGGACTCCTGAACTGTCGTGGTTTGACCCTGGCCAAATGCCAGGCACCCGCAAAATCTGCTCTCTCACTCTCCCCTGCCACAGTTGGGCAGAGGAGAACAAGATAATTAACACACCCAGCGCTCATGAGCTGAGATAAGGAACCGGGAGAAGCCGCACTCAGGGCAAAACAGGCTGAACTTAAAATTACAAAGTGATTTATTGCTAACAGAGTCAGAGGAGTAAATGAGAAGTGACATAAACCCTTCAAAGGCCCCATTTCTCCGCTTCCCCCCCCCCTCCTTCCCAGCAGCAGCACAGGAGGACAAGGCATGGAGGGGGGGTAGGTCAGCTCATCCACCAGATCTTTTTCCACTGCCCGGGGGAGAGGCTCTTTTCCTCTGCGTAGCCATGGGTCGTAATTTCACGAGCAGCATCCCACCCAAACCTGCTGCAATGCAAGCTCCCCCACAGGCAGACAGTCCTCCCAAAACTGCTGAGGTGTGGGGTGCCTCATCCACGGGGTGCAGACCTCTGAGGCCAGGCCGTTCTATCTCGGGGGCAAGGCTTCTTCTCTTTGCTGCACTCCTGCTGGACCTCAGTCTCTCTCAGGCACCCACCCTCTCCAGTGTGGGGCACTCAGTTCAGTCTCGGGGGCAAGGCCTCTCTCTCCCCTGGGACTCCCGCTGGACCACGGCCTCCTCCAGGGATCCACCCACACCGGCATGGGGCACCTCCCCACGGGCTGTGAGTGGATCTCAGCATCCCCCGTGGGCCCCATGGGCTGCCGGGGCACGGCTGCTCCACCCGGGGCCTCACCACGGCCTGCAGAGGAATCTCGGCTCTGGTGCCAGGAGCCCCTCCTCCCCCTCCTCCTCCACTGACCTTGGTCTCTCCATGTTGTTTCTCTCACATGTTCTCACCTCCTCCTCCTCCTCTGGCTAAAAAGAAGCGCATGCACCCATTGTATTGATTTCTTCTTAAATATGTTATCACAGAGGCGTAGCCGACATCTCTAGTTGGCCCAGCCTTGGCCAGCAGCGTGTCCATCATCTTCAGAGCCATCAGGGATTGGCTCTGCTGGACATGGTGAAGGCTTCGAGAAGCTTCACGCAGGAGCCATCTTTGTGGCCTCCCTACACTAGCAAAAACTGGGCCAAGCAAAATAAACACATGAACTCAGGGTAAAAGGACTTTGAGAGTTTCCAGAGAAGGTTTTCTGCCACTCAGAGTCCCAGAGGACACAGGACACTTCCCTTGGATGATTCTGGGCAGTGGGATGGGCTGAGCATTGGTCGTTTTAAAATTGCTCTCCCATCTGTTTGCTGCTTTATCCTAAGGTATCCCTGCCTATTTTCCAGCCTTTTCCATTCTCCCAGCCCATCCGTGGAGCTCTTCACATGTTCCAGTTGGTACCAGCAGCAGGCAAAGGTTAAAGCTGTCCTGAAAATCCACCCAGGTCAAGTTAATGCGTAAAGAAACAACAAACCCTTCTTTTCTATCCTGTGGTTTTCTTAGAAATAAAAGATTTATTGAGGCCAGGGTTAATCAGGAAAAAAAAAATCCATGAGAAATGACTGCCTTGAGACCATCTCCTTTTTCTGTCCCAAAATACACCAAAAGATGTTTGAGTCATTCAGCTTTAGGACGTGGGTGGGATCAGTGGATGCAAAACCTTGGGCAGGGGCTCTGAGCACCCTGGGCTGGTGGAAAAGCAGAGCAGGGGTGGCACTGGATGGGCTTTGAGGCCTCTTCCAACCCAAACCATTCTGGGATTCCATGAAAAAGCCACATCCCCCATATTGCTGGGGTGGATATTTACTGACAAATACAATTCACTTCCTTAAAAGCCTCCAAACAAAGGCACAACCTGGGTGCAAGCAACAGGTCTCATTATCCACAGGCTTCAGATCCTTCTGATTAGATTTTTTTTTGTTGTTTTCCAAGATAAATCATCAAAACACAAATTTACATTTCCTCCCCTCCTCTCCCCACACGAACAATTTTATTATACTTGTAGATTTTGTGGACTTTGCGCTGCAAGAATGGCAAACGAGCTCTGTGATCTCTGTGCAGAGAGAGGGATGACTCAGCTCCCGCATTTCCAAAGGAGGGGCTTTGATCTGAGCACAAATGGGCTCCTTGTCTCTCTGGACCTTGGTGAGCACTGACAGCCGAGCTCTGGGTAATCAACCCAAGCTTGGTCTGGACTTTTAGTTGCAGAGCCCAAACGATGGTGTTCAGGTGCTCGTGGCCCCCATGGAGCACTCAGGGTCCCTCTCACCTCCTGTTTCTTGTGTTGCTTCCTGTGCCCACCCACAGCTCTGCCCTCGCTCCCCTGCCCTGGAGGCACCTGTTGTGGAGCAGCAAGGCCTTGCAAAGTGAGGGCCTTGCTGCCCTTGTGAAATCCTCGCTCACTTCTGCTCCTTGGGCTCACCAGAGAGCATTCTGGGAATGGCGCAGCTGAACCAGAGGTGAAAAACAAGTGACAGAGCTGGAAACAATTGTTAGAAGCAAGAAGTGCTGCCAGCGTGGGGCTGGTGCTTGGTTACACCTGATGTGAGTTCCTGTCGTGGTTTATGGGGGTTGGTTCAACACCTTTGCTGTGCCCCACAAGGTTGGAAACTCAGAACAAACTCACAGCTGAAGAACCCTGGATTTTTGCAATAAAGGGTCTTTGCTTATCACCATCTTGTGAGGTCCATACCATTAACCACCGCAGGCACCCAGTGCTGGTTTCTCCTGAGGCTCTGCCCTGGGCACTGCAGCTCTGCTGCTCCCAGAACTGTGCCCAGGAGCTGCTACAAAAAGGGAAAAGTCCCCTCCAGCCCCTCTGTAGGGTACCACAGCTGTGTTACAGAAAACCACAGCCATGATCCTAAACCGAGGAGCTGATGACGGAACTGCCACGGCAGATCCGTGCCCTCCCCAGCCCTGCCAGCAGCAGCTCCCTGGAGCCAAAGGGTTTAACCTGAACTTTGCTCAAAATTCAAAAGGAGACAACAAAATCCCTTCTCATTTCGGGTTTCACTGATTTTAAAACAAAACTTTCATCATAGAATCCACAGAGGCTTGAGCTGGAAGGGACCCCAAAGCTCACCCAGTGCCACCCCAGCCACGGCAGGGACAGCTCCCACTGTCCCAGGCTGCTCCCAGCCCTGTCCAGCCTGGCCTTGGGCACTGCCAGGGATCCAGGGGCAGCCACAGCTGCTCTGGGAATTCCATCCCAGCCCCTCCCCACCCTCCCAGGGAACAATTCCTTCCCAAGATCCCATCCATCCCTGCCCTCTGGCACTGGGATCCATTCCCTGTGTCCTGTCCTCCATGCCTTGGCCCCAGTCCCTCTCCAGCTCTCCTGCAGCTCCTTCAGGCCCTGCAAGGTCACAGTGGGGTCACCCCTGGTCTCTTCTCCAGCTGAGCACCGCCAGCTCTCCCAGCCTTTCCTCCCAGGGCTGCTCCATCCCTGCCCATCCCGGAGCCTGCTCTGGACTCTCCAGCAGCTGCAGCTCCTGGGCTGGGCTGGGCTGGGCTGGGCTGGGGCAGCTCTGCACGGCAGATTTTACCTCTGCTCTGCTCCTCCCTCCTCCTTCCCCACCTTTAATTAGCAACTCATTAACACATCTTTGAAACTCCAATTGTTTATTCCTGGGTGAAGTGCTCTGCTTGCATCTTGTATTTCAGCTCCGAGGAAAAGCAGCCAAACCATTTTCCCTTCCCTGTGGACAGGCGGGTTCACCACAGCGTCCTCACTTGCTCAGCAGCTTTATTCTACCTGCCTCTCACAGCAATAAAGGAGCCTTTACAGATTTCCTGTGCAATATTGTTGAGAATCAGAGAATCACTGAATTTCCAAGTGTTAAAGCTTTCACCACCAAAACCGAACATGGAAATGCATCACACTATCCAAGGAGTCTCGAACCTTTCCATGTTTACTTTTTGATTTCAGTTTAACTTTTTATTTTTCAATTTTCAGGAAAACAAAACTTTCAGCAAAACAACCCCAACACTTCTGTTTAAGTGCAAATTAATTGGCAGGACTCCTTTCAACACCCTGCAGCTCCTCATGTCCCTCTCAGCTGGCAATAAATGTTCCACATCCTTTGGACTTGCGCGCTGCCTTTCATCTGAGAATCTCAAAGTGTTTAGCCAAGGACTAATTAATCAGCTCCAGCCCAGCTTCCAGTGAGACAGGTAAATCTGAGGAGTGAAAGAGTCAATATTCCCAGGCCAGATGAATTCCCCAGACACCGCGGGCCTTTGTTGGACCCACAAGAGCTTCCCTGGTGGGATGCTGGACCTCGCTCCAGGGAGGAGGAGTGAGGGCACCTGTCTCACCCAGGTCTTGGCAGCTCTTTTAGACTTGATTTGAAATTCTGCATTAAACCAGGAACGGAGCAATTCCTGAGGAGCCGAACGCTCCCTCTGAGCAGGAACACAAAGGAGGGGGCTCTCTCAAGCCAAACCAAAACTTCCCAGTTATCTGAAAAACGTGAGCACTGATCCCAGCAGATTTTCCTGGGGCTCTGCAGAGCTTCCAGCCCAGAGCTTCTCCTGTTTCGTTCCTGGAGCTTTGCAGTACCCCAGGCTACTTCACCTCCCGTAGCGCTGGGTGTAAGACGCCCCAAATGCCACAAGAGCAGAGGTCAGCGTGCTTCCCTCAAACGCTGCTGCCATGTGAATCCCAGGGAGGAGGGATCCCTCAGCCAGGGCTGTGTGCAGGGGGGCCCCGGTGTCAGACCCCACCTCTGGGAGAGCTCAGCTCTTCTCCTGAGCTGCACTGACTGCACAGCTTTGACCCCAAATTGTCACCCGAGTCCCCCTCAGACCATGGCAAACTCAAGATATTTGTTGTGCAATATCCCAAGGCAAACACCATTGTTTCAAGTGTTGGGAAGAAGAGGTGCTGAAGCAACCAGGGAACAGCTGCTCCCATCCAAGACCCTTCTGTCCCTGCCCATTCTCCTGCTCAAGGCTCCTTGGACATTTGCTTAGTCCTGTAGGCACCATCCCAGCTCTGGGAGAAGTTCCCAACCTCCTGTGCTTTCCCAGGGATGATCGAAGCTTAGGGGAATGAGGTGGGTTCAAACCCTGCCCTTTTCTTGTGGAAATGTTCTCCAGAAGGAATGTGGCCCCTGATTAGGAAGGAATTCTTTACTCAGAGGGCAGTGAGGCCCTGGCACAGATTCCCAGAGCAGCTGTGGCTGCCCTGGATCCCTGGCAGTGCCCAAGGCCAGGGTGGACAGGGCTTGGAGCAGCCTGGGGCAGTGGGAGCTGTCCCTGCCATGGCTGGGGTGGCGCTGGATGGGATTTGGGGTCCCTTCCAACCCAAACCATGCCAGGATTCTGGGATCAAAGCACATGGGCCCCTTCTCCAGCCAAGATGTGAAGTCCACACCTCCCATCACGGGGATGGATCTTCCCTGTTTCCTATCCCAAAGACACAAGATGGTCCCTTTCATACAACTTGGTACAGTTCATGCTCTGAGCACGATGTCTCCTGGTCTGGAATATCCCTCTGGCCGGTTCAGCTGGCCTGGACCAGCTCTCTCCTGGCTTCTTGTGCAGCTCCTCCCTGGCAGAGCAGGGACACTGAAAAATCCTTGATCCCTGCTCAGCCCCAGCTCAGCCTCAGGGAGTTGTCAGCACTGTTCCCACAATGATCCCAAAGCTCAGCACGGCAGGAGCTGCCAGCAACAACGAACCCTATCCCAGCTGGAGCAGGACTCTCTCCAGCAGGACTCCCAGGCAGCATCCCAGTCCTGTGACCATCATCCCTGGCTCTGGGTGAGCTCGCTCCATGTCCTGGTTAGCCTGGTCAGTGAGCCTGGCTTGGGCTGCCAAGCCTCCCTCACCAACCTCATCCCCTCTCTGCCTCATCCCCTGCACACCTCGGAGTGTTCCCGCTGATCCTTAAGGATTTTTAGCTTCTATTCGTCACATATCTGTAGCTTGGTGTGTAATTCTAGGCTTCAGAAAGTGCTAAGAACCTCAGTGCCCAGCGTTTTAGACAAAACAATTGAAAAATCCAAGGACACTTCACTGCCTCAGAGCCCCAAAGTACGTTAACAACAGCATCAGGAAAATGAACCCACAGCCAGCAGAGGTTTGTGCCCAAACAGGAGACAGAGGAGCCCTGGAACTTCATCCATGAATGAAGGGAGAGGCCATGGCCATTTCCCATGGGCTCTCTCCAACTGACAGAGGACGCAGCCTCTTTTTATCCTGATTTCCCGGCCGCAGTTCCCTCTCTCTTTCCCCATTGCCTGAGGCACTCGAGAGGCACAGACTCCCCGAATCCCCTCATGCAGAGCCCCTGCCCATCTACATCCCCCCTTTTGTTCTTTGTGTCTCTGCTCTTTTTCCCTGAATCCAGGGATTTAACACGGCCTTGGGTGAGTCACAGTCTGTGTCAATCCATGGAATTCCTATGGAATTTCTGGCTCCTCCCATTGCTCCTTTCACCTGTCAGTGTCCGGCCCCGTCTCCCAACAGCCCCACAGCTTGCAGAGACATCTCCCTCTCGTTCCTGTCACCAGTGAACTGGGGGAAGCAGCTCGGGGTGGTTGACATCGTCACCTGAAGGTGTAATTGGAGAATTGGGGCTCGATATGTTCATAAGACAGAACTTATAAAAAGTGAAGATCTCGTGACTTGCAGTCCATTTTGGGTGTAGCCTCTCGAGTAGGCTTTGTCTGCCCTGAATGCACCTGCAGGCCTTTAATAAACTTGTGCGCTTTTTATCCTCCTAACTTTGTCTGGCCTCTGCTTCAGGTAAGCCCGGCTGAGGCATCACCACATCCCTCCCTTGCCCTGCCCAGGTGCAGTTGTTGTGCTCTCCTGGAATGGGTTCAGCAGAGCCCTGACGGCTCAGCCGAGCGGGCACTGACAGCTCGGAGTCTGCTGAGAGAGCCGGGCTGTCAGCTCGGAGCGGCCGGCCCTGCTGACGATGCCCTGGGCCAGAAGACGCTGCTGTCACTCGGAATCAGCGTCAGCCCCGCTCACAGATGCCGCAGATTTCCCAGGAAATGACCCTTGGAGCCCTGCTGGGGCACGAGGAGCTGCTCCAGCAGCTGAATGCAAAAGTCACTTTTGGGAAGGACGGGGCACCGAGGAGCTTCACACGAGTGGCTCTGGCCCAACACCTCCCTGTCCCCAGGATGGGGACTGCAGCTCCTGAAGGGCCCCGATGCCCCAGTCCCACTGCCGGCATGCAGATCCCACCCTGAGGGCTTGGTAGAATCCGCATTAGCGGCTCCAGCCTGCAGGGACTGCAGTCAGGAATTCAGGCCATTCCGTGGGTTCGGGAATTGTTGCTGTGTTCATGGGCTGACCCAGCACTCCTGCAGTGACCTTCACACCTGAGCGGATCTGGGGCATCACGGTGTCTGATCCATTCCTCATTTACGGGGTCTCTTTGCATTTATCTGGCTTCTGATTCTCCCAGCATTCACAGGACCCGTCTGACCTTTGACACCTCTAATTTCTCCCCAAATTGCCTTGAACTTGACCCAGACAGAAACCTGTGCACAGGCAGCCCCAATCCAGCAGCCTCTTTTCCTTTGAAAACTGGGCTGGAGAACTTGAAAAGAGCCTCCCCAAGTCCGGAATTCCTATTTCAGAAGAAACGAACATCTGACAATTCATTTCCATGATATAATACTTCATTAAACAGGAATTCTGCCACATACCAGCTTTCTAAAAATACTCCCTGGTTTCAAAAAAGGAATTCTGGTCCAGTGTATATTAGTTTTATTATTTCCCCATTATTTCATGAACACTCTGCTCCCTCTAGCACAGATAATGTGTTATCGTATAAGAGTTAATGCAGTCTGGATTTCAGGGGTTTTTTTCACATCATTAAGTTCTGCTGCTGTTCAGCACTGATTGAAATGTCTCATCTCTTTCTAGACGAAAATGTCTGCAGCTTGCTGTAATCAAACACTTCCCAGTATAAACAGGATATTTGGATGTGGGAAGGATCGGATTTTCAATCAGTGCTAAGGAACCTCTGCACGTCTCTAAAGCACTGACGCTTTTTAAGGAGCTTTGTTGCATATTCATTGCTGGCAGCGTCTGTGGAGGTCTATTATTGACAAACAAATACAGAATCACACAGAATTACAGAATCACTAAAGAAGAGCCCTCCAGGGTCATCGAGTCCAAGCTGTCACCAACCCCCACCTTGTCCCCACTCAGTGCCACATCCAGGCCCTCCTTGGACACCTCCAGGAATGGGCACTCCAAACCTCCCCGGGCAGCCCCTGCCAAGGCCTGAGCACCCTTTCCATGGGGAAATTCCTGCTGCTGTCCAATACAAACAGGAAAAATGCACAGTATAAATGCTGAAAAGTTAAACAGTGTCAGAATCAGGTTATAGGAACATAAACATTTCCTACAGGTCTGGAGAGGGACTTTTCACAAGGGAATGTCATGTTAGGACAAGGGGGAGTGGCCTTAAGCTGAAGGAGGGCAGGGATGGATGGGATTTTGGGAAGGAATTGTTCCCAGGGATTGAGGCCCTGGCACAGATTCCCAGAGCAGCTGTGGCTGCCCCTGGATCCCTGGGAGTGCCCAAGGCCAGGCTGGAGCAGCCTGGGACAGTGGGAGGTGTCCCTGCCCTTAGCAGGACTGGGAATGGATGGGTTTAATGTCCCTTCCAACCCAAACCATTCCAGGATTCCATTAAACACAGCCCTTCACATCCTGTCTAAGAAAAAGCACCTTAATCTTCCCCTGCTTCAAACAAAAATACCAACAATGCAGCAAACAGAGGAGAAAAATCACTGGCAATTTTTGCAAAAGAAAATCACTGAATCAAGAACAGAACTTTTCAGTACTCCAAAAATAGATACAATTTTAAAGCTAGATTAAATGGAAAGTTTAGATATTTTTCGTGGCTCGTTCTTTTACAGACTTGCACATTTTTCCTCTGTTTCAGCACGTCCTTAAGGACTTGGAAAGATGAAACTCAAAAGTTTTGAAATAAAAATGCAAGCTAAAAACTGAGACATCTGGAATGAACATTTTACTGTTCAGTATCCCAATCTCCAAGCACAGTCGCTCCTCCCCTTCACACACATTTGTAGTGAAAAGCTGTCCCGTAAAGGACTGAGTTTGCACTGATGAGAAGGGATTGGGAGCCACATCAGCATCTTTGCCTGCAGTGCTGCGGCTCCTGCGGAGCTTCCCCACCTGTTTGGAGCAGTTGGTGGTGCAGCTCTGCGGAGCTCAGAGCTCCCAGCGCCCGCCAGGCTGGGCTGATGCCACCACAGGTAAGGCTTTATAAAGGCCTTAGGAAAGGCCTCAGAACATGGCTCCGGCCTGGGACCTGGGCTGAGCAGAAGGGAACTGGGGGAGAAAGATTCAGCTGGAATAGAGAGACGTGAGAGACTGAGAGACTGCTGCGTGGCTGTGTCGTGTCCAC
The DNA here is from genome assembly GCA_013397935.1 of Dasyornis broadbenti. Taxonomy (NCBI): domain Eukaryota; kingdom Metazoa; phylum Chordata; class Aves; order Passeriformes; family Dasyornithidae; genus Dasyornis; species Dasyornis broadbenti. The sequence continues at coordinate 56,048 of VZRN01005621.1, read as the reverse complement.
ATCGTGCTGTGGGGTGGTTGGTTGGCTTGGGCTTGTTGTGCCTTGAAACGACGAAAACTGATAACGAGCAAACTGGTGAAAAAGGCCGGGTTTTTGGCAATAAAGGGCTCTCCTTTGCACCTGCCTGGGGTCCCTGCACCGCTCATCAACGCCACGACCCAGCCGGTGAAGCTCTCCCTGGATCGCTGAGGAGGCTGAAGAGCATGGGATGGGTTTGCTCCGGTGCCTCTCACTATCCATGAGGTACCCAGCTGAGCAGGGAGCGCTGGCTGCGGGAGCGGCTGCTCTGGGGTGCAAATTCTCCCTTGGTTGCTCTGCCAGTGGAGCACCATTGGAACTGGAGCAAGGTGGGGATGGGTTTTAGGAGCCTCTTCATCAACTGAGTGGGAGCTGAACTCTGGCAGGGGCACGTTTGAGGCGGCCCACGGTGTTTAACCAAAATCCTTGTGGGATGAGTGGTTATGGAGCGAAACCTCCCTCAGAGGAGCTGCTCCCTGATCCCACAAGGCAAGGAGTTACAGATCCTCTCTGCTGAATTTGGGGGAATAGATTTGGCTGAATTCCTGGCAGTGCCCAAGGCCCGGTTGGCCGGGGCTGGGAGCAGCCTGGGACAGTGGGAGGTGTCCCTGCCCATGGCAGGGGTGGCACTGGATGGGTTTAAGGTCCTTTCCACCCAAACCATTCCATGATTCCATGAATTCACCAATACCCAGGCTGACATCATTCAACACGTCAGCCTAAAGGCAAAGGTGCAGAATGACTGAAAATGCTGAGAGAGGTGAGAGATGAATTAATTCAGAGCTAGAAAATATAAAATAAAAAGTATCTGCTCAGTCAAAAGCTCAGACTCTGACAATTGGGTTTAGTCCCAGAATTTCAGTATGACAGTGTTTGTGTGGACACGTTTTTTATCTACATAAAATGGACATTTCAGGATTGTCTGATTTAAGTGTCCCATTCTGGATGAGTCCAGCAATGATTTGTCCTCTCTTCCTGAAATTATTGCTTCTGGGAGACTCTTCAAAAACCAGGTGCCCCAAATGTCACAAATTGGACATTTTTTTCCTCACTGGCCTGAAATCCCAAAATGCAGTGAGTGCACGATAAACTCCAAAAGGGATTTCCAGAAACAGCTCACGGAAAACACGGCTTTAGTGCAGAACCAGCCAATCTCAGCAGGGGAGAAATAACAATTGCAGCTCTGGTAGGTAACAGCTGGCAGGGAAACACGGTCCAGGGTCTGTCAGAACAAGTCAGACTTCAGGGCACAAAGGATTGAACACGAGATCTGCTCTTCTGCGTAATCCAAGACACTGGCTCTGTCTGAGTTATTCCGTATCTCAACTGGAAAATATCTTTCTAGGGGGAAGAAAAAAGGGATTTTTCTGCTTAAATATTGCTGGAGCCTGAGAGCCCAACAGTGCGTGTTGTGGATTGTTCTGGTGCTGGGTTTACCCCTGTTAAACGTTTCTGTTTTCTTGCAGCCTGAATTTGTCTGGGTGAAGCTCCTCGTGCTTGGGCTCCTCCTCACTCTGCTGCCAGCAAACGGAACATTGGAATTTCCAGCCCTGGACCCTCTTCCCTGTCAATTTGCATGGACAGATCCAATTCCCAAGGCTTTTAACAACTCATTTTGCAAGAGGTGTTTTGTTCTGGGACTTGTTTGGGGTTTTCTGTGGGGAAAGAAGGTGCCCCCAGTCCATCAATACTCACAGTCTAACTGTTCCTTTTCATACTGGTCTGGTTCAGTCTAAACATTTAATGTTAATAATTCAGAAGTGCTGCATTTCATATTCCAGTGTATTTCATGTAGCAAAAAAAAAAAATAAATAAACTCAAACACTGACTTCAAAAAGGAAAAATCAGGCCTGGCCAGTAAAAAACATCCACATTTTAACAATTTCATCCTCCCCTCAGCATCTTTTTTCTGTGTTGTGCAGGAAGTTAATTAGGCCACTAGACTAATGAACTATTTGGTTAGACTGAATCCATATTTGTTCCAAGGAACTCACTTCATTAAAGTGGAAGTCTGCACACCAAAACATTTTCAGTCATTTTAAACTCTTTGAAATCCACATATAAAATCTACCAGATAAGCATTTTATGTTAAGGACAAGATTTTTCCTTTTCATACAAGCTTTTGATTCCTAACCTCAAATTACATTGTGAAGTCAGAGATGTTAATTTAAGTAAATAAAATTTAAATAAATTTCCCAACAACTGCAAAATTAAAAAAAAAAAAACAAAGCAAAACAATACCAAAAAAAAAAAAAAGGAAGAAAATGAGCGAACTCATGGAGGAAGATGAGACACTCACTTTGAAACAAAATAAAGTTATAGTCCAGAAAATATTCCCATCTTGCCAAGCAGCTGCTCTGTGAACAATCGGCTGTGATTAAGGGTCTGTGCTCACTGATCTGCAGGAGGTTCCTGTAAAACTCTGCTGCTGCAGAAGCTCCAGCCCTGAGTCTCCAAAGGAGAATTGGAGATGCTTGGAAAACACATCCTCCTGAATGTCTGCAGCCTCCTCCTGATCCAAGCCGAGCCTAATTGCCTGATTATTGATTATCCCTTGGAAGTGCAGCCATCACCACGTCGGCGGGCTTTGCCATCTGCCTGTCTCGTTAACAAGCCGTCTATTTCCCCACAAGCTGTCTCTCCCAAGGAAAACACAGATGCTTCCCTCCCGAGCACGTCCTGGGAAGGGCTGCAAACACAGATGGCTTTGCAGGGAGCTCCATGGGGTGACGGCTCTGCTTTTCCTCTCCTCAGGAGCCCTGGGATCGCCTGCCTCGGATCAGCCGGGCTCTGTCCTCCCCTTGTGGTGCTGGGATGCCCATGGACGTCTCCAAACTTGGAATCGTGGAAAGGTTTGGGTGGGAAGGACCTTAAAGCTCATCCAGTGCCACCCCTGCCATGGCAGGGACCCCTCCCACTGTCCCAGGCTGCTCCAGCCTGGCCTTGGACACTTCCAGGGATCCAGGGGCAGCCACAGCTGCTCTGGGCACCCTGGGCCAGGGCCTCCCCACCCTCCCAGGCCTGGTCACCAAGAATTTGGAATTGGAGTTTCAGCTGGAATTCTCACAGATCACATTTAAATATCCAGAGACCCCTTTGGAGCTGACTTGGAAGGACCTGGTAGAATCCAGGATTAGCACCTATTGCAGACCCAGGAAGGGGAATTTCTTTGTTATCCCGATTATATCCAGAACAGCACTGATTTCCCTGGGATCATGGGCATAGAATCATGGAATATCCTGAGCCAGAAGGGACTCGAAAGGATCACGAGGTCCAGCTCCTGGCCCTGCACAGGACTCCCCAGCAATCCCACCCTCTGCCAGAGAGCGCTGTGCAAACACTCCCTGGACTCTGGGCTTTGGCAGGGGAACCCAGGTGCTCAAAAATATTTCAACAGTAACTGAAATGTCCAAAATAGAAATCCCAGATGTCCAAAATAGCTCTGGAAAATACCCTTGAGAACTGACCCTGGTATTCCCAGTCCCAGAGAGAGAAACTCCACCCCCAGAGCTTTAGCTGCTGCTCTCCAGGTGACGTGCCTGGCACATGGAGACAGGTCTTCAACGGAATTAGAGAGGAGCAATGGGCTGATGATGAGCAGCTAGTAATTAGCAGAGTAATTAGTGCAGGCAGAGTGAGGAAAGAACGTGCTGGCTCTGCTCCACCTGACCCTGAACCGTGAGGATCCTCCAGCACAGCTCAGGTAAAGTGGGAAGGGAAAGCAGAGAGCCCCATGTGCAAAGCAGCAGGAGATGGGAACGCTCCCAACAGCAGCAGAGCAGAGCTGGGGCTGTGGCTGCTGCCATCTCCAGCCCCTTCAGGTGGTATTTGGTGAAAGGTGAGAGATTTAAGCTTCACCTAAAAACATTTCTGCTCCTATTAGTGATGTCAGGAGAATGAACCCACAGCCAGCAGAGGTTTGTGCCCAAACAGGAGACAGAGGAACCCTGGAACTTCATCCATGAATGAAGGGAGAGGCCATGGCCATTTCCCATGGGGTCTCTCCAACTGACAGAGGACGCAGCCTCTTTTTATCCTGATTTCCCGGCCGCAGTTCCCTCTCTCTTTCCCCATTGCCTGAGGCACTCGAGAGGCACAGACTCCCCGAATCCCCTCATGCACAGCCCCTGCCCATCTACATCCCCCCTTTTGTTCTTTGTGTCTCTGCTCTTTTTCCCTGAATCCAGGGATTTCACACGGCCTTGGGAGAGTCACAGTCTGTGTCAATCCATGGAATTCCTATGGAATTTCTGGCTCCTCCCATTGCTCCTTTCACCTGTCAGTGACTGGCCCCATCTCCCAGCAGCCCCACAGCTTGCAGAGACATCTCCCTCTTGTTCCTTTCAGTGAGGAGTTACCTCGTGCCTCCATTTCCACTCCAGGCCCACCACAAAGCTCGCTGAGGAGGGATCTGTCCAAGACTCTGTCTTTCCACTCTGTGCTCCCTGCAGCTTTCCCCTTTTCCAAGGAGAAAGACTTTGGAAAGGATTAGTTCCACCCCAGGCTTATTGTTCAGAGCTTGGTGGTTCTGAAATGGGTGTGAGAGGGGAATTAACCTTCCCTGGGCCTCAGCGCTCCACGGGAGATTCCAGAAGCCCCAGCCTTGTGTGATATGCAGGAGCAGGGAAGAGATGCCAAGATGAGGAGCTGGGGTTTATCCAAAGGGCAGATGAATCCTGGTGAGTGGAACAGCTCTGAAATGTGAGCTGCTGGGAGGGTGCAGTGGGACAGCAGCAACTGCTGCGCATTTGGGTGACTGGCAGGGCTGGTTGTGCTCACTGCAGTGTGAGTTAAAGGCCTGTGCGCGAGGAACTTCTCTATAACCACAGCAGGACTTCGGGAAGAAAGATTTCCTAAAACTGAGAATCATGGTTATGATGGATTTATTTCCAAAGTGGGCACTAAACCCATGGGCAAGGTGGTGCTGTTTCCACAGGACTCCTAAAGATGCCCGGCTGAACATCACGTTATTCCCTTCCCAGATAAAAATTCCACGCTGAGTGCATTATTCACTCAGTGGATTAAAGCCATGCCACTAAATTTAAGTTTGTTTTTCCCTTATCTGCAAATGTAAAGGAAAGAGGCACCTTTGGATGTAATTTAGAGAGATCTGTCTGGTTCTTACTCCACCAGCAGTGAGAGGAATGTGGAGTTCATGACAGTGACTTATTGCTGTTGCCACCCCAGGAGAGCTTAGAGTCCTTCTCTGAACCTGGACAGCTTGGATCCCATGTTGGAAACAGCTGGATCTCCCAACTGACCACAGCAGAAGAGGGAGATCAGGATTTCTGCGCTCTGTAACTCATTTCCCAGAGGATTCAGGCCCTCGGGATCCCAAATCATTCATCAAAGCTCACACAGAGACTTTGCACAGACACACACTACAAATAAATCACCAGAACTATCAGTGCTTCAGTCTCCAGACACTGCTCTCCTTTCAAAAACCCTTCCCACTCCTCAGTTATCCAGCTTGCCCAGCTGGTATTTTCCTCTGGTACTTGTGTTTGTAGAGGAAAATGAAGTTGTCAGACTTCAAATGTTCTTTCATCGTCTGAGCGGATTTGCCAGAGCAGCTGCGCTGTTTGGAGGCCTCTCCTAAAGCTTTAACATAATTGCCTCTCACAATGACAATACCCCGAGCCCCAGCGTGGCTGTCCCGTGGGATTGCCCAGGTGTGGGCAGGAACTGGGGAAGCACAATCCCCTGATGGTGCAAACCCTACCCAGGGCGCAGGTTTGCCCCAGGAAAGCTCCACACCAGGACACTCATTCCCTGCTCCACAGACGGAATTCTCTCCCATAATCCAGCCATCCCTGCCAGCTCCCAGCCCTTGGAGCAGCCAGGGGCCGGGTGACTGACACAGCCTGAGCTCGAGCTGCTCCTCAGGCACCTCCTGCGGCTGCTGGCCTTCAAAGCTGCCTTTACTGCTCCTGCTGTGGAATGATGCACTCCGGATTAGCTTTAAACCCAGCCTATCGAGCCATTTAGCCTTCAGAAGGACGTGTGGAGTAATTGCTGCCCTCTTAAATCACTGCTGAGCACTTTAAATATGCAGGAGATCAGCTCACCCTTTCAGCTGCGTGTTTGAGAAAATGGGGTGGAAAATGTCCGTGAGGCAATTTGCCTGTTAAACAGCCACGGTTCTGAGGGCCAGAGAATCCAAGGACCCCGAATCCTGGGAGACAGAGGGAGAACGTGGCCCCAGATCTTGCCGAGGTTCAGCTCCCGGTGGGAGGGAGCCTGTTCTCCTGCACAGCCCTGGGCATCCTGGGCATGGCTCCAGGGCAGGCTGCAGTGGGAGACCCAGGCCCTTTTCCATTTGCTTGCTGTCATTTTGTACCAGTTCTGCTGTGAAATGGGTTTTTTTCTGGGAGTTCCAGGTGTTCATATTCAGTCTGGAAGCTGCACATCCCCAGAGCTCCATCCTGGAGCTTGCTCCTGCTTGCTCCCGATCCTGAGAGGTTTTCCCTTAAAGCTGCCCCACATTCTGCAACAGCGAGAGTCCGGCAGGACTGCCCAGCTCCCTGGGAACAGAGGAAGCAGCTCATTGAAACATCCAAACACCTCTGATCTGATCTGAACCATCTCAGGTGCCCTATGGAATCTCAGCCACTGTGCCAGACTGATAAATTCAGGATATTAGAAAGCAAAGTTCATGACCGTTCTCATTGGCTCTGTGGGAGATCTGTAGGGAAAGACATGAAAGGAATAAAGGAGTGTCTTTACAAACAGTGAGACTGCTGGGAAGATAAGATACTGAGAGATAGAAGGAATAAGGGAAAGATTTCCATAGGAATTCCCCTGATGGACTTGCCCCAGTCCGTGTTAATGAGCTACAAGAACAGGGACACAAAGAACAAAAGGGGGGATGTAGATGGGCAGGGGCTCTGCATGAGGGGATTCGGGGAGTCTGTGCCTCTCGAGTGCCTCAGGCAATGGGGAAAGAGAGAGGGAACTGCGGCCGGGAAATCAGGATAAAAAGAGGCTGCGTCCTCTGTCAGTTGGAGAGAGCCCATGGGAAATGGCCATGGCCTCTCCCTTCATTCATGGATGAAGTTCCAGGGCTCCTCTGTCTCCTGTTTGGGCACAAACCTCTGCTGGCTGTGGGTTCATTTCCTGACAGGCAGACACCACTGCTGGGGTGCATTTGTAGAGGGTGAGATTCAAACTCTTCTGCCTTGTGCTGCTCCAACAGCTGCACAGGAAAGCAGAGGTCAAATTCTCCTTGGCCTGGCGCATGCTGGGCTCAAGGGGGATAACACAGTCCTGGGGATGAGCTGTGAGAGCAGCAGAGCCTTGGGAAGCAGGGAATGGCTGGGGAACGGGCTGGAATGGCAGAGCTCCTCTCTGAAATGGCAGAGCTCCTGTCCGGAATGGCAGAGCTCCTCTCTGAAATGGCAGGGATCCTCCCTGGAATGGCAGAGCTCCCCTCTGGCCCCGCCGGGCTCAGTGTGTGGCCCTTGCCAGTCTCAAGTGTCCCCAAGTGCCCTGAGCTGGGCTGGCAGCAGTGGGGTTGGCAGAGGAGCCCCATCCCTGCTGCGAGCTCCGCTGGCATCAGCAGCTTGGGGTTTTAATTGTTTGAACGTTCCTGAGCCGATGGAGTTACAGCAGCCAAATTCAGAATCACACTGAGGTAGCCAATCCTCTCCTCCCTGCACACACAGCTCTGGAATCCTGGAATATCCTGGGTATGAAGGGACCCCCAGGATCACCCAGGGCCACCCCAGCCCTGCCCAGACCCCCCAGCAACCCCAGCCTGGCCATCCCTGGCAGCGCTGTCCAAACGCTCCTGGAGCTCTGGCAGCCTCGGGGCCGGGACCATTCCCTGTTCAGTGCCCGACACTCTCTGGGGGAAGAACCTTTTCCTGCAATCCAGCCTAACCAGGAAAATCCAGGGAATCTTCCCAGAAATGGAACAATAGAGGTCTGTTATGAAGGAAGAGCTCGAGACCAAAGTTGGGTCAGACCCAAGTGCTGCTCCCCCACCCCACCCTTAGGACTTGCTCAGGGTGGAAGGAAAGAGCTGCAATGAAGGAATTTGTAGTAGGAAGGGGGGGGAAAAAAGAAAAAAAAAGATGTTTTCAGTTATTTTAAAGCCCCAAGAACAGTTTCCTTGAGTACATTTTGCAGCACTTCAGCCATTCCTATTTAAACAAAGAGAGGCAGAAAAACTCTTGTGAGCTGAGCCAGCTCCATCAGCTGGTTTGTGTTCCTTGGCAAGCTGGAAATAAAGACTCAACAATGCACTTTTTGAAGTCTCTTTTCTCTGTGCTGTGCTAACTAAAAAAAGAAAATAAGGGATAACACAAGAGCAAGAGCCCAGGTGTTGTGTTTTACTTTTGTGAGAAGGGAAGAGGGGAGGCAGCTTGGGAATGCAATTAAATCCAGCAGCAAAAAGCTGAAAATCAGCATGTGTGAAAAGAATGGGAAACAGTGACTGTGGGTCTGTATTTATGGAACATTTCCTTCTTCTTTTGCAGCATTTGCATAAAGCCCAAGGCACGGAGGGAATGGATCTGTCTATGGCAATCTGGAGCCCCGAGTGCCAGAAGCCTCCAGTAAATATGAGATGCAAAGGAAGCTTTCCAAAGAGGAATGCCCCAAAGCCTCGGAATGCAGAGCCATGGAATGTTTGTCATGCACAATAACACATCTGCCCAAGGCAGGGCAATGCGGCCTGGAGTCACTCTGGGAGTGTGCCTGACTCCCTCCTCCCCTCACCGAAGGGTTACCCCTGCACAGCCCTGTCCCCGGGCAGACCAGAGGTTCCCGCAGCAAACAGCACCAGCTCAGATGCAGGAGCAGATATTTGCTGTAATCCTGGAGCGAGGGCACAGCCCCGGCATCACTGGCACATCCTCAGCCATGCTTATTGGGAGAATTTCCTGATGTGCAGCTTTGTGTTAAAAGCTTTTGTGAGGCAGCTGCACAACAGAGAAGATTCTCTTCTCTGGTTCAGGCAATGTCTCGTATTGGCTGAGCAAAAAGGATTGTTGAGGATACATTTTGTAAACGGGAATTTGAGAGAAACGGGAAATCAGATACAAGGATGTCTCTGGCGTGTACACAGGGCAAGGGGAAATGGCCTTAGGCTGAGGGAGGGCAGAGATAGATGGGATTTTGGGAAGGAATTCCTGGCTGGGAGGGTGGGGAGGCCCTGGCACAGGTGCCCAGAGCAGCTGTGGCTGCCCCTGGATCCCTGGCAGTGCCCAAGGCCAGGCTGGACAGGGCTGGGAGCAGCCTGGGACAGCAGAAGGTGTCCCTGCCACGGCTGGGGTGGCACTGGATGGGTTTAAGATCCTTCCCACCCAAACCATTCCAGGATTCCAGGATTCTCTGCAGCAAGGATTCTCAGGCCAACGAGAGACTCTGAGCATGAGCTCCCTGGACACAGAGCCCAAGGAGGTTCCTCTTCCTCCCTGCACTTCCCACTGCTCCTCCCTGTGCCCAGTGATTCTTCCCACCGTGAAACATTTCTGGATTTATTTTCTGAATTTCCTGGATTCATGCTCCAAATGCGCCTGCATTTCCTGCCCAGACATGGAAGAACTTGTGGCTGAAGGGTTCCCACATTCCTGGACTCAGTTCTGCTGCGTTCTCATCCTTTTTCCCTGCAGAAATCCCAGCCCTCAGGGCCTGTCCTCCAGAGGGGTCAAGGCTGATCTCATCACACCAAAGGGAGGCAGGGCAGCAGCCCTGGAGCTCAGGGCGGGGTACAAACACACGGGACTGGATTTTCAGTTGGAAACAATCATTTTATTGGGCTCCAGGAAGGACACAAACCCACACTCGACCATTCCCTTCTCCGTGTTTGATCGGCATTGGGCTTTTGTTAAACCCTCCTGGAATCCAGGAGCACGAGTGACAATTCCAGGGAATGTGGAGCTGCTTTGCTGTGGGGAAGGGAGTGGGAATTCACGTCACTGCACAGACTGTGCCTATCTTTTCCCTGAATTTAAGCACACCAGACTCCTCCAGCCTTGCCTAGCCCTGACATCTGGATCCATTAGGAATTTGCAATTCTAATTTGAATCAGCCGCACTAATTGTGCTTTTTTTTTAACTGGCTGCACTATTGATTTTACAAGATACGTGGTGCTCTTCCACCTGTGTGCAAGGCTCCTGCTGGGAGCTGTTAATGGAAAAAAACACCTCAATTAGCAAGAATTCCCTCTGAAATCCTTGAAAATCCAATATTGCTGATTAGTTTGTTAAAAAATCTTATTAAGAAATGCTCGGTGACTTCCCTAATAATATCAAGGATCAGATCCTCATGCTGGGCTCCCAAGAAGAGTAATCTCTCCCTCTCCTTCTTCCTTCCCTGCCTCCAGCCAGGCTCTGAATTTGCAGCATGCAGGAATTAATTTCCCAGCCCCTCCCTAGCGAGCCACGGAGGAGGAGAACTCCGCTCCTGTTTTAGCTGCATGCGGAAAATGGGGCTGAGGGAAGAAATTAATGATGTTAATCCAGATTCCAGGAGAGGGGTGGAAAGGAGCAGGGAGAAAAGGTTCCTTTCATCCCTTTAGTTCCACCAAGCAAATTAACTCCATCTCCTGCTTATCCCTCTTCTGCTTCAGTCTTGGATTCACATTGGCTGAGTCCAGTATCTCCTCCTGAGACACGGAGAAAATGTTCCTTCTGCAGTTCCTGTGGCCCAACACCTCAGCAAGAGGTGGGGGAACCCAAAAATCCCAAGGCAGTTGTGTTTGGGACACGAGTCAGGGTCGGCTCCGGGCCTGCTGCTCTCTCCCCCAGGGAGGATCTGGTTTCCTGCGCTGGGCTCGTGCCCAGGGCACCAGGTGACAAACACATCAATCTGCACGAATCAAAGCAATAAATGCAGCTGCACACGGCAGCCTCTGCTTCATTTGCAGACAATCACTGCAGCTCCTGCGAGCCAGGCTTGGCCCTGGCTCAGGAACAGGACTTTGTGTTCCTCTGTATTTCCAGGGTTAAGGAAACGATCCCGGAGCGATGGGGGGATCACAAGCAGGACCTGAGCTCTGCACAGAATGGAGTCTGGGTCTGCCGGGCAGGTCTGGCTGCTGCTGGTGCTCCATGGCTGCCTGAGCTGGTTTGAAGGAGCCTGTGCTGCTGCCCTTGTCAAGAGAGCAGAGAAACAGCTCCAGGGGAGCTCTGCTTGCACCAGGGGAGGTTCAGGCTGGACAGCAGGAAAAAACTCTTCACTGAAAGAGTGGTCAGGCTTTGGAAGGGGCTGCCCAGGGAGGTGGTGGAGTGACTGTGCCTGGAAGTGCTCAGGAAATCAGTACAAGTGGCACTGCAGTGGAATTCAGTCAAAGGCTGGATCTTGGAGGTCTTTTCCAACCTCAGAGATCCGTGTCTCTGTGATTCCTTGTCCAGAAGCGTTTCTGTGCAAGGGAGAGCTCAAGAAAGGAAGCACAGGTTGCACTTCTTCCTCACCTCAGTCAGCCAAGGAACAGCGTCCAAACGTTCCTGCCATGTTGAGGACACTCAGGTCCAAGCAGATCCAAAGCTGTGATCCCGTCAGGAAGGCTCTGCATCCCTGGGAGTTCATTCCTCATTTCCTCAGCCACGGAGCGGGGCTGGAACAGCTCCAGAAAGTCCCCACAGGACAGGATTTTGTACAAACAAGAGCGGCCCTGCCGAGGTTTGTGAGGACTCCCCAGGCAGCTCTGAAGTTCACAAACACCTCCTCTGTTCCAGCTGGGTTGTTTTGTTCATTTTGTTCTAAACACAACAGGGCAGGGGGAAAATGAAAATGGGAATCATCAGGTGGGAAACAGTGAGACTGAACACAAAGGAGCCTTCCCTGCCTCGGGAGACCCAGGAGCTGTGGAAATGAGCGTGGGAAACTCTTTCCTGAAGGTCAGACCTACCCCTGGCTCAGGAGACGTTGCTTCCTACCAGTTCCTGGGCAAGGGGGATGCTGCCTCAAGGAGCCAACCTTTGGTTTTCCTGGCGTTCCAAGCCTGGAGAAGCAGCAGCTGTGGCAGGAAGTGTCCCTGTGGTGCAGTGACAGCTCAGCAGAGCCGCTGGGAGCCCTTGTCCCCTCCTCAGCCTTCCCTGGCCTTGCTGTTCCTCTGGTCCGAGCTGGAGCCCCCCAGCCCTGGTTCAGCCCATGCCGACGGTGATGTTTCCACAACGCTGCTGTCACCAGCAGCTCCTCATCAACCCGGCTGCAGAAACGCCTCAGCACCCCAGCCAGGCTGCAGCTGGATTGCTCAGGGGGCGACTGCAGCACATCCAGCCTGGTTCCATGTGGAATTGCTGAATCACTTCATTCTCTCCCTTCTCCCGCTCCCAGTCCAGCTTTTCATTGGCAGCCAAAGTCACTTGGAAAGATTTTGCTGGCAAAACAAGTCCCTGCTGAGTTCAAGCGGGGCTTTTTCCCCTTGGATTCTGTCTCAGCCTGTGGATGTGGAGGAGATGCTGCAGCAGTCATTGAGGAGTCAGTGGGGCTCAGAATCCTGATTTTCCTTCCATCCCCTCGGAGCACCACCGGTGTCTCCCATCCCTCACTCCTGGCACAGCTCTGAACCCTCCTTCCAGGTGAGGGGGCTCTGCTGCTGCTGCTGCAGCCGTTGTTAAACGCCGCAAGGGCTTCCCCCGAGCTTCATCTTTGAATCCCGGGCTCCAGCTGCCCCGAGGACACACGGAGCTGGGAACTGGGCAGCCCAGGAAGCTGGCACAGGTGGGGACAAACCTTGAGGGTGCTGCCACCCAAGGACTGCAGCCAAACCCATCCTGCAGTGCCGTGCCTTTTCCTTTTGTCACTCTGGGAAAAACCAAAAGGAAAAAGAAGGAAAAGAATACAGAATCTCACGGACTTCACCCAGTGACTGCTGAGCAGAGCAAGCTCTCCCCAAAAGGCTGGGGAGTCCATGTCCAGTTGAACCTTGGCCAACACCACCTCCCAGGCACCCACTTCCATCTCCTGCTGGACTAAATCCGTTCATCATTCTGGCTCCCTCGTCCCTGCCGAGCTGCCTAATCCAGAACGTTGGGGAAAACAAACCTTGGCACTGAGCTGAACTTGGGGGGTTCAGGATCAGCTTCCCTTGCGACAGGGGCGGAATCTCCAAGGGATAAATGGACAGCAGCATCAAATTCCTCTGAATTCATCCATCAAAACCCAGCCTGGGACCTTTCAAATTCTTGGTGAGGTTCTTGGGACCTGACCTTAGAATCAGAGTCCTTCAGGGTGGAAAATACCTTTAAGATCATCGAGTTTAACCATCACCCAGCACCACCCTCACCTTCACCACTAAACCATGTCCCCAAGTGCCACATTCACATATTTTTTTTTTTTGGACGCTTCCAAGGATGGTGACCCTACCCTCCCCTGGGTATTTTCATGTAAAATAAATTCCTGTGAAGAAATTTTATCTTCTCCCTGTGCAGGAATTGTGTCCCTCACATGCGAGCCACAGGCACCGCTGGCACAGTGTCAGGAGGATGCAGGGAATGAAAAGCCAAGGAAAACGTGGAATCTCCTGAATCCAGACTGGATCCAAGCACAAATCATCAGCTGGGTCCCACTGAGCCCTGCGTGGAGGTCACGGCTCCCACACTCCCCCGTGTGTGACTGGAGCCAGCAGCGTCCGTAAGCAAAGGGAAGCCAAGGAAAGGGCCTCCTGTGTGAACGGGAGATTCAGGAATTCTCATTCCAATCAGCCTCAGCAGCTGCTGCCTTTCCTTGATCCGCTCCCTGCTCAAGCGCTGATGGAGCCCCAGCACAGCCCCGCTCCCCAGGATCCACAGCAGAGAGTGGGAGTGCCCGGAGTGGCAGCTGGAATCAGCCTTAGGCACACGGGAGGAGGAGGAGAAGGCAAAATGTGCCTCTCCAGGCTTTCTGTGCTGCTGGAATTCCTGGCTCCCCACCGCTCTCCAGGCAGCAGAGAGGAGCTGAGAGGAAATTAAACTTTCTCCTGTCACACTCCTGCCTTGTGCTTTTGCAGAACGAGCTGCAGTCACTGCCACTCTGCTTTGGCATTTGATGATGTTTAATCCCAAAATGTGGCTCTTGCCCCCTCACTGCTGGGGAGGAGAACCCCCTTAGGGCTGCAGCTGCCCAGAGAGCTCATCACTGCTTGCACTGCTCTGTTTGCATGCAGAGATACCCACATTTCCAGGAGACTCTTGGGAACCTCCAACCACCCCAGCGAGAGCCTCGGGAAGTTACTGAGGACAGCAAACATTTTCTCAAGTTATCTGGGAAGTCACAGCGCGGGGCGGACCCATGGGCATTTCCCCATGGCAAAGGAATTCCGTTAATTAATTCCTGTTGGAACTGGAGCACTGATTTTCAGAGGCAGCACCAGCTGTTCCCTGCTGGCCCCACAGCCTGTTCCTGTGGGAGGTCTCAAAATCAGGATTTAACGCCTTTCTCAAGGCTCTGCGGCCTGGAGGAGGAGAGCAGGGGGTGGCATTCGCCGCCCTGGGTTACTCCACACTCCTGAATGGTCACTCCTGGCTTTGGAATGTGTGATTCTCTAGCAGAGCCTCCCTCCACATTCCAGTCAGGAAGTTCCTGAGGAAAAGGTGGCTTTGCCCCAGCACTCTGCACCTTTCCCCGCTCAGGGGCTGCTTTCCCCTCATGTTTGGGGAGTGCTCAGGGAAATCCCTGAAGGCTCAGGGGAGTGAGTCTGTTCTAGAGAGGAGCAATAGTGCTTTCAATTGCCCTGCAGGGTGCTGGAAAATGTCCTGCTTCCATTTCCCTTTGCTACCGTTGAATTTTAATGCAGGAGTGGCCATTGACATTCATTATTCATCTGTCCTTGAATTTTTAACCAACATGTGCTGGAGATTATTCTGTATTTAGAGAGAGCTGGGAGCGAGCAATGATTCAGCTGGGCTGGTACCTCCTGCCACACCACAGGACCATTTTCAGCAAAAAGAAGTGGCTGATCACCACAATCGGGAAAAGAGTCAAATTCCACAAGAAAAGGATGCCAGGAGTCATCTGCTCCCTGAGATCGAAATCCATCTTCCCTGGGATGTGTCTCCAGAGCTCTGTGATCTCCACCACCCCCAGTGTGAGGATTCTGTGCTGCCCAGGCCTGGTGCTGGCTCTCTCAGAGCCCACTTACAACATTCCTTACAGAGACTTCTTAATTTTTTTTTTAAATCTCAAATATGACTTATTTCTTCATTATTTTTCTTGGGAGTAATCCAAGTGCAAACTGCACCTTTCTTTAAGAGCATTTGGAATTTAGCTTTATTTTCTCATTCCTCTTCCCCTCTATAAATACTCTGCAATCAGATTCACATCTCAGCTCTGTTGGTGTCTTTAGCACTCCTCACTTTTCAAATAAGAATTGCGGTGTTTGGAGTGTTGGGAGTTTTTTTCAGCCACAGCTCCTGGAATCAGGAAACTGAGTGAGAATCTCAGTTTGCACTTGGAAGTGCATTCGTGACTTTGTATTGCAAAGGAAGTAGGAAAATATCACCCAAATGTGCCGAGGACTGGCAACTGGAGAGAAAATAAAAGAACTTTTTCAAAGAAAATCTGCGCAACTTTCTCCCTCCCCCCAGCTTCTTCTCCTTCACTTATGGTTTTTGGGGGAGAAGGAAATAGAAAACTGATCTGTGTTCTGAAAGCCTGAGCCCCTCCATTTCCTGGCTCACAAATCCCAGGGCAGCAGGAGGAGAAACAGGGTCCGGTGATTCCATCCCTGACCAGCAGAGCCCATGGCCAGACCCAAACCCTTGCAGGGACCTGGCTCTGACCTTCCCGGCCCCATTCCCACCACGTTCCTGCTCCTCCCAGAAGCAGCTGGAGAGCTGGGGGTGCTTTCTGGAGCAGCCCAGCAGGAACCTGGCTCCTGCCTGGTCTCTGTCCCCCCTCAGCCCAGCTCCGTTCCCAGCTCCTGTGATGCTTGATGATTTTGTCTCTTTTTTTTTAATACCCTTTTTACACCCTTTTTATACATTTTATCCCCTTTCCCTTTCCTTGTACCCTTCACACACACTCTGTACCTTACCCCACACCTGTAATTCTCGCAGTCTGATACTGAGCTCAGTTTGGGGGTTTTGCAAAGCAGGAAAACCAAACATCCACAGCAGGAGGCCCAGAGCTCTGCACTGTCTCAGATCTGGCGGCTCCAGCCTTGGATGGAGTCTCTCTCTCTCTCTCTGGGACAGATTTTGTAACCTGGGCTGTGATCTCATTTATGGGGGTTAATTAGAATAGGGGGACAATTACTTCATCTGTTAAGTTTCTTATTGGGGGATTTTAGGCAGATGTGCTCATTTGTGACGTCCATAAAAATTGTATCCGCGTTATACAGAGCGTGCTCTCTGTGTGTTTCCACCTTTGACGAGCCGTGCACCCCGGATCCCATGAAAACTGAGCTAAATCCCCTTTTTCCCTTTCCTGCTGTGGCTGCTCCATATTTTCACCAGCCCAAAGGCAACACCTGCAGATAATTCCAGCAGACACTGATTCCATGCTCCCGCTCTCCTGGACTCCCAGTCCCATTTCACTGCAGCAGCACTTCCAGGGATGAGCTGTGAGCAGGCCTGACCTTCCCACATGGTCCTGTCCTTTTAACCTGTGGCTTCTCCCAGGGAACACCAGGCAGGATTCTGGTGCCATCAACTCAAAGGTCACCCTTTCTTGAGGCCCAAGCACTCAGGCCTAGATCCAAAAGAAGAAATTATCTAAGTCATGCTAAAAATCAATGATAATAAAGCATTTCAATGCTTTGCGGAGTTGGTCTTTTGAGGTGACAACTGTTGAGAAATATTTGGGTTTTAATGAAAATCTGAATTTTCGGTAACCGTGGCAATGGAAAGATGGATTGAGCTGAACTTTTCCATTCTCTTGTTTCATTACTATTATTATTTCCCTGAGGGCAGAAACAGAAACAAAGTTCTGAGTAAGGCGAGCCTTTTCCAGAAAATGTTACAATTATTTCAGCTGTGCAGAGAATGGAAGAGCCGTTCCCAGAGGAATGGGAATCTCTGGGAAGTGACCTTGTCCTTCCTGCCTGGAATGGAACCAGGATAAAAAATGGGATTGGAAAGAATATTGAATATATCCATTACAAACATTCTGTATGTTTTAGATCAGCTTTGCGGTCTGAATGATTTTTCATTTTTATTGTTTTGAGCAATAGTCCAAGACTCTTGGTTTGTGCTGGACTTTAATCCACAGGTGCCCGAGTATCTCACAAGATAAATGTGATCCAGTGGAATTTCGTTTTGTGTCTGCCATCGCAGAGGATTTGCTGACATTGCCTAAACCCTCTGTTCTGTTTCTGGGTGCCAGAATCCTGCACAGATCTTGCTGGAAGAAGAGAAAAATCATGAGGTGGACACATGGCATGAGCGAAGCACAGACTCGGACACATTCCCAGGCAGCCGGAGCTGGGAACTGTAATGGAATTAGGAAATATCAATCTCATAATCTCATCACCAGAAAGGATCACAAGAGATGGAGAGCTCCAGTTAACGTGGAACAAATTGATTCCAGAGCCTGTTACCTGAGGTTAACAACAACCTCTGCTGCTCCTGCGAGCACCTGGAGTTTACCAGGATAGACCCAGCCTGATTTTCCTGGATTGCAGCTTTTACTGCCCCTTGAAACGTCACTCCAAAGTGGCTCCTTCTGTTCACCTACTCACAACTGTGGTCTGGAAATTCATCTGGAAATCACAACCTTTCCCATTTCCCTGAATTCTAGGTTTGCATGTTAATTTCCAGGGAATCTGTCTTCCCAGGCCCTAGGGAACATCCCTGTGTTCCACAGAAGGATGGGGCCACAGCGAGAGCAAAGAGAGAGGATGAAGTTCCCAACTCGTCCCAGCTACTTCAGCACCAAGGGCTTTCTATGGACTGGCAAAACTGATTTTCTTGATGCCTGAATTATGTCAGAGGAGACAATTAAGCATCAAGATCCTTTTTCAAAGCATCAAGATCAGAAGATGGAGAGTGGAAAGATGGATATCGTGTGTTCCTGCCGGCCTTTGAAGAGCTTTACCACCCCCACAGCTGATGGAGCATTTAACGCCGGTCTTAAAGGAGAAATCTTTGCTAAACCTGGAAAAAAATCTGTCCCTGCTGCCTGCTGGATGAAGTGGCGTGCAAAGCTCTCTGCTCCTGATTGTGTTGTTCTTGGAACAGCCCAAACAACCATCAACTCAGCCTTAATACGTTCTTTACTGAGCTTGGCTAAATAAGCAAGAGATAAATCTACTGGTAATGCAATTAAGTCATAATTATAAAGAAATACATATGCAATTACTTCCCCATCCTCATTAAAGCTGAATGAATGCTTGCGGCTTTAACTACCTTTTAACTACAGAGCGCAGCAAAGTTAATTAGAGAGTTGTGAAATTTTACATTTTAACTTTTCCTGGTGGAAGGTGGCAATAACTGCCTGGGAAACAAGGCCTGGAGTTCTTGGAGAGAAAAATACAGCCCCACGCTTTGTGCAAAGCAATTAAGAGTGCAAGCAAAGTGTGTCAATAAAAATTCAATTATACAGCTACTGCATGTGCAATTCCCAGCTGATTGCATTGCAGCAGGGTTTTTATCTGGGATAGACCCAGCTTTTCCATCAGAAAAATCAACTGGAGATGGCTTCTAATAAAGCTTTGGTAAAAAAGCGCAACAAAAGAGATAAAGGCTTATTAAGAGCTGCCAAATGAGAGTGTCTGAGTGTGATGTGAGGAAGGCCCTGAAGAACAGCAGAGTCTGCACAGGGAATTCACTGCTGACACATGGAATTCAGCGTTGGGACAGGGAATTCAGTGTTGGGACAGGGAATTCAGTGTTTGTACTTGGAACTCATGTTTGCACACGGAATTCAGTGTTTGTACTTGGAATTCAGTGTTTGCACATGGAATTTGGTGTTGGCACATGGAATTCAGTGTTTGTACTTGGAATTCAGTGTTTGCACATGGAATTCATCTTTGCACATGGAATTCGGTGTTGGCACATGGAATTCCGTGTTTCCTGAGTTACATTCACCCCTCAGACATCGGGGCTTCCCCCAAGTGCCACAAAGGTGACTTTGACCACTCGCTCATCCAGAGACATGGATGGGCCCTGCTGCCCTTCCAGCGGGTGGGAATGGGGAGCGATTCCAGGAACAGCCCCAATGACGCCCTGCAGTTCAGGTTTCCTCTTGATGCAGAGCTCTGAGCTGGCGGTTTGGAGTGGCCATCCCTGCACACAGCTGGTTCATGGTCATAACGGTGCTGAGTGCTCCAAGGAAGACTTGGACAGAGATTAAATTAAATTAAATTAAATTAAATTAAATCCCATATGAGAAGAGCAGAAGGTGAAGGGCCTGGAGCAGAGAAGTTGGGGTTCTGAGCCTGTTGCTGTTCTTTGGGCAGCCAATCTGCTGAGCACCAGCCACTTTTGGTGACCCTGAAAAGAAGCCCAGGTACCCACGTGGCTCTGAGTGTTAATTTAGGAAATACAGAGGAACACCAGGGCAAGGTCTGAGATACCAGAGCGACAAGGACAGGCAGCAGCTTTCTGTGAGTCCATCTCCTCATGGAGCCCCCAAGGCCACCACATGAGCCATTCCCTGCTCACAAAAGAGCAAATCATTGGCCAGAGCAAATTTCCACTGTTACGGAGCAGAAAGGCCTTGCAAAGTGAGGGCCTTGCTGCCCTTGTGAAATCCTCGCTCACTTCTGCTCCTTGGGCTCACCAGAGAGCATTCTGGGAATGGCTAAGCTGAACCAGAGGTGAAAAACAAGTGACAGAGCTGGAAACAATTGTTAGAAGCAAGAAGTGCTGCCAGCGTGGGGCTGGTGCTTGGTTACACCTGATGCGAGTTCCTGTCGTGGTTTGTGGGGGTTGGTTCAACACCTTTGTTGTGCCTCACAAGTTTGGGAACTCAGAACAAACTCACAGCTGAAGAACCCTGGATTTTTGCAATAAATGTCTTTGCCTGCCATCGTGGAGTCTGTCCCTAAATCACCACATTCCACCCCAAAGAGAGTTGACAAAGCAGGAGGAAAGTTCAGCACCATCAGGACGGTCTGAGTGCTGGCCTCAGGGAAAGTGCACTTGATCCGCTGCGCTTTCCCGTGGCTGGGGATTTATGGCTGAGGAATCATTCAGGGCAAAGCTTCCCAAAGGCAGGGAGGGAACAATCATGGGGAGGCCACAGCTTTGGTCCTATGGGGGCGAGGGTGGGAACAGAAAAACAGGGTTGGGGTGTGAGTGTTTTAATGTGCTAGACTGAAACATCTGGTGGGTATCAACATCTGGTGGGTATCAACATCTGGGGTGTATCAACCTCTGGTTCATATCAACATCTGGTGGGTGTCAGGGGTTTGTACCACCAGACACAGTGGGATTTATTTGGGAGCTCAAGAATGGAAATTCCTGTGAGATCCTGGGCTCTGTCTGTGCCCATCTGGATGATCTCAAGGGTCAGGTAGAAATTCACTCCTTCTGTTTCTTGGTTCTTTCTCTGTTTTTTCCCTATTTGCCCTCAGAACAAAAGGGAACTGAAAGGTGCTTCCCTGAATTTCCTCTGCTCCTTTGGGTGAAGTGGCTTCCTACTCCATCTGCCAGCACAAAGGAGAAATTGGAAAGGTCCATCCAAAATCTTCCCCCTGGCCTTGTTTCATGCACTTTTTGGGTTCGTTTTCTTCTGAAGCTCAGGATTTCAGCCTTTCAGGCTTCCTTCACTTCTCCTGCCCTCAGCCAGGGTCACTTGGCCTGGGGCCAGAGCAGCCTGGCGGAGGGAGAGATGAGTCTGTTGGAGACTTGGAGGGCTGGGAGATGACAGGAGGTGGCTCAGGAGCTGCTTCTCTCCATTTTCTGTGGCAATACCCAAATGTGAGGATGGCTTTAATAAAGTGCCCCTCTCATCCGTTTCTTGCCCTGCTGAAAGCCACGATATTGCTTCACTTTATTGAAGCAAGGGAGGGCAAGCAGAAGGAACAAACCCGTGACTCTGACTCTTCCCGCTCTCTGATCCACTGGGAAGGAGTGTTTGCCTCGCAGGGCTTTTCTGAGGCCGAGTGCCCCATTCAGCGTTCAGAGCAAAGCAGCTGCTGGGCGCAGCTGGATTGAAGTCACCGCCAGGGTTAAACCCATCAGCCTTGCTGCGAGCTAAGATATCATCAAAAGCTTCCTCCTCCTTCCCAAATGCAGATTCT
Source organism: Dasyornis broadbenti (assembly GCA_013397935.1). Taxonomy (NCBI): domain Eukaryota; kingdom Metazoa; phylum Chordata; class Aves; order Passeriformes; family Dasyornithidae; genus Dasyornis; species Dasyornis broadbenti. Next base: position 34,915 of record VZRN01005621.1, on the reverse strand, counting down.
CCAGCACGGGGTTGAATCAGAAACTTTTTACATCTTGAAAGGGTCTGATTTCTACCTTAACTTCCTGGGTCTGTTGTACAACAAAGAAGTCAGTGAATCAGACAAGGAAATTCAATTCTGTTGTGGTTTGGGGACAGAAATTCACACATTTTTGTTCATAAGCATTCAAGAAACGTTACTGCAAGTGTTAATTCACTCCAGAGTCCTGCGAGAGATGGGTATCTCTGGCTGCCTGATTATAATTAGAATCACAGGGTTTTGGTGGGGTTTTTAATCTCTTCATTATAGGAGTATAATTGTCTTTGTTAATTGCCACGAAGTTGCAGATCTCTTAGCTCTGGCCTCAATGCTTCTCTTTGATTTGCAGTAGAGGCTTTGTACTCCAAGAGCTTTTGTAAATGGTGTGAGGTTTGTGCAGCATTTTTAATGCTCTCAGTGGCTCCACCTGGAAAAATCCTGATGTCGAAGTTCTCAAGCGGGAAAGACAATGGAGTTACTGAGAGTTGTCTGTGCTGGGTCTGATGGCGGGGTTTGGGGGCCAAATTCCCCGTTTTCCTGGAGCCATAGGGCACTGGGAATTTTCCCTGATAAGCAAACCTGGCCCAGGACAGTGGAGGTGGAGCCATCCCTTTGGACGAGGAACATGAGCGAACTCATGGACACCAAACAAAGCCATCAGAGCCTTGGAGGCTGCAGCACAAGGACCTCCCCACAACCCAAACCAGCTCTTTTCCATCCTTAATGGCTCTGTGAGATGCTTCAGGTGGGCACTGAGGGGTTCTAATCACCTAAATCCCATGAATTTACCTTTGTACTTCAGCAGAAAATAGGACAAGAGGCTCCTAGAAATAAATCCAACCCAAACTGGAAAAAAGAGAAAATTCTCTACACAGGAAAGGAGAGAAAACCTGGTGTGTCCTGACACTGCCATGCAGCAACCCTTCAATTTAGAGCAGCATTTAACACACAACTGTGCCAAAGGCAACCTGAGGATGTTCTGTCATATCTCATTTATGCTCCAATGCCACAAGAAAAAGCAAGAGTTCCCTGTCAGCACAGCAGCCCTTCTCTTTCAAAGGCTAAACAAAAAGCGCCAAAGAATTGGAGGCATTGATGAAGGCAAGATGTGAAATATCCTGATTTTCTAACCCTGTGGAAAATGTCTCACTCAGCACAGAAGGAGCAGCAGGGGCTGGCAGGTTTTGCTGCAGATATCGGGGGCTCCAGTGCCCTGGGAATTTGCCAGGTTCCCACTTCGCTTGCAGGGAGCAGGCAGGGGCTGCTGCCTCCTCAATGGTAACAAAATAGGCTCAAAATGTGTTTGCCCGCCCCATGGAACCCCATCGGGCACTGCTGGAGCAGCAGGGACACACAGGGACAGGGACAGGGACAGGGACAGGGACAGGGACAGGGACAGGGACAGGGACAGGGACAGGGACAGGCTCCCGCTCTTCCACAGCCAGCTTGGAAAATTCCAGCTGTGATCCAAGGAGGAGCGGGAACTGAGGGAGTTCAGCAACACTTTTGTTGGAAACCAGAGCAGTTTACAAACGTTTTCTAGAACTTGAGCCAGGTCTGGCCACCTGTGCCCCGGGGGAAGGGAACTGAAGCTCCTTCCCAGGGCATTGTTTCTCCAGGTGAGGCCTGGTGAGCTCAGCATCCCAAGAGCCTGGCAGCAGCGCAGAGATGCCCAGAGAGATCAAAGGCATCAACAGAACATCAAGGCAACATCCGTGGCCATCTACAAACACCCAGCCCAGACACCAGCCCTGGCACAGGGGGAGACATCTGCTCCGGAAAGGACTGAGGAGAAAATTGAAGAATGAAAATGCAATGAGCATGGGAGGCGAGGAGATTGGGATCCAATGGGAAACTGAATGCTGGCGCTTGCTCAGCTTGGAACCAATGGAGACTGAGCCAGTGCCTTTCTGTGGGGTTGGGCTGGATAAAGTTTGGGGGGAAATCCTGTAAAAACTCATGGGTGTCATGGAATGATTCTCTGTGCACAGCCGGGCTGTGTGTGGGTGAGATGATTCCTGTGGCACATCCTGGCCAGAAAATCAAGCAATGCCTTGACTCTCTGACATTGCAAACCTTGTGGGAGGGGTTTTGTTTCTCCCGCAGTTTCGGTGACGCTTTAAGAAGGAATCCCCACCCTGAGAAAGAAGGAGCTGTTCCTGAGGCCCAGCTGCCACTTCCCTCCCAAACACGGCAGAGGAAGCACCCAAGGCCAGGCTGGATGGGGCTCGGAGCACCCTGGGACAGTGGGAGCTGTCCCTGCCATGGCAGGGCTGGCACTGGATGATCCGCAAGGTCCCTGCTAAGCCATTCCAGGATTCCTGAAGGATGATGTATTATTTTCCTCTTAGCACCAAGGCAAGCTGGGGTGTCCTCGTCTCCGAATTCTTCAGCAGAAAGTCCTGCTCAGCCCCTGTCCACTCCATTTCCACCCAGCCCCAGGCCAGAATCCAGTTGGAAAATGGAACAGGAAACAAGGAAAATGCTCAGCTGCTCCAAACTCCGCTGGGTTTGAGGAGCTGGGCTCCTGCCACCACTGCTGATGGAACAATTGTGTTTGGCTGCTGGAAAACCTTTTGCATTGGAAATGACTCAGCTGCTGTCGTGTTCCACCCCTCAGGAACAAATCCTGGTTTCTCCTCCATCCCCATCCTGCTGTTTGAGGTGCTGGGAAAACCTGGGCCGGTGCTTTAAAGCTGCCAAGAGCTGCTGTTTGAGGGAGCAGCAGTCAGAGTTCCGTGGGCTGTTTGTGGCTCTCAGGGGAAAAGTCCTTTGGGAGGCTCCAGCAACAAGGACTTGGAGAAGCCACGGACATTTTTGGGATGAGAAAGGAGAGATTATTGAAGACAAGGCTGGAGGAAACAACCTGGATTTATACTCAGCTCTATTTTTCCGTGAAAATGGAACCATATCTTTTCCTGTCACTGCACTGATTCATTAACCTGCCTTTTTATGTCAAACCTGAGACACTTCCAAGCCGGTTTTGCTGATAATTTGGACCTTTCATTCCTTTGCGAGAGCTCAGACTGATAATGAGGACCACGAGCAATGTCCCAGAGCAATCTCTCCAGGTTAACTTTCCCAGAGGAGGTTTTAAGGCTGCAAATGATGGTTCTGGCTCGTTCTACACAACCTTTCAAGTTGTCTGACACTCCTGGAATTTTGTGTTGGAAACGCTGGTAGGGAAAATTCATCCTGGCTCTGGATGTAAATTCATTAAGGGGGGATGAGAGACTGGAAATTTGTGCCCTGAATTGTCTCCTCTGCCTGTGAGCAGGAATGGACCCAGTGGGTTTGGTCTCCCCGAGGCTGAGCTGCACCTGAGGGCTTCCAGCATCCTCAGTTTCTCTCAGTTCCTCCCTTCTAACGGTGCCAAAATCCGATTTCCATGAAGCCGTGGCTGAAAAGGACACCCAGAAATCCCACCAGGCCGCAATCAAAACATCCTGATTGCACTCAGATCTGTTCTGCATTAATTATAACACAGTGCAAACCAACTTCCTGCTCCCTGCTTTGGGCTTTTTTAAGGAATAATCACCAGAACACGCAGCAAAAACATCACAAAACCATCCAGAGGTTCAGGAGTCACTCAGATTCTGCCTGGGGGTAGAAAGACCAGGGCTGGTTTAACACATGCATTAAATACCTGAAACACCAACCTGAAAATCCCCTGAAACTGAAGGGGAAAACCACTTTTTCAATAAGACTGCATGCCCAAAATGTCAGGACTGGAGCATGAACAGCATTAACAGGGACTGGAAATCCCAGCCCAGAGCTGGCTGGGAACTTCTGCTGCCACAGAGCTCAACAGTGAGCACTGGCGAGTTGTTAAAGCAGAGTTCTGAGGAAAAGAGCAAAATTCACAATTGTTGTGCCCTGTGTGCCCACCAGGCTGCAGCCTGAGCCCCCGGGTGCTGCTGGGGCAGAGGTGGCACTGCCTGGTGGGGTTGGTTGGGCACAGGAGGATTCGGGCACAGCTTGGACTCTGTGATCTCAGAGGTCTTTTCCAACCCCTGTGACTCTGTGATGGCACATGGAATCCCATCATGGGATCCCACACGGAATCATGGGATCCCACATGGAATCGTGGGATCACTGAGGCTGGAAAAGACCTCCAGGACCACTGAGCCCACCCTGTGCCCCATCCCCACCTCGTCCCCAGCCCAGAGCTCTCAGTGCCACCTCCAGGAATCCCTGGGGCACCTCCAGGGATGGGGACTCCAAACCTCCCTGGGAAGCCCCTGCCAAGGCCTGGGCACCCTTTCCATGGGGAAATTCCTGCTGGTGTCCACCCTGAGCCTCCCCTGGCCCAGCCTGAGGCCGTTCCCTCTCCTCCTGTCCCTGTGCCCTGGGATCAGATCCCAAATCCCCCCCGGCTGCCCCCTCCTGTCAGGAGCTGTGCAGAGCCACAAGGTCCCCCTGATCCCCCTTTGCTCCAGGCTCAGCTCCTTCCCCGCTCCCTCAGGAGTTCTCCAGCCCCATCCCAGCTCCGTTCCCTTCCCTGGACAAGGAGTTCCAGCCCTCAACCACCGCTGTGGGATAGCTGGGATTTGGGAAGATCCTTCGCACAGTCTGAAATGAACAAAGCCCATTTATCATTCCAGAGGGGAATTTTCTCATCAGTTTTCAAATCAGAACCTCCTCAAATCCCAGAGCTAATCAGCCACTGATTTACTGCTGGGTTTTGCTCTGTAATTTCCAAGGCTGCATCCAGAGGCTGGGCTGGAATGGCAGCGCCTTTGTGTTCTGGGGTTCTCTGAATGGATCTGATTACAGAGCCAGGGGATTAAAGGCGCTGTCAAATGGAAAGGACAACTTCAATAGAGCCAAGTTTAGTGCTTGGAGGAACTGGAACAGGGAAAAGGAATGCAAATAATTCACCACTAATGCAATTCTTGGTTGTATTTATGCCAGATCTGAACAGGTGCTTTGTAAACAGATTTTATTTTGTGTCTCCTGCTCTCAGAACATTTAAATGGTCTCAGTTTTTAAAAATCCCACTTTGTCTGTGTCATACTGAGATCTGGAAAAGTGTCCCAGAATGGGCTTTCCCGTGCCAGGGGACCTGCCTGAGCTGAGCCAGGATCTGAGAGATTAAAGGGGCTCAGCTTGTGACGAAAGATGGGGAATTTCCAGGGGGGTCTTCATGGAGGTGATGAAAACCGAAGGCACAGCCTGGTGCTCTCTCCACGTGCCGAGTGTGAGAGACTGGGAAAAGCTCCTTGCTGAGGTCGATGTTTTGAGATTGGAACTCCAGGAAATGTCAGATCCCGACAACACCACAGTGCCAGGGTTTCTTGGCAAGGAGGAAAGAAAATGAGCGCTTGTGAGGGAATTGGGGAGTCCCTGTCCAGGAGCTCCCAGGATGAGAACAGAACTTCTTGGACTTAGAGACAGGAGAAACAGAAAGAAATGAGGAGAGGAAGGGA
>VZRN01005621.1:2403-29150 GCA_013397935.1 Dasyornis broadbenti | reverse complement strand
GGAAGGGAAGGGAAGGGAAGGGAAGGGAAGGGAAGGGAAGGGAAGGGATAAAGGAGGGTTGTTTGAGTTTTTTTTTAAACTGGGGCTCGATCCAAGAGGGCTTTCCCAACCTTCTGTGGCTCTGCAGCTCCGTGTGGGAGCTCTCCAGGTCCCGTCAGGGCAGCAATGACTCTGCCCCTTGTCACTGCGAGTCCCCAGGGCACCTCTGGGGGTGTGGCCCTTCCCGAGCCTCAGCTCTGGCTCCGTCTGTGCCGGCACAGCCTGGTGTCCCCCACTGCTGAACCTCACACCGGATTCTTCCCAGCATCCCAGCACCCCGGGGCACCGGGACACGGCTGCTCGTGATGATGGAAGAGGCGACTTCCCCCGGGTTTCCCTGGAGCCAAAGCTCCCCCTCAGGCAGAGCTCAGGTCCCCTCTCTAAGGGATGGTTCCCCCTCCCAAAGCTCCCACTGCATTCCCCCGCCGATATTCCCTGATCGATCCTCCCCGCTTTGGTGTCCGGGGTGACCACGGCTCTCCTTGGGCAGCCAGAATCCCTGGCGGGGCTGCTGAGACCCCCAGAGCCAGCACCAGGAATCCCCCAGGATCCGGGGGGACAAGGGGAGCGCCCCTGCTCACTGGGATTGTTCGGGAACTGCAGATGAGCCCTGGGGATGAGCAGGGCCTGCTCCCTTGGGGGTGGCAAACACAGGACGGGAATGGGAAGGGAGAGGGGGCAGAGGAAATGCAGTGGGAGCGTTTGAGAGGGCCTGGGTTTGTTAATTGGCGCTGGACCTCGATTACTGACCGTGGATGGGTTGATGTGACGCTGCAGCTCTGCTTTCTGTGTTTTAATTGGTGATTTCAGGGCCCCTGGGATGCTCACGCTCAGGGGAAACCCCAAACCCACAGTTTGAAACCACCACACCTCCTGCCATGAGATAAAAATGAAGATTTTTGATAGGATTGGTCCCATCAGCTCTGTGGGCTCTCAGAAAATCCCAGAGGAAAACATCAGCACCGGTTCCAGCTGTGCAAGGCTCCATAACTGAAATATCTCCTTGCCTTGTCAGGAGCACATCCATGCTCATGTGGGTAAACTGAGGCACCAAGAAATGGATATTAATTATTAATCTTTTTTTTTATTGTCAATTATTAATTCTTGCTTATTTATTAATAGTTATTAATTATTGATTCTTGATTCTTGATTATTGATTACTGATTCTTGAGTGAAAACCAGGACCCTGAGGGGGATATTCCCGGTGCTGTGCTGTTGCATGGGAGTTTTCCTGTCTTGCTGGGCATTCTCCGAGGATTTCTGAGGTGCCGAGGGCAGCCACCACCAAGGAACACAGAAGATTCAAAGCAGCGAGGCTGAGCTGCTGCTGCTCCGCGCCCTGGGAGCTGCAGAGCAAAGAACAACACCCATGGAATATTCAACTGTTGCCTTTGGGCTGCTAAAATATGAGGCAGCCACAGCAGGAAAGGGAAAAAGGGGATTTAGCTCGGTTTTCATGGGATCCTGAGTGCACGGCTCATCAAAGGTGGAAACGCCGAGAGCACGCTCTGTATAACACGGATGTAATTTTTATGGACTTTGTACATTTGCATATTTATTTAAAATTTTTCAATAAGAAACTTAACAGATGAAGCAATTGTCTCTTTATTTTAATTACCCTCTTTTAAATGAGATCACAGCCCAAGTTACAAAATCTGTCCCAGAGAGAGAGAGAGAGACTCCATCCAAGGCTGGAGCCGCCAGATGTGAGACAGTGCAGAGCTCTGGGNAGCCGCCAGATCTGAGACAGTGCAGAGCTCTGGGCCTCCTGCTGTGGATGTTTGGTTTTCCTGCTCTGCAAAACCCCCAAACTGAGCTCAGTATCAGACTGCGAGAATTACAGGTGTGGGGTAAGGTACAGAGTGTGTGTGAAGGGTACAAGGAAAGGGAAAGGGGATAAAATGTATAAAAAGGGTATAAAAAGGGTATAAAAGAAAAGACAAAAAAATCAACCGGCACCACAACCATCCCCTGCAGGAGGGGAATGAGCCATTCCCGAGCTCCTCCTGGATTCCCTGGAAAAAGGGAGGGAGAGCAGGCAGATCCATTCAGGAGGCAGTGACACCTGTCCTGCTTCCTGGAACTGCTGGAAGTGTTTGGAACATCTGAAAAGAATTTCTGCCAAGCATTCAAGGAGAATGAAAATGTCGAAAGACTTTTGTAAGACCAAAGGGACTCAAGAGTTCCTTTTCTTCTCTCTACCATTCTGTTCCTATGAATTTTGGATTTGAGGAATGAGTTTAGACCAGGACAGATCTCCAAGGCAGAGCTGGGGACAAGGAGTCACTCCCATCTCTGGGGTCGGGGCTGGTGTGGAGACAGCGTGGGAATGCACAGCAGGAATTGCAGCCTGCCAGGAGGAAAAGGGGCTTGCAGGAAGGAGAAGGACTGGGGATGAGGACGTGGAGGGACAGGACACAGGGAATGGATCCCAGTGCCAGAGGGCAGGGATGGATGGGATCTTGGGAAGGAATTGTTCCCGGGGAGGGTGGGGAGGGGCTGGGATGGAATTCCCGGAGCAGCTGTGGCTGCCCCTGGATCCCTGGCAGTGCCCAAGGCCAGGCTGGACAGGGCTGGAGCAGCCTGGGGCAGTGGGAGCTGTCCCAGCCGTGGCTGGGGGGGCACTGGGTGGCTTTAGGGTCCCTTCCAGCCCAAACCATTCCCCAGTCCCGTGGCTCTGACGGGGCTGAGCTGCGGAGCTGCTCCTTGCTGGGGTCTCCAGGGCGTGTGAGGGGTGGGGGGCTCAGGGCTGAGCGCTCCTCCCTTCATCTCCTGGAGCCTCTCCCTGTCCTGGGTGAAGCCACGCTGACCTGGGAGCAGCGAGAAAGGCACAGAGCTCAGGGAGGGGAAGGAACAGCAAAATCCAGGCCCATGAAAGAATCAGAAGGGGAATTCCACTGAAATCTTTTATGAATGAGTGTCCCTGCCTCCTGTCCTTGCTCTTGACTTTGTAACAGGATGCGATTTTCAAGTGGATTTCATTTTCCACACCGTGTAAGGTACTTCAGAGCCCTGCAAGGGTTTTAATTCCAGAGCAAATCCTGTGAGCGCTGCAGTCTCTCTCCTGATGGGGTAATTGCACTTACAGGGCATAAAACAACACTTTTTAAATTTCTGTGTCGTGTCCAACACAAGCAAAGCCCTTTGTTGGCTTCCAGATCCTCACCCGTTGTTGAACCAGGGACTTGTGGAGCTGTTTCAGTGTTCAAAGAGCAAAGGAGGCAATCGATGATCTCTGAGGCCCCTGCAGAGCCCTCAGGGCCTCACCCTGTGTGGGGCAGGACGGGGCTGGGGCTGCTGCAAATCCGAGCCCAAAGGGGCCCCTGCTTGGGCTGCTCCAGGTGATCCCACAAAGTGAGCAAATGGGAAAGCAGGGGAGCGCACGGTGAGAAACGTGGAAGTTTTATTGTCACAGAATGGGTTGGACTAGAAGGGAACTTAAACCCATCTGGTGCCACCCCAGCCATGGCTGGGACAGCTCCCACTGCCCCAGGCTGCTCCCAGCCCTGTCCAGCCTGGCCTTGGGCACTGCCAGGGATCCAGGGGCAGCCACAGCTGCTCCAGGAATTCCATCCCAGCCCCTCCCCACTCCCCAGGGAACAATTCCTTCCCAAGATCCCATCCATCCCTGCCCTCTGGCACTGGGATCCATTCCCTGTGTCCTGTCCCTCCATCCCTTGTTCCCAGTCCCCCTCCAGCTCTCCTGGAGCCCCTTCAGGCACTGAAGGGCTGCACTTGGGTCACTCTGGAGCCTCCTCTTCCCCAGGCTTCCTGATTTAAGGGAAGACAACAAGGATGACCAGAAACAATAACATTTTCAGGAGTCGTTGATCTGTGCTGCAACTCGGGATGAAAAATAACCTTCAAGAAGTCAATATTTGTCATTTCCCCTGAAACAAGTGGGAACTATGTAAATATTTTTGTTTCACTTGAGCCTTTGTTTGAACTGGGGGAGTTTCATGGCAGCATTTAGAGCTCGTGGTGTTGCTTTATGTCAGAAATGCTGACGGTGGCTCTGCAGCACCCAGCACCAAGAGCAACATCTGGGTTTGAACACAATGGAAAAATTGCTTTAGAAAAGGTAAAAGTAGAACTTTCAGGCTGTCACAGGGAACCAGCAGCAAGAGGAGAATGAAAGGTTAGAGTTCACATTTCAGTCAAAATATAAACATCACAGAAGCTGTAGGTTTCTTGATTCTTTTAATGTAAATAAATTGGATAGGTTTAAAAGGGAGAAGCAAAATAAAAGACCACGGCTTTCCACTAGAAACACAAGATTCCCAGAGAGCGGAAATCATCCCAGACTTTCTGGTGTCTGTCTGAAGCAGAGCTGGGAGCTGTCAGTGCTCTCGAGGGGTGTCAGGAGCACAGGGAAATCTGAACTCCCGTCTCTACCCATGATTTTCCAGAGCTGATGGATTTCAGGACAGTCAGCCCCACCCTCCTTGCAAACCCCTGCTCTCCCCCAGGGCGGGCCCTATTTAAGATTTTTCAGCCACGTTTGAAATGTGGCACCTGAAAGTCGCCCCAAAGTCCTCACCAGAAAGCAGAGCAGGAGCTCTGATGCCACCCATTGCATTGAGCTCCTGCAACTGATCCAGTCCTTTGGAATTCCCAGTGCTGCTGGAATGAACTCAAGCAGCGTTCACGTCACCAGAGCAGGAATAAATCGGGTGAGTGGGATGGAATTCCCTGCCAGGGCTCCGTGAGGAAGGGCTGGATGAGCAGCAGGGTGGGCAGGGATGAGCCTGCAGGGATGGCAGTGGGCTTGGGGTGGGACAGCCTCAGCCCAGGGGAGCTTTTGGCTGCTCAGCCTGGTGCTGTCCTGCTGGGAGGGCGTGGGGCTGCTCCCCAAGGAGCTGGTGAGGGGAATGAAGGCACAGCAGGAGGAGGAGGAGGAGGAGGAAGAGGAGGAGGCATTGGTGTTTCTCCTCCTCTGCCTTGGTTGCCTTGAGAGCCTGGAGCTCCCTGCAGAGAGCAGCTGGAATTCCAGCCTGGAGCAAAGGGGGATCAGGGGGGACCTTGTGGCTCTGCACAGCTCCTGACAGGAGGGGGCAGCTGGGGGGGATTTGGGATCTGATCCCAGGGCACAGGGACAGGAGGAGAGGGAACGGCCTCAGGCTGGGCCAGGGGAGGTTCAGGGTGGACTTTGGGAACATTTCTCCATGGAAAGGCTGCTCAGGCTTTGGAAATGCCCAGGGAGGTTTGGAGTCCCCATCCCTGGAGGTGCCCCAGGGATTCCTGGAGGTGGCACTGAGAGCTCTGGGCTGGCGACGAGGTGGGGATCAGGCACAGGGTGGACTCAATGGTCCTGGAGTGCTTTTCCAGCCTCAGCGATCCTGGGATTCTGTGGAAAAATCCTCCCCACTTTTAAGCATAAACCTGGTTTTGCCAAGCCTGACCCTCACCTTTGCTGCTGCCTCTGCCTTGCCCTGCTGATTTCCTGAAGCTCAGTTGAAAAACAGGTGGAAACTTTTCCTTCATCTGGAGCAATTCCTTTTCATTCTTTTTACCTACTGAGGTTAAAACCTGATTTGCTGAAAGCAACGTGGGTTGATGCAAAAAAAGAGAAAAACTGATTAAACACACAAAGGTGCCCATCCCCTTGTGCTGCAGGACAGAGAGCAGAGCCACCAGGAGCATCCACTGGCAGCGCAGATTAAATTGGGCTGTTGGCTCCTGTCTTGGAGAAACAGAATCATTTCAAAGAAATAAATTTCTATTTCAGCTTGAGCATCCCTGTTGCATCTGGGAATGAAATAACTCCGGTGCAGCAGCATCCCTCTGTTTCTTAGTAACCATGGAGCCAGACTGATGCATTGAATTTCTGCTCTGGCCACATCTTCCTCCTCCCCTCAGACAAAGAGCACAGCCCTGCCAGGAGCTCCAGCTCGCTGCTTTTCATTTCCACCAGGGCCTTTGTCTGCTCTTGTGGCAACAGCAAATGCTGAGGGATCTCTCTGCTCCTGGAGCACTTTGCCTCTCCTAAGGCAGGAGGGAGCAGCAGGGAATGGTGTCCAACGGAGAATGGAGACCCTTCCTCAGCTGGAAAGGCACATCCAGAAATCCTGGGGGATCAGGGCTGCAAAAACACGACAGTGGTGGAACCCGGGGAGGGATGTCCCGGCTGCCATCCTGGAACACCACAGGATGAAGGGTGATCCAGCAGGAATGGGGCAGGACTGGCACAGCAGCAGCAGCAGCAGGGGCTGGGTCAGGCACGGGCCCTGCGCTGCAGTTTATCCATGGAAAGTGTGGGAAACACACACACGGATCCAAGGTGAGCAAGGAGCAGATCCCTGGAGAGAAACTCAGCAATCCCACCGGGAAGACTGACGGCACGCTCTGGGAATCCGGCATGGCTGGAGAAAATGAACTGGGAAACGGTTTGAGGATTGCACATTTGTTTTCATTCTGCAGCAGAAGTCAGAAGCTGTTGAAAAGTTTCATTAAGAACAGGAAAAGACCAATCCATCCTGGAAAGATGAGCAGCCTGAGCTCCGGAGTGCTCCATGGGACATGGCAGACTCTGCTTCGGGCGCTCCTCTGGATGCAGAGACAAAACACAGTCCTGGAATATCGAGTGTTCTGGACATGGTGTTGTCCGCTCCTGGCCTCAAGCCCCACGTGGTGTTGGAGTCCATGATCTCAGAGCTCTTTTCCAACCTCAGCAATTCCGTGATTCTGTGCTGCAGCACTGGTGATACAGGCACTGGAATATTTGACCAAAAACTGTTCCCGAGAAGAGCTTTAGTGAGGAGGAATGATCCAGGGAAGGTGTTCATTTCAATTAACAGAGCTTTCTCTGTAGACACACAGGATCCAGGCTTTTAGTTAATTTATCTCTCTTCAGCTCACATTTGCCTTTGTATCCATCCCCACACACTGCTCTGTTTGCTTGCTGCATAGAAATCTCAATTTTATGATCCTTGGATAAATACGAAGACTGTACTGAACACAGCCTGAGTTCCTGTTTGAAAAAAGAAAACTGGAACTTTTTTTACAAAGGTTTCTCATGTCTCAGGATCTTCCAGGTATCTGGATTTTTATCTGATTGTTCTCTGTCATGTAAAATACTAACAGACAATTCAGAGATAGCCTTAAACTGCAGTACAAAATCTGATTACACGAGAGAATGAGACTTGTGTGGGAAAGTTCCTACTGATCTGGGGTCAACCCTTGAAAATTCTGTGAGTAACATGAGAGGAGTAACTCAGAACTGAGCAGTTCAGGGTGCCCAGAGCAGCTGTGGCCGCCCCTGGATCCCTGGCAGTGCCCAAGGCCAGGTTGGACACTGAGGCTGGAGCAGCCTGGGGCAGTGGGAGGCGTCCCTGCCCATGGCAGGGGTGGCACTGGGTGGGCCTTGAGATCCTTCCAACCCAAACTATTCCAGGATTCCATTCTCGGATTCCACGATTCAGGCCAGCCCTGTGCAGATGAAATTCCCCCGGGCAGTTGTTGCAGAGCCAGGGAGCTCCAGCTCCCACCATCCCCGTCCTCTCCAAAGCAAACAAACAAATGCTCCAGTAATGAATGTGAGGAGCAGCGCTGGGAGATATCGCCCACGAGAGGCCAGGCAGGAAAATGAGGAGCCTGGAAAACCAATCCAGGGAAATAATGAATTCTCCTCTGGAGGAGGATGCAAAAGGAACCTGGGCACTGAATTCCTCCTTCTTAGAGCTGTAGGATCAGAGACTCATTAAAGTTGGAAAAGCCCTCAGAGGTCACGGAGCCTTGATGGTTCCCCAGCACTGCCAAGGCCACCACTGACCATGTCCTGGTTATCACCAACAACTTCAACCACCTTGTCTGCTTTTAGAAGGAAATTCTCCATGGATTTGGAATAACAGAATGGAAACAAATGGAAAATCAGGCCCTGTTCCTTTCCAACAGCATCCTGAATGGGCTTTGGTGGCCCCTTCTTTGCCAAAGTCCAGAGCTGTGGAAGAGCTCGTGCTGAGCTCCCCCGTTACAGTTCCAAGCGATGTTCAACTGAGGCTACAACACTTTCCGAACAGCTGAGAATTATTCCCTTATTTAAGTCATTAAATGTTCAAGCATTTTTTGCCAGGGGTCAGAGCGGCTGCCTCGGATTCCTCCCGGATGGGGATGGTTGCCAGGGCAACAGCCAGCATCACCTCCCTGCATCCTCAGGCCTCCCCAGCAGCAGCCGCGGTTCCTTCTCCGTGGGTGAGCTTTGTGTGAGCTCAGAGTCGCAGCTGCCCGCTGAGAGGGCTCTGTTTGCTCTGAGTCGCTGGGACAGGACAGCAGAGTCCCCTGGGCCTCTGGGCTCGCTCTCGCTGCTGCTGGAGTCTGGGGAGTTTCAGGCAGAACATCCAGGACTGCGCTCGGGGAGGATTTTCCCTGAACCGTCAGAGCAGAGCTGGGCGAGCTCTGGCAAATGGGGATGCGTGACCACCGGACTCAGCCTTTGCCCCGTGACTGCGAGAGACACTTGGGCTCAATCCCACCCTGAGTCACCCACACAGTCTCTACTGACATCCAGGTAGCCACACTGACTCCTTTCCTAGCCACAGGGGAGCTTTGTCATCCTTCCTCCACCGTCTGAGACTGAATGATCTGTGCTGGGGAAGGGAGAGGCCTGGCTGCCCTGGCTCAGCTGCTGACATCCCCTCTCTGGCCACCTAAAGCTCACCTAAAGCTCTCTGTGCTCACACACTCGGGGCTGATGCTCTGTGTCCAACTGTGAACGTGCTCAGAGCTGACAGCTCCATCTGAGTGAATTCTCTGGATTCTCCTGACAGTGCATGGAGACAAACAGGCCCCAGAGGCCACAGCCCCTGCACGGCACAGGGAACGCGGGGTCAGACACAGCAGGCAGGAGACGCCCTGTGCCGCACGGAAGATCAGACAGGAGCCAAACACAGCTGCTCCTGTGCTCTCCCTCCATGTGCAGGGGAAATTCAGTAAACTGGAGGCAGGACTGGAGAGACGGGCCTGAATTTCCAGAAAATCCCAGTCAGCAGTGCTACAAACCAAGGTGTGGCAGCTGTTGCTCAGGAGATACATTTCCCTCTGTTCCAGCAGCTTCCACGGATTGTCCAGGACCCTTCCTACAACTCTGGCGAGCAATCATGAAAGGGAAGACACAGAAATAGTAAAGGCCTCTTCCAACTCCCTTTCCAGCCCTTCTTGGGTTGTCTTCCATCTGGTTCCAGCTGAGAAAACTGAATAATCCCAGAATCCCAGAATGGTTTGGCTTGGAAGAGAGCTTACAGATCATGGAGTTCCAGCTCCCTGCCGTAGGTGGAACAGCCAAAGTCCTTGGGATTTGGTTGTATCTGTTATTTCCGTGATGTTCCTGCCAGATCGTGTTTTCTTGGGCAGCAAAAGATCAAATTAGTTTGCACAAAGTTGTTGGTTTTTTTAATAAAGTTTTCTGCCAAAGCTTTTAAAAGTGGAGTGGCAGGAAATCAGAGGGGCTGCTGCCAGCAGAGGCTGCTGGAGATGGCAGCGGAAGCATCAGGGGCGTTTGAGCGGTGGCACCTGGCCAGGGCTCAAGTGCGTGAACTCCAGGACAGCTCCACGCCCGAAGCACCAACAGCTCCCAGAGTCCACTTGAGACAGACAGGAACAATTCCCCTGAGCTCCTGCAGCCCAGCTGCCCCGGGGCACTCACAGGAGCCCAGTAAATGCATTTTGCAGGAGTTTCTTGCGGCCTTGGCACAACCCTTGCCCTGTGTCCAGAGCTCTTCATGAGCCCCACGACACAATGGACGTCTCTTGATCAGCCCTGATGAGGTTTCTGTGTGCTGGAGGAATCAGCCCCGGTGTGGGCCATCGAAACATCACCCTGGGAACTCCTCAGGCTTTTCCATGCTCGGGAGAGGACCTGGAGATGAATTTGACACCTCTGTCTGCCCCCTGAAGATGAACAGCTGGACACAGCACAGATGCAGCCAGAGGAGAGGGAATCTTGGGTTTTTCCTGTTTGTGCAGATCCCAGAGCTGCCCTTCAGGACCAGGACCAGGTTTCAGCCGTGGCAAACATTCCTGGCTGCTCCCCAGCTCCATTCCATTTCTCCATTGGTCCCAGGGGTGTCAGTGGTTTCCAGGTTTGCCCTGGGGGTGAGTCCTCTGCAGAATCCCTCATTGGGACGTGAAACAGAACCCTCTGAACCTCCCAACCTTCAGCTTTGATGGCTTCACCTGCTGTTGTGATGTTCTTGTTTTGACATTTTCTGCTGGGGCACGTTTACAGCGCACGTCAACAGAGTGGATCCGGGCTGGACTCAGAGTTTAATGGGCACGACACATTTTAACAGGGAACACCTGAAGAAGCTCAAGGATTGTCTGCAAGGAATAGGCACTTGGAAAAGGATTTCTGCTTGTTTCTCCGACTGCAGCAGCCGTCACACACAAATCCACAACTGGGACTTTATTCGGGAGAATGAATTCTTGGGAATTCTTGGGAATTCTTTATCAGGGTGGGGAGGCCCTGGCACAGGGTGCCCAGAGCAGCTGGGGCTGCCCCTGGATCCCTGGAAGTGCCCAAGGCTGGGATGGATGGGGCTTGGAGCAGTCTGGGGTGGTGGAAGGTGCCTGGAGAGCTCTGCCAGGACCAACCCTGCAGGGCACGGATCAGCCAACAGAGGAGTTTGTGGACGCCTGCTCTGCTGTTCTGCTGGTTTTGGTTGCACTCTCCGGTGGTTGGAATCCCGGGAGCAGGGAGCTGGGATGGACTCCCAGCCCAATCTGTGCCTGCCCTGGAGCAGCCATTGCCACATGGCTACCATGGCTGCAGCTCGCAGGGAGTCACAGAGGAGCAGAGCCCATCTGCATCCCAGAGATGGAGCAAAGGAGGCGCCAGATCAGCACAGGGCACATTTGGGAGCAGAGGCTGCCCCGGTGCCTCCTCTCTGTCACCGCAGAGCAGCTGCTGCTGGACTCTGCCACAGTAGGGACTCGGCTGAGGGGAAGCACAGGCAAAAGGAATTTTCTGTGCAGATCTGGCAGCGGGACCCAGACCTGCTGTGCTCATCCTGGAGCACGAGGCCGTTCCTCCATCCCCCTGCGGTGCTCTGCGGCTGGCACGGGCAGAGCTGTGATCCAGCCTGCCCTGGGGCACTGCTGGCGCTCATGAGGAACTGCCCAGCTCATTCCCATTGAACTCTTCCTCTCTGCAGTGGATGGGAATTGTTCCTTGGACTGCAGGAGGAATTCCTGTAAGGAAAACCCTCTGGGGGTGGTCCAGTCCCAAGCTGGTTTTTAGAGCAGCTCTAAATCTCCCACAGGGTGTACTTGAGTCCTTGTGTTGTCCCAGAGTTGTTCCCTGACATTGTGGCCCAGCAGTTCAGGTGTTGGGAGGGCCCAGAGCAGAGCAGGAAACCCTCACGAGGATGATCAGAGCAGGATTCCCTCCCCAGCTCCACCTTCCCACGTGCTCCAGGCAGGCGACAGAGAGCGATGGTGGAGGCAATCGTGGAGTCCCCAGTGCTGGAGGGACTCAAAATCCACGTGGATGTGACACTTGGGGATATGGTCAGTGGTGGCCTTGGCAGTGCTGGGGGAACACATGGACTCAATGATCTCCGAGGGCTTTTCCAACCTAAAAACATCTCTGATCCTACAGCTCTAAGAAGGAGGAATTCAGTGCCCAGGTTCCTTTTGCATCCTCCTCCAGAGGAGAAGTTCATTATTTCCCTGGATTGGTTTTCCAGGCTCCTCATTTTCCTGCCTGGCCTCTCGTGGGCGATGTCTCCCAGCGCTGCTCCTCACAGTCTGGGTGTGCAGTTCATTACTGCAGTGTTTGTTTGTTTGCTTCGGAGAGGACGGGGAAGGTGAGAGCTGGAGCTCCCCGGCTCTGCAGCTCCCACACTGAGGGCAGCTCAGGGCTAAAGCACCAATTAAATTCCACTTGAACCCTCTAATGATGCTGAGAGAAAAAGGGAAGCAGCTTCACCCTCGCAGCACTCCCCACACTGAGGGGATTTCACCCCGTCCTTCACAGCAACCTCTCCTTGAGCCCCCACACTCCCCTCCAGCTGCTGCCCCAGCCCGGCTCCTGTGCCTGGAGCAGATCCCCGTGTAAGGAATGGAGCTGCTGGAGGAACCCCTGCCCTGGCCATGGCTCAGAGTGAGCCCTGCTGCCCCTGGGCAGGTCCTCGAGACACCCACAGAGCAGCTCTCCCTCTCCAGAAAAAGGACACTCACCCTGGGGCTCAGAATGGGGAGGAAAAAGGAGACCTGAGTGGGAACAGAGTGAGCCGAGGGCTGGCACTTGCCCTGAGACTGCGCAGAACCACAACCACAAAGGTGTGCTGTAATTTTATGTGCAGCACTGGGAATTCCAGCGTGGAGGGATCTGACAGACAGGGACACAAATGGACACTGGAATAGGCAGGGAATGGCCTGATGCCTGATGGTTTTTGTCTTTTCTTTTTATACCCTTTTAAAATACTTTTTAAATACCTTTTAATACATTTTAAACCCTTTCTCTTTCCTTGTACCATTTACATGCGTTCCTGGTACCTTAGTCCCACACGCCTGTAATTCTCATGGTCTGATATTGAGCTGACTTTGGGGGTCCTGCAAAAGCGAGAAGCCAAAACATTCACAGTAGAACGTCAACAGCTCTGCGCCATCTCAGAACCGGAGGCTCCAACCTTGGATGGAGTCTCTCTCTCTCTCTGGATCATATTTTGTAAACTGGAATCTAATCTCATTTAGGGGGGGTAATTAGAATAGGGGGACAATTACTTCATCTATTAAGTTTTTTATTGGGGGATTTTAGATGGATGTGCTAATTTTCCAGGTCCATAAAAATTGTATACTCAGGGTGCGTGGGGTGTGCTCGTGCTTGGTGTGCTCGGGTGCATGGGGCACCCAGGTGCTTTTTGCCTGGTTTTCACCTTTGACGAGCCGTGCACCCAGGATCCCATCAAAACCGAGGTAAATCCCCTTTTTGCCTTTCCTGCTGTGTCTGCCTCATTTGCACCAGCCAAAAAGGCCACAGTTTTCTGGCGACCCAGACAGGACACACACACCCCGAAATCCAGTTTTGGCTCGAGAGACATCTCGCTGTGCTGCCCCACTTGCCAGCGTTATCATCAGGAGGGCTGCAAGTGGAGATCCAGGACTGCAAAACCAGGGAGTTCAGTGCAGAAACACAGCAGGGAGGTGAGATCAGAAGGAAACGGTTTTGGGGGGAAATGCAAATCCCAGAGCCTGTGCAAGGACACACAGTCCCCCCTGCACCCAGATATTCAGGTTTCCATTTGTGCTGGGTGCTTTTGGTGCCTGGAATTGCTCCCACGGCTTCAGGATCCTCTCTAGAACCATCAGATGCCAGCCTGGCCCTGGTGTCACTCCAGCCCAGGCTGAACCTGCCAGAGCTACTCGGCACTGGATTTATGCACGACTCAGATCAAGTAAAACAAACTTGTTTCCCTACTGAAAAGGTATTTAGCTCTTTGCACAGAATATTCTGGAAGTTAATGCATGTGAACACCAACACTGCACTCACTTAGGTGTTATTTATATACAAACACTTCACCAGCTGCCCCGTTAATAAAATCTCAAGCTGTTTTCCTGGAAAGAAAACGAAGATTTATATCTTTGTTTTTCCCACAGACATTTGAAATTCCATGGACTGGCCCACAGAGTGCCCTGAGTTTTGCCTGGTGCACGTGGAAGGACATCAACCCAACCACGGGAGAAACTTGAGTCCACCCTGACCTGCACAAAACTGCTGAAACAGGGGAAAGCTTTGACCTTCCCAAGGAGCTCTGGCAAGTCAGGCCCTGGCACTAGGATCACTTGGAAAAAAACAGCCTTCGTTTTGTCCAAGTGCTGCCTTTCCCCCGCAGAGAGCAGCAATCATATTTCTCATCTGAATTTCCCCTAAACAGGAGTTATTGCCCATAGCTTTGATTTGTGAGGCAATTAAGCAGGTTGGGATTTTCTCCTCAGACTTTTCCCATTTCCAAGCTTGACTGCTGACTCCAGCAGACGCAGCTTATTTGTTCTTGTAGATAATGTCATTTTCAGCGCTAAAAAAATCATTCCTCAGCACACGGATCCAATGGCCCATCAGCCCTGATTGTATTTGCACAGATGCATTTCTTGAAGGCCAGAAGGAAAGATTGTCATCCCCATCCTGCCTGACCTCCAGCAGGACACGGAAATTCCCTCTGGAATTTCTGTGCAGTGCCTCGGAATCCCCGCTGCACTGAAAGCTGTGGAGAAACATCCATCCTTCTCTGCTTTTTTGCAGCAGGAATAGACCACGGCACTGAGCAAGGGAATTCACCCACTCTGGGGTGGAAGGGGTTTGATTGACCTGTGTAGAGATATTTATCTGAGATATATTACCCCCAATCTTTGATATATCTGGTGATTTTCTGAATATTCAATGCAAATATTATTTTTCCACCAACAAATCTATTTGTCTTGAAATCACTAAGTTAGAGCTGCTCAGGAAATGGTTGCATTTGTTTTGCAGGTACAATGCCTTGTTCTGCTGCTTGCTACTGGAAAAAAAAAAGAAAATCCCGGCTCATGAAATCAAGCTCAACATTTTTCATTCCTTCTGCTGGAACTTTCCAATCAATAGGGATGGGGAAATTTTATGTAAGAAGGATTTTTCTCCTGGTGTGACATTTTGATTTGTAGCTGCCAACATTTCCATGTGTTTATTCTCACCTTTAAGGAAGGGAATAGGAGGAGATATTTCCACCTCTGACCAGCACCAGTGAGCCAACAGATCATGGAATCCTGGAATATCCTGAGCTGGAAGGGATCCACCAGGATCATTGAGTCCAACCCCAGCCCTGCCCAGAGCCCCCAACAACCCCAGCCTGGCCATCCCTGGCAGCGCTGTCCAAACGCTCCTGGAGCTCTGGCAGCCTCGGGGCCGGGACCATTCCCTGGGGAGCCTGGGCAGTGCCCAGCAGCCTCTGGGGGAAGAACCTTTCCCTGAGCTCCATCCCAAATCCCCCTGGCCCAGCTCCAGCCCTTCCCAGGCTCCTGTCCCTGTCCCAGGGAGCAGAGATCGGAGCTGCCCTGGGGAGCAAAGCGAGGCCGTTCTCAGCAGCTTTGGGCTCCTGGCAGAAGGGGCTGCTGAGCATTTTGCTGTCAGGTACGAAGGTGCAGTGATTCAGAGCTCTGCAGATGCAAGGTGTTCAGGCACTTGCAGTTCAGCAGGATTATTTTCTTTTCCTCCACAATATTTTAATTACGCTGTAGCTATAATTAGTTGAGTTAAAATAGGGTTTATAATGCGTTTAAAAGATCTTTTCCTGCCTTCCCACATTTGCCCAGACTGCTCAGGTGCTTGGGGGAAAAAAAAGGCAAAAATCAAGAGAACGTGTGTGCACTTAATGAAGGCAGTGCAGTCCCAGGAGCAGCACTGCAGGGCCTGGATCCATGGATCCAACTGCAGAGCAGGATACAGAAAAAAGGGGATTGGAGGAGAGGGGTAAAACAGTGCCAGAGCCAGCTTTTAATGCCCTTACAGGGATCCCAATCCATCTCAGCCAGAAGAGCTCTTGAATCTCTACGAGAGGTGAACAAGGGAGCTCCTTAAATTAACAGCAGCTTAAAGACTGAAAGTCAATGAGGGAATAAATGAGAGCAAAAAAAGAGCACAGAGAGAGCACAGAGAGAGCATGGACAGAGCACAGACAGAGCACGGACAGACAGAGGCACGGACAGAGCACGGACAGACAGAGCACAGACAGACAGAGCACAGAAAGAGCATGGACAGACAGAGCACAGACAGACAGAGGCACGGACAGAGCACGGACAGACAGAGCACGGACAGACAGAGCACAGACAGAGCACGGACAGACAGAGGCACGGACAGACAGAGCACAGAGAGAGCACAGACAGAGCACAGAGCATGGACAGAGGCACAGACAGAGCACGGACAGAGCACTGCAGGCAGCTCCCTCTGAGCCGAGTCCCTGCCCGGGGATCAAGCTGCTCAGGATTGTTTGTCCCAGGCCACCACCCACTGTGAGCTCCCAAACATTTTGTCTCTGGTGATGTTTCAGCTCCCCAGCTGCGCTCTGGCAGCGCAGACAGCACAGGAGCACTGCAAGGCTTGAGTTCCCCTTGCTTTTAGCATGGACAGCTCCTGCAGCCTGAGATTTGTGCTGTTGTGGCAGCTGGCCCAGCTCTGCTCCTGGGAGAGGCCCTGTCCTGAAGGCTGAAGGAGAGCAGGAGCGTCCCAGTATCCCAGATCAGAGAATCCCAGACTGGTTTGGGTGGGAAAGAGACCTCAAATCCCATCCAGTGCCACCCCTGCCATGGGCAGGGACACTTTCCTCTCTCCCAGGCGGCTCCAAGCCCTGTCCAGCCTGGCCTTGGACACTGCCAGGGATCCAGGGGCAGCCACAGCTGCTCTGGGCACCCTGTGCCAGGGCCTCACCACCCTCATTTTAAAGTTTTTTATTTATTTCCAGTCTAAATCAACCCTCTTTTAGTTGAAAACCATCACTCTTTGTCCTATTGCAACAGGCCCTGCTAAAATATTTGCCTCCAGTTCTCCTGGAGCTGCTTTAGGCCCTGCCAGGGGCTCTGGGCTCTCCCTGGAGCTTCTCCTCTCCAGGTGAGCGTTCCCAGCTCTCCCAGCCTGGCTCCAGAGGGGCTCCAGCCCTGGAGCAGCTCCGTGGCCTCCTCTGGAAGCTGCTCCAGCGGCTCCGTGTCTGTGCTGATGCCGCAGGGACACCTGAGCATGGCCTGGCAGGGAGTCGGGGGGAAACTGAGGCCGAGATCTTTGTGAAATGATGGAGCCCATCCGTGCCTGGCAACCACGGGCAGGTTCACACTGCGACCACGATGGAGCAACTCCCGCAAAGGTCTCATGGGTTTGGGTTCCAAGCCTGGACTGGCTCAAGTGAAATGGAACTTCTTTGGACTCTGCAGCTCCATTTCTAAATGTCCCTTTTGTGGCTCCCAATGAGGATGAGATTTCAGTGTCTGCTCCTGCTCCAAACCTCGAACAGGGACAATGTCCCTTCCAGAAGAGCCCTAAATCTCACACAAAACAATGCAGACAAACCCTGGCCCTGGTTTCAAACCCCAAAACTTTTCAGAAAACCAGACAATGCCTCTGCCTGATCTGGGGAATTTTTCCAGCGTTTTTTGGGCTCCATTGTCTTAGAGCAAATGCTGATTTTATCTGCAAGAGCAGCTCTAACAATGAAGCGTCACTTTTAGATTTGCTGGTTTAAACCATGTAGCTGACACTGACAATTGCTTGAGAGATAAATTCTAAAAAAGCAACTAAAACAAGCTTCTAATTATGTACAGATCCCGCTTTGGTGTTGATTAGAATTCCCAGGCCTGCAGAGCAGGGTGTAATTATTATTTTCTCACATGTTGACAAGGCAATAAAATATTAGAAAAGTTAAATACGATGCTTTTTTATCAGAAAGGAAAAACTGTGCAAGCCTTCAGTGCTGAAAATGCGAGTCCATGACCACGATTGAGGGCACTGGGATTTCAAAGGATGGACCTCGTTTCAGATATCGCTCCCAGGAGGCAGCTGAGACAGCACAAGTGCAGGGAGGGCCATCTGTGGTGAGAGCTGAGCCCCAGAAATTGGGAAAATGAGTCTCATTCCTCCTGGACCGAAGGAGAAATGAAATTGATGTTTGGAGAGGCCAAAATGGGCCCTGGAGAACCGGATCTCCAGTTCATCAAAACGTCTCCGGAGAAAAATGGAAGTGAAAAAAAGTGGCAAACTTAGTTTCCATTAAAAATTTTTAGTTTCTTGCCAAAAATTTTTGATGTCTTGTAAAAGTTGTCCGTGGCCTCGATTTTTATTTGTCTGGATAAAATAACGCAATTAGGGAAGTCAGGTTGATTCCATAAACATTTCTGCCTCATTAAAACCCTTGGGTTTCCCTGGAGAAGCCTCATTGTGGTTTGAGCGATGTTGATTTAAAGGACTCCTTAAAATCAGGTCTCCATCGAGTAAATCACCTTTGGGCACCAGCTTTGGTCACCAGAGCATCCAGAACCTGCATGTGGAGCTTCAGCTGCATCAGCAGCTCTAAATGGTGTTTCTGACAAGGTTTTCTGGCTCCAGAATGGAATCAGCTTCAGCCTGTGCTGGATTTTCACACCGAAAACCAGGTCAGCAGTGCCCAGCCCTGGCGCAGCCCAACCGGAACATTTCATCAGGAATGCATTATTACTTTTTCAGAACCATGTTTGGCTCAACATCATGGAGAGTCCGAACTGAAAAGAAAGCTTTTATTATCCATCTCTGAAAGAATCAAAGGATTTTTCTCCCCCAGCCAAGTAAAATCACGAAATCCACAGATCTTTGCATTATTCAATGTTTTCCATCTTCAGACTGCAATCACTTATCTCTGCTATTTTAACAAGCATTAGAGAGCCCTCATCCACTCAAGTGGAAACCTGGAGCACTAAGCTGTGCACCAAGATAATTTATTGCCCTACAATATCCAGCAAGGTTACCAGGTTTGGATCTCACTCATTTATTCTTCTCCTTGCTACTTCAAAGAGAAAATTAAGACAAATTATTATTTGTAAAAACAGTAAACTGGGTCATTGCAAATGTCAGGGAGGAAGCATTACAGTAAAATCCCCACCATTAAAGTGCCAGGAGGAATTATTGAGGACAACTTTAGACTGAAGTGGAGTGGAGTGCACTTTTAAACTGCACCTCCGGGAATTCATTTGTGCATTTGCAGTCCTTTTGCTCAAAGACGTGTGTGACACTGGGGTGGGTTTTCCTGGTTAATTGCACAGGTGGGGACATTTACCTGCTCTGGCTGAGCCAAACAAAACCCAGCCAGGCCTGAGTGGGCACCTTTGTGATGAACAGAGAGAGGGAGCAGCCCTGGAGGATGAGAGATGCCTCCCTTGGGAAGTGATGGAGGGTGGGGGCGATCCTCCTCTGGATCGGAGCTTCTCACTCCTCAGGAGCTACAAAGCAAGCCCAGAGTGGCTCCTTCAGACCTGGATCTCATTGAGGTGAGAGGAACCCTGGAGTCAGGAAAAGAAGGGCAGGGGAGTTGGGGCAAGGTGGGATCATGGCAGGAAGGCAGCGGCTCAGGGCTCAGTCTGCTTCCAAATACGGGAGCTGGGGCTTGGGAAACCCTGGGAAAGGGGGAGCTCTGGGATTTGGGGCAGTGCAGGCTGACCTCATTCTTGGAAGTGTTTCTGGGCTGGGATGAAGGTGATGCTCTCCCTCAGCAGATTGAGAGCAGGGAAGAGACAAGACCTGAACACAATGAGCTTGGAAAGTCCTGCAGGCAGGAACAGGGACCTGGAACATCCAGAGCAGCGAAGAGGAATGAACAGAGCTCAGGAGGGGCAGGGGGTGCGGGGAACCTGACAGAAAACACAACAGAGTCCCCAGAATTCCAGTGGGAAAGGGATTGAGGGCAGCTGTTTGTCTTAGAAATGATGTCATTTCTAAGAGTCCCGGGATGGTTTGGGCTGGAAGGGACCCTAAACACCCTCCAGCTCCACCCCTGCCATGGGCTCACCCTGGTGCTTCCCTGTGCTCACAGTGAACCTTGGGGCCCAATGAGCACAACCTGGAGCTGGGCCAGGGGGATTTGGGATGGAGCTCAGGGAAAGGTTCTTCCCCCAGAGGCTGCTGGGCACTGCCCAGGCTCCCCAGGGAATGGTCCCGGCCCCGAGGCTGCCAGAGCTCCAGGAGCGTTTGGACAGCGCTGCCAGGGATGGCCAGGCTGGGGTTGCTGGGGGCTCTGGGCAGGGCTGGGGTGGCCCTGGATGATCCTAGGGAATCCCTCCCAGCTCAGGACATTCCAGGATTCCATGAACCAGCCCAGCACCTTCTTGGCAGGCACCAAAAGAGCTGTCAAGCCCAAAGGAGAACGTTTTGTCAACACCAAATCGAGACCATCCTTGGATTCCATGACACCCCAGCCTTGCTGCCCTCCCTGCACTTCCCTCCCAAGGAACCCTCTGGGAAAGCTGCTTTTCCCTTTAATCTGCAGCTGATTGAGGAATCTTTTCTCACAACCAAAACTGTTCAATTGTAACTCTTGCTCATGAAAACAGAGCCTTCACCTGCAGGTGCCTGCATTGTAGAGTTCCCGTCATAAAACGCTCTCGTGCAGCTCGGGCTCTGATGGATTGGGAGCCATAAATCTCGTTGTTATTGGAGCCACAGTTCTCCACGCTCGGTGCAACAAGTACTCCCCAGCCATAAATCCTTGTCTCCTTTTCCAAAAGAGCCCATTTGGAATGCTTCAGCAGGATCTGGATGATTCTTCGGCTCTTTGGGTGCTCCTTAAAAGAGCCGTTAGAGGCGTTCTCAGGGAGAAAACGAGTCTCCCGGTGAGCCTTCCACAGGAATCCCGGCATTAACACAAACCCCATTGCTGGGGACGCAGGGGAAGCTGTTGAAGAATTTTATTCTTTGTAACATTTTCCTTGCTCTCTGAACATCCATTGATCAGAACTGGAAACCAGACACTCTGAGCTTCATTGCAGATTTCAATGAACCTCATTGCATTTCAGATGAAAACACAGAAATAACAAACAAATATTTTCGACCATGGGTAGAGTGATATTTAGGAGTAGAGATGAAACTATGAGATTACCTTCAGATCAGGGTAGATACTCCCAAAGTGATTTTGAAACCCTAAAGCTTTCTTTAAAGGAACAGTCCTTTAAAGCATTTCTTTATCTTTTGTATAATTCTGTACCAAAATAATCTCTTAAGCAGATGGGACAAGTTATTTTTTCCAGTAGCAGCAGCATCTAAAAGAGTTAATTCAGGTTATGAATTGGGAAATGCGTGGATCAGTTCTGAATTCTGGCTTCTTGCACTGAGGGAAAGAACAGTTTTAGACCCTTGCAGAGCCTGAATGGTGCTTGATTCCAGCTCTGTGTCCCCGAGGTGAAGAAATACATCCCGAAGTTCTCCCTGGGAAAGCTGTGGGAATGAACCCCTGAAGGCAGAGGGCAGAGCTGGAAGGAAGGAGCAGCCACGGGAGCAGCACAGACAGGGAGCCCCATGCTCAGGAATCCTCCTTAGACCAGAGCTTCAGCAAGGCCAGGACCTGTCCGGGGTGAATCCTCGCACCGGAACTCACTGGAATCAAATCAGGGAAAGAGAAGATGCTGAGTGTCAGCTGCTTCCCAAGGGGGAAAGAAGAAATCCAGCCCTGAGTCAAGGCAAGCACTTGGATGACTCAGCTGACAAAAGTTTGGGATTTTTCGTTGCACTGTTGGCACATTGCTGTGTTCAATGGTAACTGAGAGCCTTTGACAGCTCCTGGGTGTGTCTGGGTCTTGGTCAAGAACTCCTGGAGCGCTGGCCACAGCCACGGTGCACACACAGGGGATCCCTCACACCTTCAGCAGCTCCTGGAGACACCAAGAGCTCCAGCAGGGCAGGGCAGGACAACAGAGGCAGGAGAAGGACCAGGCAGCCACCTCAGCAATGCCACAAGGACACGATTACAGACAAGGAAACCACTCACCTCAAACGCTTCCAGTGGAATTTATTTGGGAACATTAATCCCTCTCAACCCCAAGTCCTTCCAGACAAACAGACACAACCCCCAAAAGAGCCATTCCAGGGCTTTTCCTTGCACGCAGCAGGAAAAGGCACCCGGGATGATTTCATGGCTCGAGTCAGTGGTTGCAGATCAATGCCGGGGGTGATCCAAACCCCGAGGCTTGGCAGGGAGCTGAGATCCCATCAGAGTGACAGGAACGACAGGGAGATGTCTCTGCAAGCTGTGGGGCTGCTGGGAGACAAGGCCAGACACTGACAGGTGAAAGGAGCAATGGGAGGAGCCAGAAATTCCATAGGAATTCCATGGATTGACACAGACTGTGACTCTCCCAAGGCCGTGTGAAATCCCTGGATTCAGGGAAAAAGAGCAGAGACACAAAGAACAAAAGGGGGGATGTAGATGGGCAGGGGCTCTGCGTGAGGGGATTCAGGGAGTCTGTGCCTCTCGAGTGCCTCAGGCAATGGGGAAAGAGAGAGGGAACTGCGGCCGGGAAATCAGGATAAAAAGAGGCTGCGTCCTCTGTCAGTTGGAGAGAGCCCATGGGAAATGGCCATGGCCTCTCCCTTCGTTGATGGATGAAGTTCCAGGGCTCCTCTGTCTCCTGTTTGGGCACAAACCTCTGCTGGCTGTGGGTTCATTCTCCTGGCAAGAGCTTCTGCTGCACTCGCAAGAGCAGAGTGTGAAACCTCCTCACTACAGCATTACAAAGGGGGTTTGATTTTCTCCAGTGAAACCTTTTTCTGACCAAAATAACATCTTCAGCTCCTGTGTTCCTTGTTTCTCGGTGAGGGATAAGCTCTGCGTGTGCAATCTCCTGATGCAAGTCCCAGCAAACACGACCTCCCCTGCCCTGAGCTCCAGGAGGGATCAGCAGAGCTCCTGCTTCCCAAACATCAGGGCCATGGGGCAAGGAGATGGTCAGGGCATGGAATGAGCAGCAGGAGCGTTCCCAGGACACCAGACTGGTGAATAAACCTTGGCTGCTTTTCTGCTGCTTCAACTTTCCCGTCATTCCTGGGTCTCAGTTTCGAGCCTCCCCTGGCAACCAAGTCAGCGGAAAACTCTGCTGGAGCAAAACGTTGCATTTCTCACCAATTCACAGAAGAGCTCAGAGAGCCACCAATTGTCAGAGGGCAGTGACACCAGGGGAGCCTGCAAGGGCAGTTTTCTCCTGGGCTGGCTCCTGGAACCCATAGCTCGGATTATTTTCAATCAGCCTGACCTTCCCTGCGGGAAGAGCAAAGGCCTCGCCCAAGGATTGATCAGCAGAAGCCCTCGCTGGCTCCCTGATGAGCACACATCTCCAGGCAGGCGGTGGCCGAGGAAGCGAACGCTGTTGGCAGCACATGTGCAGCACACGGCGAGGAGGAAGCAGGTTTTCTCTCCAGATGGCAACTTTCACTTCTTCTAATTCCAGATCTGTCCCCAAACACCTGAACACCCTCCACAAACACACAGGGACACCACCTGACAGGCTGGCGAGTGGCAGGAAGCTTTATTTTGCTATTTAGCGGTTTTAAAAATGAACATTTCAGCTCTCTTTGCTGCCTGCTCCCCTTCTCCAAGCCGCCCTTTGCAGGCTGTGCTGTGCAGCTCTCCTTGGCTGCAGCAAAGGGCATCTCCGGAATAAAAACTTCCAGAAAGAACAAAATAAGTTTTAAAATTAATCCTGGGATTAATTAGGGGGAGATAGGAGCATGGAGTTCTAACCCGCCTCACTCCCAATTAAATCCTGCTCCCCGCTCAGCCCCGTGCAGTGAGGAAGGGCAGGTTTTTAGCAGCACAAGTCGATAGATCCCCACTGACTTCCCAAAGTCAATCCATTCCTCTCCTGTTCCTCTCCTCCTCAGCCTGGCAGCCTCAGAAATCAGTGCTGAGACTCCCAATGAATCCTGTGGCACCCTGGGTCAGGCCGATAAAAATGATCCATGCTTACTAATTCTTGCAGTGTTTGGCTGCTCCTGAGGAGATTTCCCCCCTCACCTCTCCCACTTTCCCACTCAAAGGGCACAGAGGCAAATCCCACCATTTCTAAGCCCTGCGATGTTTAAAGGAACAGTTTCCCTTTTAATTCATCCCCCTGTCAGGCAGGGTGAGCCAATAGAACGCTTTATTTATCTGTTCAATACCTGCTTTACTCAATCTGCAGGAAAAGCTGTAGGATCACAGACTCTTCTGGGTTGAAAGGGACCTCAAAGATCCTCTCATTCCAAGCTCCTACCAAGGGCAGGGACACCTTCCACGAGCCCAGGCTGTCCTGTCCAAGGTTTGCTGGAATAGGGAGCGATCATCTCAGGTTCAGAGAGGTGCCCAGGGAAGAGGGAAATGACTTCTCTGTTCCACAGGGTGCTTGAGATGTCACAGGAGATTTTCTCCCCCTTTTTCCAAAGTGGCAGCCAAACTTTGAAATGTGAAAAATTGTTTTGGATCCAGTTCTCTGGATCCACATCTCTGCCCCCTGGGACAGGGACAGGATTCAGGGAAGGGCTGGAGCTGTGCCAGGGGGATTTGGGATGGAGCTCAGGGAAAGGTTCTTCCCCCAGAGGCTGCTGGGCACTGCCCAGGCTCCCCAGGGAATGGTCCCGGCCCCGAGGCTGCCAGAGCTCCAGGAGCGTTTGGACAGCGCTGCCAGGGATGGCCAGGCTGGGGTTGCTGGGGGCTCTGGGCAGGGCTGGGGGGGCCCTGGGTGATCCTGGGGGCCCCTCCCAGCCCAGGACATTCCAGGATTCCATGATTTACTCAGCCCAGAAACTTCCCAGGTCACGGAGCCTCAGGCTGGGATGTCAGACTTCGTGAAATGTAAGTTTGGTGTGAACTGGTGGCTGTGAGTTCAAACGGAGCACTTGGAGGGTTTTTATCTGGCTGCTGCTGATTCCCTTCCAGCTCCAGAGCTGGTCCCTGCTGTTTTCCAGAGGTGCAGACAGGCAGAATTCATCAGCCACCGTTCCCAGCCTCGCTGGCAGCTCTGCCACTGACACAAAGTGGATCCAAATGAGACAAGAATCAGGAATTTTGTGATCACCCAGTGCCAGGCAGGTCTTTGTGCTGACTCCAAATCCAGCTGCAGTTTTTATTGACTGAACAAACGCCAGAAAATCATTTCACAAACGTCAATGGGCTTGGAAAAGAAAATGAAAAATTCATCTCAGGAAGGAGACAAATGAGCTTAACTCATTTCTTCTCCCAGAGTTAACAAGTGTATAAAGGATTTTATTCACCACTGCCAGTGTCAAACCTGTGCAATTTGCTGTGCTGCAAATGCACCTGCCTTGGAAAGCGCTTTGCAGCTCTGGGCCTGGCTGGGAGTTCGGTGAAACGCTTGGCCAGGAAGGGAAAGTGCAGAACTCCAAATCCCTTTCATACATGAGTTTATAGGGAAGGGGAAACCGCCAAGATGAAATATTTACAACTCTGCTTTTAAGTCAAAATGTTTCTTTTCAGGCTTGAAAGGACTTTGCTGTGAAGCATTTGGAAAATGAAATATAATTTCAGACCCAGATCAAGGTAATCTCGGCGTCGAGGTGAGTGAATCAAATCCTCCCGTCTTTCTCTTCATTTCAAGTTGGAAGTGAAAGTTTCACAGGGATTTAAGCAGAAAATCTCATTGTGGATGAAGAGAAATTTAATTTTGTCAAGAATGTCAATTTTCATGTGTTCTCATCTGCTTTGAATGGGAAAAATATTTGATCTCGCCAGCAAAAACTGTTTTTCCATCCAGGAAGGATCTCGTGTGCAAAACATTCCTGTCCTATAATCAGCCATGGAGAGCCAATGGTTTTTCCACTTTGGGGTGGTTGCATTTTATGTCTCTAATCCTGGACTCCCAGGCCAAAGGTACCCTGACTACGAGGAGTTCTTCAAAATACGGCTCTTATGCTTCACTAAGGCAGAAAATTGAATTATGAGGGTGAAGTGCAGAGCAGTTCATTATCATCCCTGCCCTGCTATGGGGTGCTAAAGGGTGACAGCAGATTGGATTGGCCTCGTGAGCAATCTCAAACGATGATGGTGTTGCTGCTTTGGTGAGCTGACATTTCCACTTAAGCCTGACAGGAGAGCAGCACCGTTTGCTGTGGCCCATGAACAGCTGAGGCCTGACACCATCTGATGCGAGGAGAAAGAAGATTTTTGCCCACTGTCCCCAGCTCTGTTTGTCTACAGGCGAATTCCCTGTCTCTGAGCCTCAGCCGAAGCTTTTCTAGGAAGCTGGGAATGATCTCACCCCAATGAATGCTGCGAGTCCAATCCCTCATCCCTGATCCTGGCCCAGAGCTGTTCCTCAGAGCGCTGAGAACACGGGATAAGTGCACCTGGGGGGGTTAAATGGTGTCTTTGGAATTCTCAGAAAGTCCCTGAAAGGGATGGGAAGGGAGGGTCTTTACAAACAAACTGTGGGTCTGATGGGAAGGTAAGGCCGATACTGAGAGAAACAGTGGGAAGATTTCCATAGGAATTCCCCGATGGACTTGCCCCAGGCTGAGTCACAAGAACAGGGACAGAAGAAAAAGAAGAAAGGGGGAGATGTGTACTGAGGGGCTCTGCATGAGGGGCGATGGATATTCCGGGGCTCTGCATGAGGGGATTCGGGGAGTCTGTGCCTCCCGAGTGCCTCAGGCAATGGGGAAAGAGAGAGGGAACTGCGGCCGGGAAATCAGGATAAAAAGAGGCTGCGTCCTCTGTCAGTTGGAGAGAGCCCATGGGAAATGGCCATGGCCTCTCCCTTCATTCATGGATGAAGTTCCAGGGCTCCTCTGTCTCGTTTTAGGGCACAAACCTCTGCTGGCTGTGGGTGCATTCTCCTGACATCCCCTTGGTTTATGGTCAGACCAAGGCAGAGCAGAAGTTTCCCCAGGCTGCTGCCCACGTTTGCAGAGCCAGAACAACCCCAGCAGCTGCAGGATGCAGCCCAGGCCAGAGGATGAGCAGGGGACGCTGTCATTGGTTCTCCACAGACACTGAGCTCATTTCTGCCCAAAAACCAGCCCTGGACACCAGGGCAAGGCACAGCATCCCCTGGGACATGGAGGGAAAATGCAGCTACTGGAATGCAGCTGGAAAAGAGAAAAGGAAAGGGGAAAGGAAAGGGGAAAGGAAAGGGGAAAGGAAAGGGGAAAGGAAAGGAAAGGAAAGGAAAGGAAAGGAAAGGAAAGGAAAGGAAAGGAAAGGAAAGGAAAGGAAAGGAAAGGAAAGGAAAGGAAAGGAAAGGAA
>VZRN01005619.1:319083-347424 GCA_013397935.1 Dasyornis broadbenti | reverse complement strand
GGAGGTTGATTTGAAGGCTCACTCTTTTCCACAAGAGTGGATTACAACTTTATCAATTCCGAATAACTGAATTTCACCAAAGGAATAAAAAATGAGTAACAAATTCTCTGAATAAGCTTTCTCATAAAAAACCTTTCATGAGTCACTGAAGACCCTGCAGATGTCTAATAAGACAATTTGCATAAGATATGCATTTGTCCAAACACTGAAATAACATTCAGGGCCAGATTTCTTTGATTTTGCCAATGTTTCATTTTTTTCCACCCCAGAGCCTGTAACACTCTGCTAATCTACAAGACCTGCTGGTGCTCCCACCCACTGCAGGATGTATCAGATCCCACCCCATGGCTCCATCATTCTGAACAGAGATGCCAGAACAAAGTCAAATATGTGATGCCCTTCAACAGTTCTCCTGCTCAGAGGATGATTAAATTATCTCCTGTTAAACCAAATGCTCTTCCTCTTTGTCTCCTTGTACTGAGACTGACAGTGAATGCTCATCCGTGCTGTCCCAAAAACAACAATCTGTTGCAGTAAACCTAGATCTCATGTCTTTGCTATAGTTTAGAAAAAAATCAGTGTTTCACCAAACTGACATATGTGTTCTCAGTGAATTAATGGTCTTAGTCATTTTTAACTTGCACACATAAATGAAAACCTACAATATGGTCTGCATAACTATCAGTATTGACTAATGAATACATAAACATTAGATTACAGCTGTATTTATTCAGAAAGGTTGGTTTTGATGCAGTTTTATGGGAGGTGGGCTCATCTGTGGTGTGAAAGGAAGGAGAGGCCAGGCAGGTATACAGCAGTATGTGCTACAGTGACAGTATGAATGGACTGGTTCGGGACCAGCAGCAGCTCAGGACCCCTATAGCCCTGTCTCCTTGTCCTCTAACTCATTAAATTAGTATTCAGGTGTGACTGACCTCTATTTAAAGGGAATAAATAAATCAGTTGCCAAAAAAAAAGATTTGTATTATTAGTACATCAGCAACACAACTCTTTATCCAACACTGAATTTAAACACTCTCCAAACTGATTCCCTAAGCTTTTGTGACTTTGAAACATATTCCTCATGTTAAACCAGAGAAAATAAAAAACCCATAAATAGGGATATTTTTAACTGTAGGAGTAAAACTAATGATTATAGCACATTGTATCACTTAGAATTTCTAGTCACTTCAGCTAAAATCCCTTATAAAAACTATTTTAGCATTTGACAACAAGTACTGAAGAATTCATATTGTAAATTGGAAAAATACCAGAAGAAAAGTTTGGAGGTGGCAATGGAGGAGTTGGGAACATGTTTAGCAAGAAATGTCATGAGAACGCTGTTCAGAAAGATCATTTTTATTCTAACTATAAACATTCTTAATACATTAGCCATCCTGGCTTTAACATCCTAATATATTTTTATTTCCAGTCTGAAGCAGAACCAGCAAGACAAAGTGATTCTTTGCAATTTACGTATCTCTTACAAAGAATAGAAGGTTTGAAATCCTGGTTGAAGGTTCTAGTGCATTTTGTACCAGGAGTATTCCAATTTCTGATCTGTCCTCTTCTATTGATGCCAAGCAACAGGACAAGAGGCAAAAGGCAGAAGTTGGAACACAGGAAGTCCCCCCTGCACATGTGGAAGAACTTCCTTACCATGCAGGCGACAGAGCACTGGGACAGATCACCCAGTGAGGTTGTGGAGTCTCCTTCCCTGAGGGTAAAAACCATCTGGATACGATAGTAAGTAACCTGCTCTAGGATGACCCTGCCTGAGCCGGGAGGTTGGACAAGATGACCCACTGTGGTCCTTTCCAATCTGATCCATTCTGTGATTCTCTGATTCTTTTTCTTTCTGTTATCTTGAAACATGGAAACTGACAAGTTAGCTAGCTGGCCTGCCTCAGCTCACAGACACAGACCTTGATACAAACAACTCATACCCATGGGTAATGGACAGAAGCAAGAAGCAAAACAACAGAAGAAGGAATGTGCACCTGTGAGGAGACTGTTTTCTGCAAGGATGTGTGCTAGGAATAGCTGACCATAGTGTTGTAATGTAATAAGTTAGAAGCCAATGAACATTGTAACGCGGATGCTAAGAAATAGTATAAAAGAGGCTTTGTAGTAATAAAGGTGGTTCTTCTTTTGCCTGGAGCTGTTGGCCAGTGTCTATGTAAGTGTCGTACCCATCTCATCTGCGACAGAAACATCTACCTAAACTTGCCTAAACCACAAGGGTCAGATAAGTTTGGGTCTGGATCTTTAATATATTCAGGATGCCCCCTGAAATACTCAGTTTAGCTCTAGGAATAGATCGTGTTTGTGATGTCATAAGTAAAACACCTGCTTTTGTTGTGCCTACTTTTATTCCATCATTCAGAGTTGCCTTTTTCCCAATCCCATATGTTTTGTACCTACATTAAACGCTTAGAACAAGGGATGTTTACTTTTGTTAAACCAGTTGTCACTTGTATGTGACAAAAGAGGCTGAGCAGTAACAGGTTCCAGCTCTAGTCATCTAGGCTGTCCAAATGGAGTTATTTCATAAAGCTTTTACTTGTCACTCAGAGCTCTGAAGCAGCTGTTCACTGGAAGATCAATGAAATACAGATGTCAGAGATTACTAGAGAAATGAAAGAGCTAAATGTGATCTTAACTAGTCATTACCTGGGAGGAGAACAATGATTCACATCAACTTCAGAAAGTTAAACAGCCTTTTAGAAACTATCATGACTCACAAGTACTGTGCACACACACACACGCACACACACACACACACAGAGCCTTATTCTCTGTTCACGGCATTTAGTTCTTCTGTAGAGAAACTCAGCTCTCATCTCCTTGAACCTGCAACAGCCTTTTATATTAAAATAATTACCTTGACATCAGCCAGCTAACTGATTCAGGGAAGTAGATGTTATACATGTTTCTTGCTGACTGGGCTACATAAATTGTTGACCTATAAACTGCTGTGAAACAACACATAACAGAAATTAACGTTTTTCTTTTTTTCCCCTAACAGATTTTGTAAGAGTTTGCTTTGGATTGCAAGTAAAGCAGCTCTCAAAATCAAATGAACTCCAGGCAGGTATTCTTTGTGGACATAGTTTTCTAAAAGAAAACTATTTTTCAACAGGTGTTTCAGTGAGGGGTTATTTTGGCTCCTGAAGCATTCATTTAGTATCCACTGAAGCAATTAACACAAGCAAAGCTAGCCAAGCTGGGGGACTCAGGCAACGGGAGCAAATAAAACATTTTAGGAGTACTGGCATTTCCAATTCACGTTAATGATCTATCAGTTACTGTGGTAATTTACATATATGCTACCTTCTTTGAGAGGTACTTTGAACTTTGAGGTAACGGAAAATCAGAAAGCAGTTTTGCTAATTTGAACTGCAAAAGGGTTTTCCACTGTGATGGACTCAGTAAGACTCATATGCACTCAGTGGAGATCATCCTGCAGGAAAAGGTAACACACTGGACAACCTTCTGAATATTTTTCACATAATTGTTCTGGCCCAGATGGAGAAGTTAATTTGTGATAATTAGGGTGTAAATTTTGAAGCACTGCAGCTTGGCTGCCCTGGTTCCCTCTGATGCCTCTTTGTCTTGCTGGGAGAAAATAATCTTGCTTTGAAAGTACCGTAAGCTATTTTTCCTTTAACACAGAAGTGTCCCCAGCAAGAAAAGTGTGAATTAGTGAAATGTAAATTCACACCCAATGTGGATTTCTATTAACTTCTTTCTGTTAAAATGCCCATAAATAGGGGAGGTGGCATGCAGCATACTGGCAGGGTAACAGACGCCCAGAAAGAAAAACATTATATCACAAAAGTAACAAAATTCACTAGGAAAATGAATTAAGATGAACTATGTCCACAAATGGTGTTACTGAGCTCATTTCACCTTGAAGAGGAGGAAGTAGTGCATCCCAAGGAAGGAAGGTAGATTACTGCAAATGAGCTTAAGTAGCTGAATAAACATTTTGATGTGCCTGTTAACTAACTACTCATCTGAGGAACCAAGACAGCTGAGCATGCCAAGGTGTGCCCTCACTGCCGCGAGCCTCACACTGCCGCTGAGAGAAGTTGTCCTCTGATGGTTGTTTACCAGACTGTCTGAAATGAGCAAATTCAATTCTTATCAGAAAAGTGCCTGCCTTGCAAAACTCAGAAGCACGAGATTCCCTTGCTAATCATCTTGGTGCAAGCGAAGAGGAACAAATACTTAATTATCCTTCTGCTCCAACAAATGGTACCCCACACTGAAATCCAGAAACTGCACTGGGGAGCGTCTATGTCTTTACCCATTCCAAAATTATCCTATGTGGATTATGTGATTCTGCAGGGCTGCCAGACCTGAATTGAACCCAAACACATCAGACTGTTTGCAG
Organism: Dasyornis broadbenti; assembly: GCA_013397935.1. NCBI lineage: Eukaryota > Metazoa > Chordata > Aves > Passeriformes > Dasyornithidae > Dasyornis > Dasyornis broadbenti. The sequence continues at coordinate 343,025 of VZRN01005619.1, read as the reverse complement.
TTCTTTGATTGTATTTATCAATATTCTTTGTAGTGAGGTGTAGGACTTCATTTTAAATCAATAAAAACAGGCTGTTAACTACAAAAGTGCATGGAAACTGCATGAAATCTTCCATTGATCCCCACTACACAGCCAGGGTCTTCTTTAAGAAGATAACTTTGAGTTTAGAAATTCCAGTTGTAGGAATATTAGTTTAATGGTGCTGCAAGGCAAAGATACATTCAGCTTGTTTAAATTCCTCGGCAAAGTGTGAAGTCAAACTGGGGGGATTCTCCAGATAAACCAAGAGCAATTGCCTGACTATATTTCGGTCCGAAGCTGCACAGACCATGGTCATATAAACTCATTTTATGCACAGTCTCTTTTTAAACTAATTTAGAGTCTTCTGTCTCTGAACATCATATGTAAATTCCAAACCCTGCAAATCTAAGGCATCTGAATTTATTTTCATATTATATTGTGAAAGTGGATCACCACATGACTCCATGTCGGAATATTTGTTAAATTCACAAGTGCTAGCAGCAGACATTCTCCCTTCTGTCTATAGAACTTCTTAAATGAGATTCTGCTTCAATAAGCAAGTTTTATGGCATCTCCATATACTGTGAAAATGTGCTTTTTCACAAAAAGTAATATTTTACTATCTTTGACAGCAATAAAAATGTTTCTTAAATTACATTGTGAGACAGTCTGGGATATGCATGAAATGTCCCTACAGGAAAGGAAGTTTATTTAAGGAGACTGGCACACATTTCCAGTCTGGTTTATATTTCAGAAGCTGCTGTTATCTCAGATTGACTACACATTTGAGAAATCCTGAAAGATGGATGACGTTGCAGAAGACTGGTAAAGACAAAAACCATCTTAAGATGGTTCCCATCTTAAGAAAAGGGAATTGCCTTGGAATGGTCAACATTTTGGCATGTTTAATTTTTTTTCCATAATTTTCCTCTTAATTTAAATTAAACAAGTAACCAGAAGACAGGAATAAAAAACAGCAAGGACCAATGATTAATCAAAGGAAAACTATGAAATTAAACAAAATTCTTTCTATAACAAAGTAACAGCCCTTGGGAAAAGGAATGAGCAATTAAAGCCATCTATCCTAGCTCTGCAATCTGTCTTACAGTGCCGTCTGATTGTTCCCACTCTTATTATTGTGTATTTAATTATTCCTACCTAAATGAAGTAATTATAATTTTCCTTTGTTGAGTTGCTTATACTTTTCACACTGATTTCTTAACCTGTCATGATGATTCTCAATTTACATTGTACTCTTTCACACACAGTTAAGGGATCTTCTGCAGCTGATGGCTGAATGCTATTTAATAATCCTCTCTACAGCGTTATCCAAAATATTAATGGAAGTTTTGACTACCGCTAGACCTGAGGTAGAATTCTACACAATCCCATGTGCAAAATCCTTCCATTTGATGATGAATCATGGTTAGCAAAACCAGCTGCATTTTCCCAACACAACACAGCAGTACTCAGAAAAATAGCTGCATGTTTTATCACAAATGGAACAAATGGAATAATATCAATCCAGAAAGAAAACAGAAAACATTGTACTGGGATGCATAAGTCAAAATCTAGCAGTGAAGATGTGAAGTAGTGACATTTTGGGACATTACACTTGTGAAAGCTACATGCACCTATTTCAGATAATTCAGGAGATATTAGAGCTATTGGCCTTGGAGATAAGGCAGAAAGAACTGAGCTCATTCCAACAAAAGAAAACTCTGGAGACACACATGAAAGCAGATAGGTAAAGTGGTAGTGAGCATGGAAATATAATATTCTCTACCCACCACAGACAGGGTAAAATGTAACGGACTAAAATTACAAAAAGTGATGTAAATTAGGAGTTAGAAAGACCTTTCCATAGGTGAAAAAATGGAAGTGAGAATATGTCACTAAACTTGCATGTTCCCAACATTACATTAATGGTAATGTAAAAATGCCAACCTAACAATGCTTCCATAACCTACCTTTGAAAATGTCATGCATGCTGCACCCAAGGTCTAAGACTGGATGTTTAGCTAGATTTTGGTTATAAATTACAAACCAGAGACTCATTACCTTCCGTAACACATCTATGTTATAGAATAATAGAAAGGTTTAGGTTGGAAGGGTTTTTCAAAGCTGTCTAGTCCAACTCCCCTGCCATGGGCAGGGATATCTGCTCCATCAGATTGCTTAAAGCCCCATCCAGCCTGACCTTGAACACTTCCAGGGATGTTCCAGCTGATACAGTTTAAGAGCTATGGAAACACAAAAAACACAGCAACCCTATAGATGATTAAGGAACTACCCAGATCCATTATTAAGTCTTACAGTTTTTGACAGGTGACTGTAAAATATGGGTTTGAAATCATTCTTTTAACCTGCTATTGTGAGAAGCCGAAAGTTCAGGGGTGTAACTTTCTCTAAAGAAATCAATGGTAATGTAGAGTCTACCTACACAAAATATTTATGCAATCCCCATTATGGCAGTATTAATACTCCTCCCAATATTTAATGTACTTGTATTCATAATGCTATAAGGTCAGCGAATCAGTGAAACCACACAATCAAAAATACAAGATTTGTGAATCCCAAGAGAAAATGCTCAGTAAACCAATCATGAAGAGTAATCCAGTGGTATTTCCTTGGAGGAAAGCACACTTGATTTCTTGCTCCCGCTTTTAATGTTTCATGTCTGCCAAAATCACTGAATTTAAATATATGGGACTGACTGTACATGCAGTCAGCTCCACAGATCAGTGAAATAAGTGCTGTTAGACACTTACCAAGCTGTTAATATGCACATTAACTGCTCTCACCCAAGTATTGGTCATCTGACAAGAAGACATTCTTTTCCTGCTGTCTGAAACAATAGCACTTGCCTGTAAGAACATGCAGTTCTGGAAGGCTTAGCAGGTTTGTTGTTTGCCTATTTTATCCAGTGAGTGATTACATTTAAAGTAGATAAACAAGCTTGGAAATGCTACTTATTTAGGTATGCACCTTCCCAGCTGAACTTACAATTCAAATAGCCAAATTATTTTATGAATCTGACACTAAAATGACTTACCAGAAGACATAGGATGAGCAGTCATGGCTCAGACCTGGATTCTCTTCTTAGTTGCATGACTCATTCTCTCTCTTTATGGTCTGATTTTTCAAAGAAGGATTTTAAATTTAGAAGAATAGAAATCCAAGATTTGGTATGCAGGGCAAAAAAAAAATCACGTGGTGACGGTCTCAAGCAAGACTTAAGCATGTTTTTCCAACTCCTAGTCCTTGTCTGTCGCAGAAATACACTACTAGCAGCTCCCAATCAATAGATTTGTCAAAGTGTCTGTCAAATGACAATGTTACTTTTCTTTGTATGTAATCAGATGAGGCTCCAACCCTGAAGCACTTCCAAAATATGAATAATAAATATGTATTATATATACACAAATAATAAGGTTTCCTTAGTGCACCCACAGCTGTTTCATGAGTGTGAACCACTCACGTTAGGAAGGTTAGGAAGGCTTTTGAAACAGATCCATGTTCACAGATTACTTTTAAACCAATACTCAAAGAACCATGAGGGAATATATTCTGTGTTTGATTTTTATTTTGCAGAGAATTTTTTCTTAAAAACTTGTACAAAAGCTGAGTTCCAAATTCTTCAAAAGAACAAAGGCAGCTGAATCACTCATTCTAGGCTTGAAAACATTTTGCATGGCCACTGAGATGTCCTTTAGAAAGTCTAGCATTGATTTCAGCACAAAATCTTTTCACAATGACAATATCAGTATACTTTGGAGCTGAAAAGCAAAGTCTTCAGTTAATCCAATTCTGCAAATACAAATAGCTTCCTGAATTATTATAGAGAGGATCTTCCTGGGCATGAATTCTAGAGCCTACAGCACTAAGTAGGGAGGGAAATGGGATGACAACTGGCAGGAGAAAGGTCTGCTACTGGCCAAAATGTAAGTTTTTGTGGAAATTCAACTCCCACTTTCACTACTGCAACTCTTGAGAAGCAAGGAAGTATCTTAAAAAATATCAGTACTAGAATGAAATTCCAGATGCTAAACTGAAAGTATGCACAATAACTTAAATTTTATGAGCATGGACACGGATGTTGCAATTTTAACAGAATTATGCAGATTTGGTGCCCCCTGGTGTCTTTTACTACCAGAGTGACCCATGAAAAATATGAATAGGTGATTAAGCACACTGAACTGCACAAAACATCCTGAAAGAGCAAATTAAGGATGCTGCTCAAAAAGGCACATTTATGCTAGAGTGTGAGTCCATAGACCTCTTTGGTGAGGCACCCAGGAGGTGAGAAAAGCAGAGCTCTATGTCGGTAATGATCACAAAGAGAAAAAACATTGAGTGCACTAAGGCCAACAGGAGCCACACAGAGAGCTGAGCTTCAGCCTTGGCACTTCCATTGCTTGAAAACAGGACCACAGAAAAGACTCATGAAACCCACATGAAATCCTTGTGGTGTCTCTCTTCTTGTTCAACACTGGTTCTGCTACATTCCTGCCTCTTACCCCCAAACAGGAGCATTTAAACAGACTAAATACTTTCATATGATGGTAGCATCTAAAAGCCTCAAAAAATATTGAACTAGTGGTACCCCCAGGGACATATTGGGTGCATTTACACAAGTTTTTGTTATCAACTGAAGTGGAAGACATGCTCCAGGAGCACACCCAGTACAGCAGGCTCCTGCACGGGACAAGCCCAGCGTTAACCCAAAGTACAACCCCCTCCAAGGCACACAGCACAGCTGCTGCAGTGGCAGCACAAGCTGCATCTCTCTACAGACCAAACCTTGTTGGGCCACACTGCCTGCTAAGGTGACTTCAAACGAGACTCATCTGCTGAATCTCACTGCCTCAGAGGGTGCTTGTCTCACCTCTTCATCCCTCTAGCTGCTTGCTCCCAGTCTATCCATTTCATTAGCCCCAGCAACCTTCTGGTTTCTTGCTTAACTTCCTGACTTTGAAAAGTAATCTCTCCCTTTTTTTTGTTCCCCCAAGGCTGGTTTTCAGTTAGATCAGTTTATTGTGTGGTCATGTGGGTGCCTGGTCTGATGTTAGAAGGGGGAGGAATGTCCCTTTGGCAGCAGTACAGTCACAGATTGGCTTAAGTTAATCATGAATCTTCTGTCCTAAATCAAATAAGGCTGTGAGGTGCCAATGGGTGCAATGGCTTGTCCAAACTAACAGAGTGCATTTCCAGCACAGCTGGGTTGAAAATCTGCTACAATCAATGGCCAAGATATTATATCCCAAACTTCTTTTAATTTCTCTGTTGGTCTCTTGCCCATTCTTTGCACTCCTACAGGAACACTACACAATATAAATGATGATGAAGCAAAACACAGTGCTCAATCTGAGCCTCTGCAAAGCAGCAGACAGAACTTTTCCAGGAGAAATATCTATTTAAGTGATTTCCTACTGCAAATCAACAGGCTAACAAGTGATAACTTTGTCTGCTTAAGCTCAAAGACATTTCTTTAAAGGGGCCTTCATTCAGTAGTCACAAGTAATCAATTAGTCAGTTACTTCCTCTCTTGGCTATCTGTGCTTGAAGATGGGAAAAAAAAAAAAAACAGACAAAAAATCTCCACAGAGAAGGGGCAGTCCTGTCTTGCCACAACAGTGGTGTTCAGTGATAGAGACTGGTGCCTGTATTCCTGAAAATACAGGTGCTAAGCCAGCATTTTGCTGTACTTCAGGCAGATGTGCAGCAGAGGATGCTTCAACATTTCATATTCTCCTTGGGTTGGAAGGCTTTTGGGACTGACATTGAATCTATGAGTCATTGACTGCTCTGGAAAGATTTACTGGTGAATAAGATGAAATTTCTGTCATTTGTAGTGTCTGAGAAGGTTTTTCAGCTTCAGGAGAAAAGAATTTATTCAATGCCTGTGAGACTTATTTATACATACAACTTTTAAAAGGCCATTTTCAACTATTGAACTCCTGCGACTTAGTAAGATGGTATGATCTGTACCACATCTGCTGTAGCAGTATTTAAACAAATATCCTTAATAAAATCTTGCTCACTCCCACCATCTAGAAATCCTGTTTTGTACTTCACACATTTTATTTTCATACCTCAGAATTCAAAACACCAGAAGGCAGGAGTCTGGTCTGGTAACGATTAAATTAGTTGCACCCTGATACAAAATCAACTTGCTTACTACATCCCTTATACTCGTCATTTTACTCAGGGACTGGCTACAGAGGCTGTGTGAAAATTCACTTCTATCTCCTCTAAATGTTGTTTAAGTCAGCAGTCTGTCCTCTAGTCACCTCTTTTCAGGGTGAAACACAGCCATACACATCCATGTCAGGGGTTGTGCACAAAAAAGATTATGGGGGTGGATCCAACTTGTTTTGATCTCCTGACGGAGCACTGTGGCTCACCCTGCTACCAGGCTGTGGGGCTGCTCCTGCAGCCATCTTCTTGCTCTTTTTCCACTCCTAAGCTCTCTTTTTTCTCCTCTTTTCTTGTTTTTCTCCCTGAAATTAATAAATTAATGTGCACGTCTAACAGCCACCACTTGCAAAGAGCCAGACCTTGATGCTCTTGGAAGCAAGAAGCCAGTTTTTAACTACTGAAATGAACTTGAGTGCTAGAAGAGCTGCTTTGACACAGGAGGTAGGTGTGCAGAGGGATGAGCGTGGAGGTTTAAGTCAAGTCTTATTATCACAAGACCTCAGGGTACTGGCTAATCAGTAGGGGTGTAGCTTTACTGGGAAAAGTGTATTTTATGATATTCATGTCCATCTCTGAAACATTCCATTTTCAGTGAGACACTAGATAAACTTCATGAGCCACTGGATTGCTACACCACAGCAATTAATAACAATTACTAGAAGATTCTTCCATGGCATGCCAAGCCCCAGTGTGTGGGAAGGGATAAAACATATCACTACTCATGTCTTCCAAGTATGCTCTTCCCAACACAGAAACTAAGGTAAATATCAACATAAATACTTCTTTCTTCTCTCAGCATATTCTTTTTCCTGTCATCCAAGTATTGGAACACATTTCTTCCACCTAGTACATATCTGGATCTTCTTTGACCTAAAAATGCAGATTTTCATACTGTGAGTTGTAGCTTTTTCCTCATAGGATAAAAAAAAATCACTTTTAGAGTAGAGAATCCAGAACAGGGACACAAAAAACTCCAAACTCAGTTCACAGTGTAAACAAAAGCCTTTGCACTAAGTCCACTTCGTGGATATCCTGTGTAGAATAGGATGGCAAATTGCCCTAGGCTTTGTTTATGCTGGCTAGCAAAATATGCTATAAACAAAGTAGAAGATAAACTGGGTTTTAACATGATTTGACCCATTTTTGAGGAATAAAATCAAACTTTTTAAGGCTAAAACCCAATGCAACCAACCAACCAAACTAGTGGAAAGATTGAAATGAGCTATGTATAATTCAAAAAACCAAACCAAGAATAGGCACCAGTGACCCAGAGCCAGAATTCAAGTCATTTGAATACAGAATAAACAGTGAAGGGACACCAATCAACCCCAAATTTATGCATATCCATATTTCAGGGTTAGGTTAAAGAGCAAAATATCTGTTTGCCCTGAACTCCTTTTGGAGACTAAACTAGAATTGTGCAAAGTGTATTTATATGTCAATATATCAGTAAGCAACAATATATATTCTTATGTTAGAACAACATTTTATCACATACATTTATTCTTATCAGAAGCTGAAAGACAAAAACACTCTTCATCCTGCAGTTAACAACAGGAGACAATCTGTTAGCAACACAGTAAACAGTGCACTTTATCAAGCATTACTTCATTTTCACTCTTCTGTTTCCATCTCTTTGTGTCCTTGTAGACTGAGTCAGCAGGTGTGAAACAAGGACTACTAAATGTTACAGAATTCCAAGTAATGACATCCAAAACCTGGGGTTTTTTTCACAATAAACAAGTTTAGCTCCAACATGTGCAGTTGTTTTAAGGTATTTTAATCTTGAATTCAGCATTGAAGGATTTTATGACAAATATTTCATATGATCCTATTAAATATGAAACACTGGTGATCAAAAAAATAAATATTAAAAAATAATGTGAAATAGATAATACTGATGTTCTTGCAAAGTTATGCTGTAGCACAGCCTTTCAGCTTGTGTTTGTGTGTGTGCATGTGTGTCTATCTTGGTTCTCTCCTCACCGTCATACAGCTGGACTTGCCAGAATGTCTCATTTCTCCCTTTCTGGCTGCAGTTTCCCTGCATGAAAACTGGGTAGGGTAGAGATGAATAAAGGGTGGGATTATAGACGTCATCCCAGTTCTGGATGAAGAAAAGGCACACACTTGGGGAGCTGAAGAGCACTCCTGAGCTACACAGTATAACCACAGCTAATGCAGCCAAGACAGGGCCTTAGGCAGCAACTGACCTTGCAGTTCTGTATAATCTCCAGGCTTATAAATGGATGCCTTCTGGCATTGCTCCTTCTGCTGTGTAACTCCTCTTAACTGTAAGAAAAAGCTTCAGTGCTTCCCTCAGACAGTGCTTCCCTCTTATTTGGGAAGACATCTCTTCCCAAATAAGAGATATAGTAATATATTTATAATGGACACCTGCTGCTTGGTCCACTGTCGTTAGGTATTCTGAATTTTGATGGCATTCCTTTATTTTAAACATGCGACCAAGAGTAAATATTTAATGGTCAGTGAACCCTGAACAATAAAGTTTAATTTCTCATTTACCAGGTATATGGAACTAAATCTATATTCAGTGCTCTGTAATAAAACACAGTTCATAAAGTAATATTAGGCTTTGGAATATAAATATGACGCATTATACACAGCGTATAATTTAATCATTCTTAACTTTGGCATAAACGGTTGGAGGTGAGTGCCTTCTAGATTAATGCTAATTACACCTTGCACCTTTATGAACAGACTGAAGCACTTATCAGCCATGCACACAAGCAATTTGTTCTAAGCCACACAATGCGTCAGTGGCAAACAAAGGAGAGGAAACAAGGTTCCTTTATCTCCCAGATTTCTGAGCCAGCATCTTGCCAACAAGAATTAAAAGCCATTTCAAACTTCATAGCTACTTTTTGTCAGTGTTTTACCAGAGTTATAACCTCAGCCTCACAATGCATTAAAAAGCTTTGTACAAGTAAATTCATATACATATGTGTGTGTGTGTGTGTGTTTTAAATATGGCAAAACATAAACTTATTGGAATAAAGCCTTACAACTCTTAAAATAGCTTATTTTTACAATCTGTACTCACTGCCAAGGAAAAGAGTACTACTCTTAAAAGCACACATTTATTGTGTATACCTCAGTATTTTTGCAGCCTTTAGATTCACTGCAATCCTACTGTACTACACATTTATATTTCTTTAAATAACCACTGGGTGTCACAGTTATCAACAGAAAATGCTTAGGGGACTTCCAGGTTCATTTCAATAGGGATTCATATCATCAGAGATAATACCAATTCCTATACTCATAACACTAATACCCACTCCCATGCATAGTTGAGGAAATGGCTTCCTCAATAAAAAAATTTCAGAGTTAATACAAACTGTGTTCTCTCTTTCAAATTTAGCCTATAGGTAAGATTTTGTCATACTACACATTTGTGAAGTTTACTGCTGGAATGAGTGGAATGAGGCACTTCTAGGCTTCATGGACTTGAGAAAAAATTTCCATGGGCTTTCTCTTTCAAAAATTGTGACATGAGAAACAATTATTTCCTCTCCACTTAGTAAGAACCCCATTCACTCAAAGGAAATCTAAATATTTTGGCAGTACAAATAGCACTCACTATAGCCTTATGCTTCTGGTCTCAGCTCTCAGAACCACACAACTAGCAGAAGAGGGCGAGTTTTCCTAATTTAAAAGTAAGTTTATGGTCTTCATCATAGAAAAGAAAATAAGACCCCAGTGACTATTCAGGTTTGCAAAGAGCTTTAAATCGTGTGAATTATTCCATTTTTTTATTCAGTTGTCAGCCCCAAAGGGACAAAGCAGTGTTCACCCCACAAAATCCCCATGAGATGAGGAGTGTATCTGGTGGGCTGCTTTCACCCACACACATGCATGCCTTGCACCTGGAGTACTGGAGAGCTGCTCCGTGCATCCAAAGCATAGGCAGCATCAAGTAAACCACTTGCAATTATACAGACTGTATCATCATATACCTGATCTAAATGATCCATGAGGAAAAAGCTGGCATAGCTGGGACACTTGGGAGAAGACAGAGTAGGCAGACAAAAGGTGTTGTGATAAGCAGGTTGGTGCTCCCAAGTGCCTAGGAATTCCAGCAGGATACTTGGGAAGCCTCTGTTGTACCAATGCTAAGGGATACTGACATGGAGCAGATGCTAAGAGCTAAGATGCTAAGTCAGGTACTCATGTTTGGGATAATTCTAGACAACAGAGTTTTGGGGATCTTTGCCAGGACCGGTAAGATGTGAAGAAGGAAGGAGGAAGGTATTTCATGGATATGTCCTATATCTTGGAGTATGACATTTGAGGGCTGAATTAGGGAGTGTGGGTCAGTTACCAGCTGCCACATTTCTCATTCCCTGGTTTTTCTTACCCATCTATGAGTTCAGAAATGGAGACAGCTAAAAATGGAAGCAGAGAACTAACTTAATCCCTGAAAATCAGGCTCCACAGAGGCACTTACGGTTCCTGGCCAGAGTTCAGGTGGTGGGTGAGAGAGACAGGCTGAGACATGGGCAGGTGAGACTGAAATGCCAAACGGGCACTGTCATGAGAGACGTGTAACACATAGCAGGCACCAGCCTCTCTCTCATGCACTATGTTTAGGCCTCAGATTGCCTTAAGCAAATCACCCTGCCCTGCCCAACATTTTCCAACTCCTCCATTTCAGCCATTTGCTGCATGATCAGCTAAAATGACTGTCTCAGCCAGAAATATAATTTTTTTTCTTTTTTTTTCCTTTAACCTATACTCATCTAAGTCCAGATGCACAGAAAAAAGGCACATGCAGGAGAGTGCAAGCATTATCTAATACATGAAAGATGGATGCAGAGAGGAAGAGAATTGAGCTGTTCTTCATGCCCAGATTGGCACGATAAGAAGTAATGGGTGTAAAATGCAGGTGGGAGTTGCAGATTAGACATTAGAAATGGCTTCTTTTAACAGAAGGCATAATAAGGACTTGAATAGATTGCTTGAGGAGGCTGCAAAGAATTTAAAAAACAGGTTAGACAAACATTTAGCAGGAATCATATTGGTATACATGTTTGCAGACTGAAGCGAGGAATGGATTGTTAAAAGTCCATTCCAGTTCTGTTTTCCGGTGATTTTACGATCCAAGGATACCTAACGACCTATTTTTTGGCTAGGGCTCAGTTTTAAACAAATCTCCCAATCTTAAAATTCTGCCAGCAAAATAATAGGAAGGACTTGTTAACAAATAAACATTATTTCAATTCTTTCTCTTAGTCAAAAAATGCTCCCACTATGCAACACATTGAACTACAAATATGAATACAGTCAGTAAAACACTGAAAGCATTTGGAGCACTGCTAAGTCTGTGGCAATAATACACCAAGTGATTTGAAATCTGTATTTCTTTTGACCAAGTTCTTGCCATTTGTACCTTTCTGTCCTTCTTGGCACCCCAACACAATACATAATTTTCTAAATTACTAGACCTTTTATGCACACTTTCATTAACATAGCAGGTGCAGTTATTTAGACCATTAATGTCCTAGCAGTAGTGGAAGTTGGGAGTGACCCCACTGCAAATTAACAGTTCAGACACAAGAGGTGAATGGTGCTTTAAAATGCAGCCGGAAATCTTACACTGTACCCAAACAGGACTTGGTCCAAGGTCCTTGTCTGAAAGCTGCCCTCTTAACACAAGTCACTTGAGTTGGAGGAGCAAAGCATTACAGATTAATTCTGGTTTGTGGAGAAAAGAGGCTCTTTTCTTCCAGCTGAAGTTAAAAGTTGCCAGCAAATATCAGCAATCTATTTGGAAATTTTGGGCTGACTCCTCATGTGATTTGACCATGGACTTTTTCTCCAATTGCTATTGTATTATTTCTATGAAGTCAGTTACCAAAAGCTTCTCTGAGTCAAATTCATTCTTTCTGTCCTTTCCCTGCACACTACTGTGTCACTATTTGTCTTTTCCTTCCCATTCCCATCACTTCTCAGCAATAACTTCCCTTCCAATAGTTTGAAAGTCTGATGCCAATGTTAAGAATAAACCTACAGGGGAATTCCCCATTTAACCTGTTCTATTTATGTTACCTTTCCATTATGTCTTCTCTTTCTAAGCTGTAAGCTAGCTGAGACATGGACAGACATTAATTCAAACTAAATATCTACAAAAATAGGGCTCACTTGGCCTGGGCCTGTTGGAATGACTGGTACATGGATGTTAAAAACATTGCATTTATGTACTGTAAATAATGCAATGCAATGTAACGTCAGATTGTGGCTACTACCGCATACCTTCCTCAGGAAACAGAAAAAATAACTTCCAGGAATTCTTCATGAGATATTACCCAAAAAATATGGGAAAAAATGAGATGAAAAAAAAGGAGAGTGTGATACATCCCACTGAGAATGCTCCTGTGCTGTTTACATGTCAAACCACACTGACAATCACTAAACAAAGAACTGGCCACAGAGTGGTGTCCCACATTGTGTGTTTGGCAATTGCTACATATTCTGAATAACTTCGGTTTAACTACCTGACTTATTACTCATGTAACCCTGTAGTTAAATGCAGGATATGGCTGCACAGCTCAGTGCAGGAGTCCTACCAAGTAACTCCAAAACAAGATGCTGTAGAGGTGTGTCACCAGGGCACTCCACCCTGGATAATGAGCACAGCAGCCAACTATGAAGGTGGGCTGAGGCAGGAGACTTGCATCTTCCATAGCCCCAGCCCACAGTCCAGTGTCCCTGGGGGAATAGGAATGAGGAACAGGCCAAACGTTAGACCCATCTCACTTCAAAGACTTAAAGAAACAGCCTTTTGATGTCTATGTAGCACATACGGATGTAAAGATAAGATCTGCTTCTCTTTGAACTGAGAGACCTCTCTAAATCATATTCCAGTCCTCCTTGTTCATAGCTGCCCAAATGGCTTTTCTTCTACAGAGCTAAAATGATGGCAATGTGACCAGAGTTATAACAAATTGAGTGTTACGTTGTTGATTAATTATATGATTCAACACATTCTAATTTGTTTCGGTGGACCCTATGTCACCCACAGACATAAGAATTACAAAAAATGTGCACTGAAGCCCGTAGAGTTTACACAGGTGTAAGCCAGTCTTAAAACAATGTAAATCTCATTTAGGTAAACAAACAACAGGCCCAATATGTCATCTACTGGAACTTATTAAAATAGCAATCTATACCAAATATTGCTTGGGTTAATCACTGTGAGTCACACCCAGTGAACTTCATTCTGATATTCCTTATTCTTCCTCACATAAAACTTCTGCCATGTAAAGAGAGCAGTATTAGGCCAAACAATTCCATGAACTCATTAGCTTCACACCACAAACATAAATCAGACACGTGTAAGAATAAAGAGCCAGTTTGGCGAGATACCATGATGCCAAGTCAGGTCAGTCAGGTTATAATAATTTTTAATTAACACTCTTCCAAGTTTCAGAGTTATTTATTTGCATGCCAGTGTCATTCAGAACAATACAACCTCTTTCCTCCTTATGAAAACCTTTGAAAAAACTGAAAGAAAAACTTTCAGCCTGATCTGTACGAAGAGAAATCCAATGTAATGACAAATAAAAATGATAGTTGAGTTTGAAAATCCTTAATGAAAACATCTTTAGAAATGAAAAGACTGATATATACCCACTGATCAGAAAAGAAAAGCATAAATCAACACAGGGTGAACACCACAGAAGACATGATTTCTACTATTCTATCTATTTTTGATTATGTTTATCCAAGCAGCAAAAATTCCCCATCTCAGAGGCTTTATATTGCCTTGCCCCTGAAAATGCTCCCTTTTGAAACATAGCTCATGCTATTCCCTAAGGAATACAAACATCCAATGTAAAATTCAGCAGGTTGAGCATTCCATAAGGTTTCATTTTAAAAACCCCACTATTTTTATTGTGTTTTGAAAATGCCTGATAGTGCAATAATTATGCAATACTATTAATCAAGAGTTGTTTCAAAAACAAAGTCATGGAAGCAGTTGTTGACAATGTGAATCTGCCTCAATTTACTGTCTTCAGAGTATCTGTAATTGAAAAAATTCAGACCAAATATGCATAGGGTTTGTTCCATACATTAAATTATTTACAATTTAAATTAACGTTTATAGGTAGACATGTTCTATAGGCAAAATGATAAAAAACATTAAAGGTATTGAAAGGCATAGCTAAAATTGCTATTCCTATGACTAATATTAGAATATGAGTAAAGTAGCATAGTCTTATTTTTCACATAGTATTTGCAATATACTTCATTAACATTATTCGTGTTTTGTCAAAAATACTGATAAAATATTAATATTTAATAAATTTTAAAAGTAAGGTGTATAGTAATGTATTAGCTCTGTGTAGAAGACAGATTAAGGATGTTTTAGCATCAAATAACTCATAAGATCTCAGTGAAGGCATAATGTGTTCACACCAGACATTTTAGGACACCTGCGTGATGGAGCTTTTATAATACTGAAGTAGATGATCCTAAGTCCCTTCAGTGTTGAAACAATGTTATCAAAATATTGCTGAAGAAGGTATGCAATATCCGTTATGGGGCAAGTGACCTTATAAAATATAAAAATTAATATGACAAATGCATGGGTTTAGTGAACAAAAGTGCCCATTTTAGAGTTTTGTTGAAAATGCTTTCTTTTCAAGAATGGGATACCTGTATTTCTTCTTCTTTCTTTTTTTAACAAGTGATAAGAGATTGTGGGAATAAAGAGAAACTGTTGGCAATTTTGTCTATACAGAAGGCTTACTGCATTTAATCAGTAAAGGCTTTTAAGCTTTCATCTTGCTTTTTGTTTCTATTATAATATTTCTATAATAATTTTAATAGTGTGCATCTTTTTGAAGTAACAAAACTAACTGAGCATCAGTGACTACCCTTAACTGCACACAGACTCTAGTTGGGCCCGAGAGTCAAAAGACAAATACCCTGAAGAATCAAGAGGATGGAGAGCTCTGGGAGCAGCTTCAAGATAACATGTGGTAGGTTTAGACCCTCAGAGATACCCAAAGATCATCCTCAGATCCTTCCTGGTAACATCCTTAGAGACCTGCTGCTTCTTCAGGTGACCTGTCAATAGTGGCCTGAGCATCCCTGTCTGGCTGGTTTCCTCCACAGCTGAGTCTTAGGAACCATTATGACCCTGAGGACAGATGATGACAGATCACCAAGAAGGGATGTGACGGTACAGCTCCACAATCCACGAGCCACAGGCTGGCCTCCCAGTAACGTGGGAGTAAGTGTTTCACTGCCACAGCTCACCGCAGCTGTCAATGGCATATTGGCACCTCCCACCCAATAGGACACTGGTTTGATTTTCAAATCTACAATGACAGTGGTAGAATTAAGGCCAGAATTCCTCTTTTAAAACAGGAAAACCTCTTTTAACTCTACTCACCTACAAGTTAAGTGATGTACTCTAATGTCGCTGGGCTAGGCTCCTGCAGAGTCACTGCAAGACACCAGAAAATGATACATCCCATCGTATGATAAGGATCTGGGATGAATCACCTTTGTGGCTGCCTCCACCTGTCCAGAGGAAGCCTAGAAAAATAGCTTTGGTCAACTGCTTAACTTAGAGATGTACAAAGTCAGGCTGGATTAATCCCATGAACTATGTTTTTCAAAAAGAAAGTTCTATCAAGGTTTTCCTGCTAACATTGTTGTTACAATAATATCAGCAAAGCAGATTTATCAAGCTACCTACTTTGCATTTGTGTCAATGCTCCTGGCAAAATGAAATTTGTTCTGTTCAGCTGTGTCTTTGGCACTGCACATCTTTGGCAGGGGACTCCTAACACATGGGTATTCTTTTAGCTTCAGGGAGAAGAGTCTTTGTTTTTCAGTACAGAAAGCTTGAGCTCATTTCAGGATGCATTGTGAGGTTTTGAGAGGCCATGGTGTGCAATATAATTAGTTACTTCGAGGTGACAGATTTGTTAAATTCATAAAACCAGGTTTGAACTGTGAAAATGCAGTAAACAATACTGCCCACAGAAGTATGTCTATGCACTGAAATATTTAAAAGACCAAGCCTTTGATCCCAATTTTACAAAACTCCCCTTTCCCCCTTCCTGCTGGAACTACTTCCCACCATGCCTCCCAGCACTGAGAGCATCCAGCAGGACACGCTCCTCTCTCATATGCGGCGCTCTGAAGAAGTGCTATTAAATTATTAGTTACTTACAAAGAAGGTGTTTGTATTTATAGAAAATGAGGAACTGTCTTGAAAATTCTACAAATGTAATTGTGTCTCTTGTATCACTTTGTCCTGATAGATAAAAATAGGAATGACAGTATCTAGGGTGTCCTGCCCATTAGTCCAACTGTTGATGAGTAATGCAGCCAAATAATGTCAGTAAAGCCTACCTACCATACCATGCTTCAGATACCCTCTTGGCACCCTTCTTTAAGAGAGAAGACACAAAAGTGTAAAGGTTTAATTTGCATGTATTTGAAATTATTGTATTATTTATGAGGTAAAAATTCAAATATGGTCTACTAATTGCTCCAAACATGTCTTAGTAAAAAACTATCTCTGCCTAAAATACATAGATTGTACTTTCTTCAAAAAAACCCCCAAGTATTACAAAAAATTTGGCGAATGTTACACTTTCAATTTCAGAAATCAGGTTGGTTTAGTACCAAAGACCCAAATATATTAGTCAAAGACAAACAAATGAACTCTGTGACAGTAGGGGGCTTTGGAAAAGAATCTGAAGAAACTTCTAGAAATCATAATGCAATGTTTAAAGGTCATTGGATCACATGGGTTTAACATCTTACTGCCTGGTGTTTAGCCTCAGCCAGAACTTGTGTCTTGCATGAGTGTCCCTCTGAAAGCCTGAATGATCAGTCTTCAATACTGTGCAATGCTCTTTCCCACTCCTGCATCTCAGGCCAGTCAAGTTCTGGAATAACACTCTTTTTCCAAGCATGCAAGGAAAGTACTTTTGTGCCAGGTTATTGGTGGTGTCTTGGGTTCTTTATTACTGTGGGTATTTGAAACTTATGAGGTCTTAAGTATGAGAGTAAGTGCCACAGCTGATGCACCAGAAAACAGATTAGATGACGTGGTGAAGACATTTTACTATATAAATGTATGGAGCGACACAAAGCAATCTTTTCTCTAATTTTGTGGCTCTTTATTTCTGATGTAAATACTATGCACCTAAAAGGATGGAGAAGCTTGTACAGAAAACTGTATTTTAAGTAAAGGTACAGTTACAAGAAAAACTAATGATTTCCATTAAAATAAGGGGCACTTAAATAGTAGTGCAATGATATTCTTGTGACATTAGCCTTTAATCTCTTGCCCAAAGTAAGGAGGGTCCGGCTCATTTGCTTTTTAAAACATGGACTTGGAAAAGCATATATTCCTGATTAAGAAGGGGAAAAAATTTGTAAGTAATCCCAGGGCTGCAAGGAGCTATTCACAAGCTTAATGTTAAGATGTAATCTTCTGCTGATTATGTAATAATTTCCCCTCTCTGCCCATTCCAGAGTGGATATGAGATACTGCAGTCTACATGCCTGGTCTTGAATGTTTAGTTCCAGGTGTGAGAGCTCATTGCAGTTGCCTAGAGAAAGGCAAAGTGTACATGTCATTCTGGGAGAGACAGGTCCTAGACCCAAGGATAGACAATAGAAGGTGGTGTGTTACCCCACTCAGGGTTAGGCTCTAGGAGCTTTGTGGGAGTTGGCAGACACGATTAACAAGCCTGAAATAACAATTGCCTTGAGAGTCGCCAAGAAGTAAAAGGCAGGGAAGCAGCCCTCAAGTAGGAAAAGTAAAATAACTGCAACAATAGAAGGACAAATCTAACCTTAGATAAAAACACCAATAACCTATCTGAGACCTGCACATGAAATCGACACACTGATGTTACAGAACACAGACCACAAGAATCAACAAGCTTGGAAACCTTCATGGAACAAAATTGGCTTTTCTGTGGAATATCTGCCAGCTCTTGCTGCACACAGTGGTCAGAAGTGAACATTTATGCCTATCAAGATGTGGAGAAAAAAAAAGAAAAATCCAAGCACACTGTTATTCTGTCCATTGCAAATCCATTGAAGCACTGACATGGTGGCCTACTGTCTTTTCCAAATCCTGGCTACACGTAACTTCCAAATATATCTGAAAATGACTGATATATCACAGTATGCATACACAGATTTTGCAAGGTGATATCTAGGATAGTCTCAGACAAATAAATCATGCATGCAAGTCTGACATATGTAATAGTGTCTTGCTCAGAGAAGTTGCACAGTAAGTACCAGTCTGCCATCACACCTCTTTTATCTGTTCTTACAGGGAAGTCTGAGTTCTCCCAAGACATGGCATCCTGCACATCCAGAAAGACACCTATGGCAGCATAAATACAGGGAAAACCATGCTCTTCCTATGAGAAATTGCACTGACCATATAATAATATGACACACCCTGTATTAAACAGGACGTTCAGTACCACATGGGATCCTCAGCACTTTCTGACATTTATTTTTGTGACCACACCACTTTGTTCTCCCCCAGGAAAGTGCAGAGGTCAACATCAGTGTATACACGAGTTTGGTGGACAGAAGACACTGTGTGATTACCTAATATTTAATTAAGTTGCAATGATAGCACTACTGCCCTTATCCTTGCCACACAAGCTCAGCCACAAAGCAACTTGATGGCTGAACTGAAGCTTTGGGACATAATACGAGTAACTCCCGAGACATGACAATTATCAAGTCACCAATACTGTTCCCCCCATAACACAAGGATATTCTTGTAGAAAGTATATTTATAATCACAGCAAAATTAAAGTTGAGCGAGATACCTTGCAGGTCACTGGTTCAACCTCCTGCTCCACCCATGGCTATCTTCAAAGATAAACTATGCTGCTCAAAGCCTTGTCCTGTCTAGTTTTATCTCCAAGGATGGAAAGTCCACAGCCACTCTGGGAAAATATTCTGTTACTTGACCACTCTCACTTTGAACTTTTGTTTTTTTATACACAATTGGAATATCTGTGGGTGTATCTTCTCACTTTTGTCTCTCATCCTATTGGCGCACATCTCAGAAAGAAGCCTTGTGCTGTCTTCCCTATAATTCCCTCTGGGAAGGTGTATATTGTAGTTAGATCCTAGTGTGGCCAAACCCACTTCCTCACAGAGCACGTGCTCCAGCCCCTACCACCTCAGCAGCCTCTGCTGAACTGGCTGTTCCCAAACTGGACAGTGTGTGTCCAGTGTGGCCTCACCAGTAGTGCACACTGCATATACCTGCTAGGTATACAGATAATGCAGCCCTGCAGGTGTTGAAATCCCACGAGGAACTTCTTTTGTCCACCAGGATGGCCAGGCCCTTTTCTGCTGGGCTTCCTCCAAGCCAGCTGTTTCTCAGCCTGTAGCGTCCTATGAGGATAATCTGTCCCACATTCAGGACTTTGCCCTTGTCTCTGTTGACCAACACAAGGTTCTCACCAGCCCACTCCTGCAGCTTGGCAAGCCTACTCTGACTGGCAGCGGTGGCCTCCTGTGTATCAACTGATCTCCCCAGCTTGGCATGGCGGGGATCAGCTGAAAACTTGCTGAGGGTGCATTCCTTACCACCCCCTGTGCAGTGAACACGTCAAACAAGACTTGCTCCAGTATTGATCCCTGATCCCTCCTAACTGGGAATCAGTCAAGACTTCAAACCAATGAGACACTACCCTTCAAGCCTGGTGGTACAGCCAGTTTTTCACACATATAGTCTGCCCGCACTACCCACATCTCCCCAGTTATAAGGTTATTGAGGAAATCTACCAAAGGCCCCGATAAAGACAAGCTTAAATGGCATACTCTGCTTTCCCTTTGCTCACTAAGCTGAAAGTCAGTGACACTGTGTGTCAGACAGAACTGAACTTAAATGTGTGACATTTGCCTTTGTTCAGTCACCTGCAGTTTTCTAAATGCCATGGCCTTTCAAATGCCATAGGGCGTGAGTACAAAATAAAACTGGCCAGCTCCCTCAACACTCAAATGAGTGCCATCTGGTCCAGTGGACTGGTATAAGTCCAGTTTGACACAGTGGATTTTCCATCCTCTTGCTACCAGACACAGAAGCTTGGGAGATGTGGAACGGTTTTTTTCCAGCCAAGTCCAAGGTGAAAGAGACCTTGACTATCTCAACCTTCTCCTTTACGGCCAGTTCACAATCACCCAGTTCTGCAGCGGGCCCACATTTTCCCTTGTCCTCCTTTTGCTGACAATTCACCTGCAGAAGCCCTTTTTGTTGCGCTTCATGCTGTCTTTCAGCTGCAACTCCAGCCAAGTTTTGGTTTTCCATATTCCACCCCTCTACTAAAATCCTGACCATCCTCCTCTGCATGAAGTGATGGAATCTCAGACCAGTGTAATTTGCTTACTATCTGTTGAATGATTTCTGGAAATGCTGTTTAAGGAAGGTGCTTATCTTTCATCCTGATCTCATTTTTTGGAAGTTACAAGCATATCCAGGTGCCTGTGCAAACATTTATTTAGCTGGTACTGTGGAAAGTGCCATTGTTCTAAATTATTCTTTCCTCCTTTGTTCTTTGTTGCTAGTTGGTTTCTTTCCAGTAACCTCAAATTTGGAGCAGAAGAAAAGTATACCCACCTGATAGGGAATCAAACAATTAATTACCTTCATCATGCAGCTTTGACTGCTAAGCCATCTCTCGAGAATTTTCTCTAATATTTTGTAGTATTACAGCTCTGCCAAAGCAGCCTCACACAGTTATTATCAAATAACCCAGGCCCTTAATGAGAGTTCCTTCCTATTATTCAGATCTGGACTATGTGCTCCATCCTCCCCTAAAGCAAAATGGGGGGAAAAAAAAAGTTTTAAAAAAGAGAGAGCTAAATTAGCTAAAGTTTTATTAGTTCTAATCAGCCTATAAATGATAAATTCACAGGGTCCTTTTTTTTCAATTTTCCAGACCTATAAAATGGAAGTTTTTCTTCCTTTTCAAGAATTTGGTTTTAGTCTAGAACATCCCAAGACAGTTTGCTTACACTTAGAGATATTACTTGTTCAACATATTCTACATTGGCCATTTCATTAGCTGTTTTTGACAAGAAGTGATCAGTCTCTTCAGTTTTCTGAACTGTCCAAAAACTAAGAAGTTTTTCTGCAACATTTTTCTGTTAAAGGTGTGGGTCTATACTACTTCCAATAGGAAGTAGTTTGAATTACAATATAGTCAGAATTGTGCATATTCTGCATAGTTATGTATTACACCTCTGCTTCAGTAACATGGCTGATATTACAACTGTATTCAAGGCTGCCAAAATTTCTCTTCAAAATTCTTCTTCTGGGTATTTATAAGTTTGTCATTTTTTATAGCTGAATTGTTGCATTAATTCTCTACTTTTGGGACACTTTGAAGCTGCCTGAATGTGACGAATGCATACTTCTGTTATTATAATAGAGTCATCTGTCACAAGTGAGACATATTTTGTATTTACCAGTTGATTCTCTAATTGCTCAAAAAGCTGCACATTTATTTGGATTACTAAATCTGCCCTCTCTCATCTGGGTGCAGAATAGAATCAGATCCAAATCAGGGCTTAGCTGATGAAAAACTGACAAAGCATGGTGCCATAACCCCTTTCACAATTCTCTTTTTTTCTGTGACTGTGCCAGCCCCAGGATCCACTCCTGGTGACTAGGAAAAGCCTAGGAGAAGTAAAAACCATCTCTATGACTAGGAAAGCTACAGGTGACAAAGGAGGACAGGAGCAGAAGGCAGGAAGGGGTTTTTATCATTCCCCACCTCTGGACACTGAGGCACAGGGCAGCAAACAATGACGAGCAACTTGATCTTCCTGAAAATCTAGCCTTGATCTTTAAAGTTCACTTTCAGGTGCCTTCACAGGGTCTGCACTGCCCTCTCTACTGTTCCTGCCATCTTTATCCAAGTCTTTGAATTACAGATTCAGTGATGGCATCTGGGGAGAACCAAGAAAAAACTCAAGAATGCTGAAAACACAGAACAATGGAAATGAGAGTAGAAAGAGCAGTGAAGTGGCTAAAACACAAGCCTTGTGTTCTCCAGCAGTGGTTGGTGAGCTAAAAACACAAAATCAACATTCCCCTCTCTGGAAGACCAATGTTGAATTTAACCCTACAGCCCCACCTGGGCAGAGGTCAGGGACAAAGCTCTTTTCAACCTCTCCCTCTGGCGTAAGAGTGCTTTGGCTGTTATCAGCCAAATATCTTCTGTAGCCTCTAAACAGGGCCAAGGTATCTACTTCAGTTGGCCAGGCCTCCATGAGGTCTCATCTCCTTCTCTGGTTTCATTCCTTTCAAGCATTTTGTGCCTTCATGAAGTTTTCTCCACTGGTCTTGGGCCTGTGGTTTCCCTCAGCTGGACTTCTTCAAAGTTCCGCTCAAAAGAAAGCACTATTGTTCAAACTTACTGCTTTAACCTAAGTTAGTACTCCTAAAACCTTAGCTTCTGAAGGGGAAGATAATTAGATATTAACCACAGCTTTCATTAGTAAAACAATTTTGTTATTTCCCTTTGGGTTTTAGAGGAAAGTTTGAGAATACGAAAGATAAAAATTCTAGGCTCTAAACCAAGTAACATAGAACATATTATTTCAAGATGCTATTCTTAAAGACCAAGATTTCACTCATCTCACGACTTTTCCAGAAACTTGGCTCAGGATTTGAGTTTGCCTTCCATCACACAGGAGGGTTAGGAGGGAGACACCACAGGGCAGAGACTGGGACCCTTAAAATTCCCAGCGTCTTCCAACAGCCTGTCCTGACAAATGTGCCCCAACTCTCAACATTCCTTTAATATCTACAGCAAGACTGCCATTTCACCCCTTCTTCCATGCCAACGCATGCAGTGGCTACAAAAGACAGCAGCAGGGCTGAAACCTTCCAGTAACCAATCTGGGCAAAACCAGGATGCGACTTCATTGAGCATTTTCCCTTTTTTAAAAACCCCAAACATAGAATCAGGGTTGGAAGGGACCTTAAAGACCACCTAGTGCCAACTGCCCCGCCAAGGTCTGAGGCACCTCCCACTACACCAGGTTGCTCAAAGCCCCATCCAACCTGGCTTTGAACATTTCCAGGGCTGGGGCATCCACACCTCCCTGGACAATTTGTCCGTCCCAGTGTCTCGCCACTCTTACAGCAAATATTTTCTTCCAAACACCCAACCTTAATTTCCTCTCTTTCAGTTTGCATCCGTTTCTCCTGGTCCAAATTGCATCAGGTAACGAACTACCTGAGGCCGAAAATTACCCGGTCACCTCCACCGTGTCACAGGGACAGCCGATCCCACTGGGACACGTCGCGGCAGCGGGCGCCCACCGCACCTCGCGCGGGACCACCCTGGCCCCTCTCCCGCCCCAGGGCTGCCAGGCGCGGGCACACACCGGGCACATGCCCGGGACCCCCGGGACCCCCTCGGGCACGACGCTCTCGGCCCCCGCAGGGGCCGCGAGACCCCGCGCGGGCGAGCAGCACCGTGCCGTTGTGGCGTCCCCGTCCCCCTCGGGGGCCGCCCCGCCACCGCCCCCCTGCAGCCGTCGAGCCGTGCCCACCGCGGCCCCGAGCGGCGGAAGTGTGTGTAGGGGGCAGTGCAGGAATTTCCTGTGACGTCCCGGCCCAGACTCCATTAGGTGCAGTTGGGCTGAGAGGAGACAAACCCGGCGGGCAG
>VZRN01005619.1:209022-317822 GCA_013397935.1 Dasyornis broadbenti | reverse complement strand
TTCGCAGATGAGCTTCAAGATTTGGCTTGTCAGCTCGGAGGAAGCGACACAGAGTAAACTGCCGCTTAAACAGGCTGTTTGGTTTCAGTCTGGAAACCTTTGGCCCTCTAAATAGTGAAGGCCTCTCTAGATTTGTGCTGGACATGTGTTTTTGCTAATAATCTTACTCATAAACAAGAAATGAGTATGTTGGCCCTTTCTTAAAATCAGAATAGAGAAAATAATTTCCCTGTGGAGTAGGGGAAGTCTTAAGTATTTAATCATAACTCTTTGTTAGTAAAGCTAAAGCCAGCCAGCATGTCATAATAAGAGAAGTTCTGTAAAGTGCTTATGTAGCTACTACAAGAGAAGTTTTCAAAACACTGCAGAATTGGTCAACTATAAAGAACATATTCCATAAAATAAATTACCTCTGACACAAGAGGCAAGTTTACAGCAGCAGACAACTCGTGACTATTCATAGATGACACCACAGTAAATAAGCTATTTTTAGTATAAAAGGGGGAGGGCTACAGGTTCTTGAGTTTGTTTATTTTTTTTTAAGGAGTCAGTCTTTTAAGAAGTGATGAAGAAGAAAAAATTAGGCCTGTGCCAGCTGTTGTAGCTCTCCTTGTTCTTTTAGGGGGGAGGTAGGGAGGGGGCAGGGGATGGCAGCCAGTAGCTAACAGTTTTCTAGACTGTATCTTCCTTCATGAAGTTTATCTTCTGTACAGGGATGGCTGCTTGTGGTGGCTGGTAAGTCACATACTTTATGGTACTTCAGTGAAGCTTTCAAGCTCCTTGACAACTTGCTTTAGGTAGAGGTAGCTGTTTACATGTCTCAGGCAACTGAGATCATCTTTTTGAGGAAGCATCTGAATCAGGTCATAGTATTCTTGTTTTATTAAAGTTACTTTAAAGTATGGTAAACTGTTATCGTAGCAGGCGGTGTATTTGTGAGGGTAAAACTGGTCGGGTTTTTTACACTGTATCTCTCCTGCAGCCAGACTGTTGATCTCCTCATGCAAGAGTCAGGATGTCGTTTAGAACATCCTTCAGCTACCAAATTCCGCAATCATGTCATGGAAGGAGAATGGGATAAGGTAACGTAGGGCTTATAGGACTGTATTAACCACTGTTGAAATTTATAGTATCTGTGAGACAATTCAAAATTCATCCTCCTTATATGCTTCTTTTTTTCTTATGCCGATTTCTGCAGGCTGAGAACGACCTGAATGAACTTAAGGCCTTAGTGCATTCTCCGCATGCAATTGTGGTAAGAGGCACGCTTGAACTCTTTCAGAGCTGTGTAGTTGGACTAATTGTAGTGGTGTAATCTTTCCCTATGGAGTTGGTTGTCCTTAGTTCTGGTTTTGGTTTTTTTTTGTTTACTTTAAGCTGCTTGCATGCTATCTCAAATGTCATACTAATCTGAACTTTTTATTCTGTTGCAGAATGTGAGATAGGCAGCCCAAAAGTATTGAGGCTGAGATTTGGTGTACTGAATGTTTAAACTCTGTTAAATGTACTTAACTGATAAAATATAAATCCTGTCACAGTCCTAAAATAGGTCAGTTTCTGTAGAAACTGCCTATGTTGAATACTAATTTCAACCTTGAAATACTTCTCACAGCCTCTGTGTTTATAGGAGTTAGGTTTTCTTGGAGGGAAGAGAAGTTTAGAAATAAAATGCAGTAATACTAATGTGCAGTTGGCATTGTAATAGCACATTACAAGAATATAGAGGCTGCTATAGACCGTGAACAATACTGTTGCTTTTCCAGATGGCTTTTAAAGAGCAAATGCATTTGTATTGCTGTTTGGGATTTTATTTAGAGCTTTTTCTCTTTAGGTGGCTTTTTTTTTTTTTTTTTTAAAGATCAACCTAGAAATAGAAGGTTGGTGTATCCTGTGACTTGACAACTACAATATGTGTTGTTATGATTTCAGTTGCTTTGAGTAAAGTGTTTCTTGTTTTGATTTTTGTATCTGAAGACGAAAATCATTACTTGGCTCTTGAAAGAGCTTCTTCTGTTGTGTTTAAACGTTTATTTTAATGAGATGAAGTCAGAACAGCTATGGTCACTTAAGGAGAAAACAGTAGCAAGGCTTTTTGAAGTGTCTGTGTCTGTAAACAATGAGGAATCAGCTGATGGCTGCTTAGTTCCACTTCTAGCTGATTCATTTGTTGTCACGACAATTTCCTGTCTGGTGAGGGAGGGAGAGAAAGGGAGAACAGGAAGTGAAGTAGGAAAAACAGATGCTTAACAAAACATCAGAGGGTACTTGAGAGAAGTTTACTTTTAGTTCAATTAATTTGGTCAAAGCTTAGCACCTCTTAATCAGACCAGTAGTTCACTTTCTCTTTTCTCAAAGACTTGAAGGAGTTCAGAATATTGCATCCAGTTTGCAATAGTTTATGCAGACTGAAAGTATGGAACTGCTGTATAGGAATATGAATAGTCATTTGAAACAAATTTTGTCATGTTTCTGACTTCTGAAGTTATGAAGTTTGTCTGTAGTATTAAAATGTTTTGCATGTCAGTGAGTCAAGATGTTCAAGTGAGTATACTCACTTGAAGCACTGTACTTTTTGGAGAACTCAGCTTGGGTAAAAAGGGGATGTTTTCCTTCTGTTGTTCTGAAGGGCTCTGAAAGCATTCTTTGATGTTGATGTCTTAACTGGTTCCATAAATCTTGGTGCAGTAAAAATACTTGGTTTAGACTGAACTTTACCTGAACCAATATTAACTGTTTTCTTTTAAAAGTTGTTTTAAATTATATCAAGTTTATATAAAGGAGAGCAGGTAACAGTTTTAAATGTCTTACCTGTGTGTTAGTAAGACAGAATTATTTGCAAGGACAAGTTGACCTTGTGTGTGTTCCATTCCATGCACATTGTCGCCTCCTCCCTCCCTGTCCAGCTTTTGTGCACATGGTTGAGATTCTGGATGGGTATTAGTGTTGTCGGCAGCTGGGAAGCTAGTGAAAGATCATTAAAGGTAAGGAGGGATGCTTTATGCTCTGTAGGTATTCCCGACTGCAGTAAAGTCAGGGCTAATGAAAGTGATAAATGTCTTGATCAGGAAAAGTCCAAACAAGGTGCTGCTGCAGGTAACTCTTTAAAAATAGAAAATTGGATTTTGAGTTTCCTGACTTGTGACTCACACTGTGTGACTAGATGTTTTAAAAATGTGTGCATACAAGAAGAATGGGTACCTAAAAAATTTAGATGACAGAGTATTTAACTAAGTAGGGTGTGTGTTTTGTGGTTTGTTTTTGGTTTGTGGTTTGGGTGGGTTTGCTGGGTTTTTTTTTTTCCTTATAGTTAATATGACTGGACAAAATAACCAAGGATACATAGCTGCTCTTGAAATGTCTGGTCAGTGGAGGGACATGCATATGTATTTTTAAAATTCTACTCATGTTTAATTTCCTGATTTCTGCAAAGTGCTTCAAATCCTACAGGTGAAAACACTAAATATGAAATGGCTGATCTCAGTTTTTAAAGCTTTGATGCAGTGTGTTGATATTGGGGGGAGGGTGTGGCAGCACACAGGACAGTTTGCTATTTCTATTTGTGTCAACACAACTGAGTACTACACAGTATGTGATTAGTCATGTTTACTTTTCCAGCATATAAGATACAGCAGTCTTAGACAGTAGGAAAACTTTATAATTGAATCAAGCATGATGTTTTTCCTTGAGTAGCAGTTAGAAAACACCAACTTCAAGCCAACCAGAGGTTTTGCTTACTTTGGGGCTATTCAAGCGTATTATGGCATGTCTTGGGTATTTAATTGAACTTAGGAAGAAACCTGGAGATTATTCCTCTACAGTCACCTAGAAATTACCTTCAGATTGTTCTCTTTACTTTTTCTAGAGATATACAGCCTGCAGCAGGCAATACAATCTAAAAAGTAATTTAAATATTATCATTTGAGCAAAGTGCTCCACCTGCCTGCGTGGTGTCCCTCTTGCTACCAGCATTAGGGGCAGTTCCGTATTGGAGTTAATTACTCCCTATGTGGCAGGACTCTGTATGGTTGAAGCTTCATTTAATTCTTTTTTGAATTCTTTAGACCAGGATACTTTCTCCCCTTTACATATCAGGGCATTTAAGTTTTGGATTGTTTTTAAATGCTTTCATCAGCGTTTTACAAAACTATCAAAGTAAAATCTACAGGATAAAGAAAACTGAGGTCTTAGTTCTGCAGGCTGTAAGTAGATAGCTACCATGTTGAGTTTGTTTTGAAACATCAGCTGTTAATTTGACCATGTATTTTAATTACCTATTTCATTTCAAAGAACAGTTGTTTTAGCAATAATTGCTAGTTTTGAACTCCTAGTACATTAATAAAACTGTTGTGGAGCTTGTTAAGATACGCAGGTTGAAAGTAACACCAAAATCTAAACCTGAGCTTAGGTTATTTTGCATTTTGCTCATTAAACTTCTGAAGGTTCGCTGCTAGTTACAGTTACTGATTAGAATGGCCCAATTTCTTGTCTGTTGTAGTATGTTTTTCCTGTTACTTTCACAGTTTTGTTTGCTGAGGTTTTCACCTTTGGTTATGTAGTGCAGGTGAATTATGGTTCATGCCAGACTTCCTAGAATTTAGGATTCTGGAAGGGGCTTTCCTACTAACAATTAGGACAAGGAAGGAGTACAGTACTAAGCATTCATATTAGTAATTGAAGGCTTTAGTTTGGAGAAAGAAAAATGCTAATAGTGCATACACTAAGACAAACAAACAAAAACTTGTAAATTTGTTAACTCTTAGTTTTGCCCCAGGGTAATCCCAGTTCTATTTACACTTAAGTAGTAGCTTGTAGAAAAACAAAGTAATGCACTTTATCCTTATCCTTTCTATAGAGGTGAAAGACAGGATGAGGTAGTAATAACTGAACAAAACCAGCCAGACTGCAGTGCTGAGGCTTGAACTGGACGCTTCCAGGGGTCCTTCAGGGTGAGGACTCTTGACTGTTAGCTAGGCAGTGGTGGTGTCTGGGTTTTAAATTGCTCAGGAGTAATGAGTGTAATGATGTTGAATTTCCTTTGCAAACACTGAGATGATAGCAAATCCCAGGCACTTGTGTTACTTTGGTGTGGTTTCGACTTTGATAATTTTGATTTCAGTTCTTTGTAAGGCAGCTGAAGAATATGGAAAAAGAATAAGCTACTTAAACAGTGGAGTTTGTGCTTTTATATTACATTTGCCAATATTATAAACAGTTCTCTTTCCTTCTAGAAGTAGTTGTTCAGGCTGTAAAAGAGATGCTGTACCCAAAATGGTCTTGGATGTCATAGAAGGTGGTGCGGTAAGAAATTAGAAGTACTGTTAGGAGGGCATTAAGAAGTTGAGAGGAATCTGTTTGTCAGCAAAGTCACTAATTGTATAAAAATGAGAAGTAGGAGACAGTGAGTGTCCCAATATTAAGAAATTACTTGCAATATGATGTTACTGGAGTGTGACTTTTGCCTTAAGGAAGTTCATGTCGTTGTTTGAGCATGCTATAGGGCAAGTTTTGGAGCAGTTATCAAAATGGCTTAGTAAATCAATTTAATTTCCCCTTCAAGACTTTAGTCCCTGCCCTTTGCTATCGATAAGTTACTATTTCTAACTGCTTATCTTTTATTCTAATTGTCCATTATAGGAACAGTAGATTGCTGCGTGAAATCTATGATACTTTGTTGTTCTGGAGGCTTTCATATTCCTGATGTGCCTAAATCACACGTGGCACTGATGACTTCTTTTTTTTTGAACTATACTTTCTAACGCAGAACTGAAATTACACCTCTTTGGCAACAGCATTCTGAGTGGTAGTATTCCTGTAGTGCATTCATGGAATTGTGGAGACTGATGTTATAAAACCAATGTTACAGGGTTTTTCTGCTCTTTTTACTTTTTCTTCTAACAAAATGAGATTAATGTGCCAAGTCCTAAAAGTAGGGAGGGAGAAAATGTAGGTTATCACATTTAATGGAAATGTGATGTAAATTTAATAAATATTCTGTACAGTGAATGGAGAAGGAAGATATGCAGGGATTATAGGTTTTATTACAAACTGGAAATATCAGGCTATTTTTTTTATCTGATGGTGACCAAGAGCAGTGAAATATAGTGTGTGGCTGCTACCTGAGCATTTCCATGTATCCTGGTGGGCATGTGCTCAGCTGGTGGAGGAAGCTCTTATCCCTCCTGCTGCTGGTATATAAGCAAACAGTGTGAGGTCAGCTGGCCAGCTGCATGGAGCCAACCACTGGGGTTGTAAATAATTGGAATTTCTTTCATTTGGTTTTTCACATGTCAGAACATCAAAAAAAGTTGTCTCACCTGGATGAACTGTGCAGTAATGGTCTAATAATTCCAAGTTCATATAAACTGAAGAGCTGGGTTGGGAGTGCAATAGAGGTTTGCCTGTCAGATACAGGACAGTAGAGCACTACAGACAAGTTTGAACATAAATCATCTTTACTGTGTCATGTTTTATGCTTCACAAAGCTATGTGGTAAGTTAATAGCACTGTATATGGAAACTTCATTCTTTTGAAGAACTGAGTGACTCTGGAAATGAAAATGCTCTATGTTTTAACTTTGGATTTAACATCTAATAAGCCTTAAACGTTCATGCGACCTTTAATAGGACAGGAACATCTTAAACTTCCCGATTATCCCTCTACTTAAGGAGGCTGGCAGTGTGTTTGAAACTAAGTAAACATTGACCAAATATGAGCATGAAAATAGTGAGGTGCCTGAGGTCTGATGAAAGTAAAGGAAACTGGTGATTGAACTGGTGGTGTATTCATTAGAAAAGCAAATGTAGTTTGCTACACTTTATCTTCTGTCTGTTTCTCACCAATATGCCTAAACGCATACATTTTCCTCCTTAACCTGGTGAGTTTTGTGGACCAGAAATGTAATTTCTGTCTGATAACTGCTAGCAGTAAAGAACATATACAAACACAAGACAGTTGGTTTCATCCAGAAACAACCAAAGTGTGTTTCTACTAAATTAGTATTAGATATTTCTAGGACTTCAATTTTTTTTAATATAGTAAGTTAATGCCTAATTTTCCTTTTTTTAATCTACAGATATCTTTTGTTAGAATAGCAGGCTTGATTTTTTTTTTTTTTTTTTTTTTTTTAAATAAAGCAACCAAAAACTGTACAAGGTGAAAGAATGAAATAACAGCATGAAACTATGAAATAACAGCACTTAATTCAGAGAGTTGAAGTGACTCCTAAATTCAGGAAACTATTTTTTTCTGTAATCCTGAAAACAACTCCCAAGGAAAACAAGTTAACATGGAACTACAAAAAAAGCCCAAAACCTCAGGCAATGTCAGTTTGTTACTCTTTTTATGTTATGCAGCTATGCAAGCAATCCGTGTCAATGTCTGTGTAAGCAATGTGAGAACTTACTGAGTTGTCCTGTTGTGTTCTGTGCTGTCATGCAGTCTTAAATATGTGAATAGTTGATTTGGGGCCCTTTTCTTGATAAAATGTTATACTGCAAAGGCTGTCTAATGCAGGGTTTGGAGAATGAGGCTAAAGAGAGAGCAGGTGAAAATGAGACCATTTGCAGGGGGGGTCAGAGGAATGAGGTAGAAATGTACTTGGAGCCCCAGCAAGCAGGGAGGAAATTCATGGATAGCTTTATTGCTGCAATGTTGTTGAAAACCCAACAAAAGAAATTGAGTAATGAAACATTACTTAGAGCTGTATTTCTGAAGGGCATAGTAGAATGGTTTCTACTGTTCTGTTTAGGCTCAAACGTTTTCTGAAACTTCAGTCAACCTTTTTCCCCTGACTGCTGCTTTCTGTCATGTCAGAGGATGAAGTTTTTGCTGCTGCAGCAGAAGTACCTGGAATACCTGGAGGATGGCAAGGTCCTGGAGGCGCTTCAGGTTCTACGCTGTGAACTCACACCTCTGAAATACAATACAGAACGCATTCATGTCCTGAGTGGGTAAGTTTGGACTTTGAGAGCTCTTGCAGAGAAGTTTTTTAAGGAATTCTGTAGCTTTTGATACCTGGTGTTGTAAAGACTGAAGCTGTATTAAAGCTAGTATGCTAGTGATTAATAAGCTGTAGTGAGATGTGATAAAATGCTGAGTAAAGAATACTGTTCAGTAGACAGCATTTTGTTTCAGATGCTTGAAAACAACCTGATGATGATTTACTTTTGTACTAGTGGAACCCAAATTAATACATACATATGAATGATCATCTGATCTTGAGAATTATTAGCCAGTTACCTTATAATTGAATTAAGTAGATGAATATAGTCTGGTTTGTTTTTAGATGAAAATAAGACCTTTTTACCTTCCCTGAAATCACTTGTATTTTGTTCTCTTTTTCTATGGGCAGTTTGCAGACATCTGTTCAGAAGATGTGTGTTTGCATGACATAGTTCCCTGCCTTTTTCCCTATTGGTCTCAAGCTTAAGTCACCTGTTCCCAGTTCATTTAAAATGTTATTATCTGTATCGTGCTTAAAAGTGAAAAGAATGATTCCGAAAAGACTTGGTCTGTTGGTGTATGTGCACTTTTGAAACAGGTACCTGATGTGTAGCCATGCAGAAGACTTGCGTGCAAAAGCAGAATGGGAGGGGAAAGGAACAGCTTCCAGATCTAAACTTTTGGACAAACTCCAGAGTAAGATGTTCTAGTGCTTGGAATTTCTTCTCACCTTTGTAAATCTGATATAACTTCCATATCCCAGGGAATTGACTTTACCTGTGTTTGCTGGTTGGTTGGTTTTTTGTATTTCTTGGTTCATGGGGATGCCCTTAGG
This sequence comes from Dasyornis broadbenti, assembly GCA_013397935.1. Lineage (NCBI taxonomy): Eukaryota > Metazoa > Chordata > Aves > Passeriformes > Dasyornithidae > Dasyornis > Dasyornis broadbenti. Next base: position 309,046 of record VZRN01005619.1, on the reverse strand, counting down.
TGCCTTTACCCTTTGATCTTCTGTACCTAACCTTTTGCTGTCTCTGATTATTTCTTAGTGCTGCTGCATGCAGTAGTGATGCAACTTGGTGATTAAATGTGTGGTTTAGGGAGGGGTGGATGTGTGTTATAAATGCCAGCCATAGTGAGTAGTGGAAACTTAAGTGTGGTCTACAACCACTAGTGATACTGGTACTGGTTGATAGTGGTCTCATAATTTGCTCAGAATTACAGTTTCTCCTCTCTCATGTGGCTGTTGTAGTACTATGTACCAGAGTTATAAAACCATGGTATTCTTTATTTTCATACTCCTGATAGATAATTCCTTAAATGAACACAGCTGATACTGTTTTTTTACAATATTACAGATTTTGTTAAATACTGAGTTTTGAGTTAGCTTATGTAAATGGTGTTTGTTGGCCAGGACAACATACTCTGTAATAACAAATACTTTGCATACAGCTCTGCCTTCCAGAAATTCATGCTTCTAATTCCAGGTGTATAGCTGTAAATTTAACAAGCTGTGTGCTATTATTTACTAAGGTCTCTTCCAAAATCACTCAAATCAAAGTATGCTCTTACTTGTAACTTGTTTTTGGTAAGTCTTTTTTTCTTCACTTGTTTGTTTGTTTTTTTTTTTTACTAACTCTTCTGAAGCCTACCTACCCCCATCAGTGATGCTTCCTCCAAGGCGTTTACAGAACCTGCTCCGCCAGGCTGTGGAACTCCAACGGGACCGGTGCCTATATCACAACACGAAACTAGACAGCAATCTAGATTCTGTCTCGCTGCTAATAGATCACGTTTGTAGTAGGTAAGAAACCTTCCTGACTTCCAAGATTGGCAGCGATATATTTTCTTGGTCTTTTAAAATAATCTGATTGTTAGCAGAAACATGAAAACTATTCTGAGCTGGTTCAACAGGATTTTACTGGGAAAAAGCAGTTCTCGTTGCATAAGCAGTGGAAGGTGGGGAGTAAAGGTGTGTAGAGGAGATTTTGGTAGCTGGATATGGCATAATGGAGTCAGACTTTAAAGACTGAAGCTTTAAAATTTTAATCAGATCGGTATAAAAAGAAGATACAGCTATGATAATCCTTAGCCATTTGTTTCTTGTCATTTTGGACAGGTAGTCTATTTATTCATCAACGCAAGATTGCTGTGTTTTTTCACTGGAGAGTCAGTAGTGTGTTAGTTATCTTATCCAGGCTCTATCTTCAAGATTACTGGAATGCAGAAAGCCTACTGAAGCATGCTTCTATGAACTCAAATTTCAGCTGTAACTTTTAATAGTGGATACAGGTGCTTTTAGACACAAAGGTTAAAACAGAGGAGAAATGTGCAATAGATTTTTCTGATTTCCATCATATATGATATGAATAATATGAAGAACTATTTTCTCAGATTTGTAAGGTAGTAAGAACTGAGTGTCCCTTATACCTTTATGTTGGCTCTTTAGACTGTCTGGATAACTTTTTTTTGGTGACAAAATGGATGCTGCTTCTGAACCTTCAAAATACAATACCTTAATAGATATGAAACAGAAGGATGTTTGTTTTTAACAAATGGATGACTTGAGCAGTTTTTCCTCATCCAGCAAAACTTGAGTTTTTAGGTCCTTAGCCAATGTAGCTTTCATGGGAAACTGCTGTGCTGTGCGTGGTGGATTTAGGGAATGAGGGCTAGAACATAAGGGCTGTATGAGAGATCCTTATATGTTTGTCCATGTAACAGGCTAATACTTGGGTTTACAGGGGAATTGTTTCCATGTTAAGGTTAGCTCATCTGAGGAAGTTAATTAAGAACTGATAAACTTGCTTGTAGAAACTTTCTGAATGCAGCTGCTTTGACTTGCAGTTTTGAATTATTTGGAATCAGTTTTTAAAGATGCAGACTTACAGAGTACTTCACTGCAGCCATCTTAAGGCTAAAATTACTATCTTTGGCACTTTATTTATTCAAGTAACCTTTTAGCTTACAATATTGCTGTACTGCATTGTTTCAGCAGCTCTGTGTATGTGTGTAGATGTTTGACTGTTGCCCATTTTAAGAGCTGTTGGAAATGCTCATATATACCAGTATTGTGGCTTCCCTCCTTCAGAAGTGAGTCTTAAAATCAGACTAACTGAAAGAGATTTAACCTTTAAACAAGTCCATAAGTAGTACTGGATGTTGTGCAACAGGTTTGATATTACTAATCAAACCCCAAGGAACATTCAAGATCTCTGTGAAGGGCATGATTTGCTGAAGTCAGACTAAGTAGAGCCAGATCTAGAAGATACCACATGCAACAAACCTGGGTTTAAATTTTCCCCCATCTGAATCTACTTCGACATAAGTTTGTCCATAATTTGGGTTTTTGGTTTGTTGGTTCATTTTTTTTCACTAAAGTAATACTTCCTAAACTCGCGTGTTTGATGTGTACATACGTACAAAGGTACTCATGGCTACTGTAATAAAAAAAACCCCAACCAAAAAAGTGCCCAAAAATCCACTTGAAAAGAAAGGCTTCCATTCTGTCCTCATCCTATTGTTGCAGGGGTCTGAGTTCAGTTTGTGGTGTGCTGTACGGGCTGCCATGCTTGGGCATATTAAGGTGAGTTAGACAGTGGAAGCCTAATTTTGATGAAGCTGACGGAAGTAACAGTAGTCTAATAGCTTAGACAATTTAAGTCCTATACTACTTAAATGATAGAACACTGACAAGTTTCCCTTTTTTAGTTGGAACTAATCCATTTTGGACTTACGGCAATATTTTGATTAAGCCTGCTTGAATTGCACTAAGAGGTAAAAAGTTTAACTAAAATTGACTTGGTAAGAGTGGGAGATCTGAGAATGCTACTGGGAGTGAAGGTGAAGGATTTAATCTTACTGTGCCAGAGGTTTTGATAGTAGAGAATTTATGCTCTTGGGGATGGTGATTTTTGGTTTTGAGAGCCTTCGGCCTAGTTGGGTGTGTTGAGGTTTTTTTGGTGGGGTTTTTTTGTTTGGTTGGTTGGTTTTTTTGTTTTCTTTGAGGAATAATCTTTCACTGTATGTACAAGGAATAAAAAGGCAGCTATTTAGTGTTCTACTCTATCATTTTGAACTTGTGTAAATACAACAACAGGAAACTTTTAGATACTTTGTTTCAAAAAGTGAATTACATAAATTAGGTGTTTTGTGCTGAACAGAACAATCTGTAACGAAACTCTTCAAAAAAGATCAAGAAAAACCTTTGAGCTTCAGTAACATCTTATTACCAAAACCAGAAACTGTTAAGACAACTGGTTCTGGTTTCTTGTTTCAAGACTGCTACTATTTCCTTCTACAGCCAGCTTATTTAATGTAGCTTTGCTCTCTGTGAAGTCAGACTTGCTGGATTCTATGTTTCTCTAGTTAAGTGAAGAGGACTTTTTGTGGGAGCACTCTGATCCAACAGGGTTGTGAATAGCATCATCCAGTATTGGAAGGTGTCTGCAGCAGCTCTGTCAACTGTGTGTTGCCCCTTCTAGGAACCTAAACGCATCTTACTCTGAAAACTGTGTGCTCCAGCATTATCCTGCTTGCTTTTCACGACTACAAAACCTTGGCTGCTTTTCTTAATCTTTAAAATGCAAGAGCTGTTATTCCATAGAGTTTTACTTTGAAATTAAATATGCTGAAAAGACTTTCCTGGGACACAGGGTGCCTCTTGTACTTTGCGTGAGTTATGGATGCAGCCACACCTCCTAAAGCGAGTTGCTGCTCCGGGTAAAAACATTAACTTAACAGTATGGCTAAATAATAATGAAACACTCTTCCTGTAGCTGGACATGTGTGTTTAAGGGCTTGCCTGCTTCCCTCTATACTTCAAGGAAAACAAAGTCTTTTGTGGGTGGGGCTTTTTACTTGGGTTCAGTGTTCTTCTCAGGGGCAACTAGGCAATTCCTGGTTAGCTGAAAGCAGGAGCCAGAACACATTTGTATTTCTCTATAAACAAGTAAGTATAGACATACCTAAGGAAGCCAATTACAGAGATATCTAGCTATATATATATATATGTGCATTTTATCCTTCTCTACCATAAGACAGGAAATGAGACTGTATGGTTGTTCAGTGCTACTTGATAGTCTTTGAGCACAGACTAGGAAGCCCCTTCTAGTAAAAGAAAAGGGACTGAGAGGGAATAGATACTGTGTGAAACTGAACTTTCTTTAGCTTCAGGTAAGAAGTAGTTTTTTAGGTGTCTGTTGGCCTGGCAACCACCAAACTGTATTTGTAAACAAATCTGAAGGAAGTTTTCTGCTTAATTGGTTGGGGAGGTTGTTTGATTTTTCATTTTTATTTTGCTTTCCTTCGGTGGGTGGGTGTCTTGGTTTTGGGGTTGGGGGGGTTGTGTTGGTTTGGTTTTGTTTTGTTTGGGTTTTGGTTTTTTCTTTTTTTGAGCCAGTTTATCTCCAGTGATAAATACAATTTTACATTCAAGGAGACTGTCATTACCTTACTATCTCTATGTCCCATCAGAGTTGCGTTGCCCTGTTGCACTGTAAGGATGCTGTAAAAACAGCTTAAGACTAAACCATTTCAGGATCTCTGCAGGTGAAGAAAAAATATCTGTGGTTAGGGACTACCTTTTAGTGTATTGGAACAATGAACTTGTACTTCTTGCAATATTACTTAGAAATGCAGACATCTGCTGTAAAAGCCTAGATTTATTTTACCTTAGCTCTGAAATTCTTATTTGAGAGTTTGTAGGCAAAATTTAAATCAAATAAAACGTTTCTCCAGTTCTCACCTAACCTAATATTTTGACTGTTAGCTTTTTCTCAGTGTGTAACTAGAATATTAAATATTGGCTCTAGAGTAATGTTTGACTCTTCTTCAGTAGTTTATCATGTAACATTTTGTTTTATAAACACAACATTTTACAAAATATTGTAGACTTTGTGAGGGAGAACTGTTCAAGTTGAAAGCGCAGTGGTATCTTGCTGGTTGTGTTTAGATATTATATGTGGTACTCTGCAAAGAAAGTGAAAAATGACAAAACAAAGGCAAAGAAACATCTAATTTATTGAAAGGTCACATTCAGGAAAAAGAACTTTTATGTAAGAATCATTTCTAAAGACTTGGCAAGATGTAGCGAAGTGAGTTAGATACCTACAAAAACCTCACGAGTGAAAACATTGCACCTATGGTTCAAAGAGACCAATACTATAGTATTTTCTATACATCAGAAAATTATATAGTAATAAGCTGTTACACTCCTGATGAGATGAGTTTTTTTCCACTTACATGAAAGCATAACAAATTATGTGAGTGAAATAAGAACAGTTCTGTATTCTTACGGTTAATTATGATGACTTGATGGTGTGAGCTTGTTGCCAGATATGACACTCCATTCTGTACTTATTTGAAGCAGCTGTTAAATAGAAGGATTTTCTACGTTGTCTGGTCTTGCATTTAAATAAGGTTTTTGTCTGTGTTTTTTGGTTGATTTTTTGGGTTTTTTTGTTTTTTAAATAGCTTGATTTTAAAAAAAATTCTTACTGCTTTCTTACTAATCTGTAAAAACATTCCTTTGCTTTTCCAGGAAACAGTTCCCATGCTATACCCAGCAGATCCTAACGGAGCACTGTAATGAAGTGTGGTTCTGTAAATTCTCCAATGACGGCACTAAATTAGCAACAGGATCTAAGGACACAACTGTTATTATATGGCAGGTTGATCCAGTAAGTTTGCCAAGTGTGAAAACATGTATGACTTATCTTTGCCTTCCCTCTCAGGTTTCTCCTGCTAGGATTCCATGATTCTTGTAGGACAGGCTGACATGGACTGCAGCCCTCTTACATCCCATTCCCATTCCTTATAAATCTTGTAGCTGTAGGATATTTCGTACATCTTTCCAACCAATATCTTATTTGTATGTAAAGAAAAGGGTTGATGAATCTAAGCCTGTTTTGACTCATAGAAATTATTGTAAAAGTATGTCCATCTATTTCATAATAATTGAAGACTGTGATTAAACTTGAGCATTAACACACAGCATTTGAAGTTGCTAATGCTTGTGAAACCACTATCAGATAAGATTCTTACAGTTTTTCAACCACACAGCTGCAGGGTGGTATGTGATGTGGAAAATGAAATGTTTTGGCAGTTCCCTACTGGTTGTCAGTAGGACTTGAGAGCTAAATTCAATTATTTTATCTCTCTTTAGTTTAGGAACCCATATAATCTGAGTCTTTTTTGCTGTTAAAATGATGGGAGGACTTAAAACCCTGTTCCATGTGCATAGTTATGTAGCCCCAGAACTAACAGCAGCCACCATGGTTTTTTCAGGCATAGGAACTGCTGGGGTTTGTGTATTACTGGGGCCAGTGTGCTCTGGGCCAAGAGCTGCATAGCAGCAAAGCTGACTTCTGTTATTTAGTTTGGAAACTATCTGTATTTTGGTTGTTGATTTTGGTTTTGTTTTTTTAACGGACAGAGTAATTTTGGTAAATTAAGGATGAAATGTTTTTTGCTGTTAACTTGTCACTTGATTGTAGATGAACATCTTCCTTTTAATTTGAGTTTAATGCTGAACATCTAGATTAGCACATTTTATAGTGAATTGTTAGCAAATAGCTGGTTAGTAAAACCAAATAAATGTTTTGTGAGTGTTGAGACTAACCCTTTTGACCAAGGGTTGCTAAAGAATAAAAATATCTAAAAAATAGTTAATGGGAAGGCAGTTTTTTAGAGTTTTATTGGTTCATCTAGTTTTTTTGAGTGCTCTAAAAGAAAATTGAAACCTGTTCAAGCAGGTGGATACCTAAATAGCATTAAACCACATCAAATGATTCATTTTCATATTGGCCAGAGCATTCTTCTCACATTTCCTGTAGCAGTTGACAATGTCTTTTGACCTGTAAATTTAATGTGGTTTTCAAGGCTTTAGGTATGCAGAGTTATTTTAATCTAATTGCATAAACTGCATGGAAACATCCATCCAACAATGTCTGTGCAAGTCATGGGAGAACACTGTTTTTAATGAATAGTATTTGATTTTTACACACACACACTTCACGTGTGTGAGAGTCCTTCATTTCTCCCATTCTTTTCTTCATTACCCTTCTTGAAGTGTTACAACACTGCTGCAATGCTTTCTTAATTTCTTACCTTGAATTCCCTTTTTCTTTTCCAAGACTCAACTACATGTCTCAGCTGTCTTTAACTATGCTTCTGTTGTCATTTTCATGTATTAGTTTCAAAATTGTTGATGCATACTCAGCAGCATTAAATAGTGTCTTGACTTGACTAGGTTTGTGTGGGATGCGTTATTTGACTGTCAGGAAGTGTGACAGAATCACTGTGGAGCACAAAGGATAAGCACATCCTGTGCATCACCTTGTCTAACACATATCTTCTTTGTTAAGAGTTCTCCTCTAACTGGCTCCTTACAAAAATTCCTTCTGCATTTTCTGAAAACCATTGACAGGTTTTTAGCTTTTTAGCCAAGGAGCTCAACTACTGCAGACTTGAGTTAATGCCTGAATAGTTGCTTGTCATGCACAACAAAAATTTGGAAAGCTACATGTAAGGGATAGAAATGCTGAGATTTCTTTTGATGGTGGGTGGGATGCACATTGACTACATTTGGGGATGTTTGCCTGAAATACCACTGACTGCTGTTTTAGAGCATAGTATAGCAGCTTTATGGTATTTGGAGGGAAGTACGAGAGCTGTATAGAAGATAGTAACAGCCACAGAGTTCTATCCTTAGAAGAGGCATATCTTATGTATCTTGTTCCCCATGAGTTTCAGATATGCTGAAGTGACAGGCTACTTTAATCCTATTGTAAAAAGAAATGTGTCTATTCCAGACAAGCTCCAGGATGCGAGATGATGTCACATATGACTCAGTTTCCTTGAAAATCACATCAGCTACAGGCACAGCAGTGTCTTATGCAGTCCAGGAATAACGATTAGAATGGAAAGGGGTCTTGAGGAGGTCCATTCATTTACCCCTCTTTCTCTGCACTCTGAAAATTATTCTTAGCTCATTTTCTTTTGAGGAGTTTGCTTTTTCTAGCCAGCAGAACCCCCAGTGTTGCAGTCTGGCTAAGAGTCACCAAATCCCTCACAGCTGATCCCAGGAAACAATCCTTCATGTCACTCTTCCTCTGGTCTTTCTCTTTAGAATCAAGAAGTGTTCTGTTAAAAAAAAGACAGAAAAGGGATAATTTGAGAAATCAAGCTAGATTTTCGAATTAGTCACCCTTTTTGAAAAGAAGTCGGAGATATAAACATCTGCCATTCATGGAAAAAAAATGGGGGAGGGTGGGTGGAGTGAGGACAATTTGATTGCCCCTTTCCAAGAGGCTTTAAGAAATTATTGTCAGCATTTTAACAAGCTCAGTCCTACTTGTGTATATGTATGCTGTTGTCAAGAGTCAGTGCTAATATTGTACTGAAGCGTGTTTCTGTATTTAGGAAGCCAGTGTGTGGTTGTTTCACAGTATCTAGCTGTACTATTTATTTTTATAAGCTTCTTGAAAGTCAAGTTCCTCTGACGAGGCAGCAGTAAAACAGTTATAATATAAAGATGATACAAGATGCTGCATGTGCCAAGTATGCTTCATTCACTCAATCTGGCAGAAAACCACTTGCTTGTAGGCAGCACTTCTGAAATAAGACCACCTCTCAGGGAAGTTTTTATAAATATCTTTCTTCCTTGAGCAGCACACACAAGATACACATAAGTTTATAAAAATATTGGCACTTCAAGGCTTTTCTTTGTCAGGATCTGTGAAGGTTTTGGTTTTCTGTTTAACCATAACAGGCTTCCAATGTGTCTTTACAGAATTAAACTACTTTCTTAAAAGTAAAATATAGATAATAGTACTTTTATATTCCAGTAGGTGTAGAAAGACTTGACCCTACAGAAATCTTCTGTACTAAAGCAAGTGTAATGTAATGTAAAACTTCGTATACAGTGGTATTTTGTGAGTTTTACATTCAGAATCACAGAAGACTAGAACAAAAATACCTTCAAGTGTTCTTGTTTTGAAGGTTAAAACTCAGGAGCTTTTATTTTCTGGCCTTAGCCTGTAAACTGGCAGTTACCTTTCCAGTACTATTCACATCTTGCAGGTGTCAAGTTGCTTAAAGCAAGCTTGTTGTGCTGTGCATGGACATTGTGGAAATGTGAAATGTAGTGTGAGCTCATTTGCATTGTCTCAACAGCCCCTCTCTTGTTCCAGGACACTCACCAGCTAAAACTACTTAAGACGTTAGAAGGTCATGCGTATGGGGTCTCCTACATTGCCTGGAGTCCAGATGACAACTACCTTGTTGCCTGTGGCCCAGATGATTGTTCTGAGCTTTGGCTCTGGAATGTACAAGTAAGTGGTGACTAAGAGTGAAAAAGAACTTTCTGGTCAGCCTGCTGCTTTTGTTTCAAAATCTAAATACTTCAGGCATGGAAGAAATAATCTCTGCAAACTCGGTGCTAAGGTGTGAGTGTAAAGAAGAGATGCTGATCTCCCTGCCCCCCTCTCAATTTGAAAAAACAAATATGGCAGCCTACAAATTCTCTTCACATTTGGGACAGAACTGAAATTGGAGTTCAGGTCTAGGTGTCTGGGATTGTGCAGCAATTTGGTTATATCTGGTTACTGATCCTTTCTGAGAAGGGGTGGAATAAATGCACGGGACCTCAGCTTCTGAAGAGAAGGGGCATCAAATGAATCAAGAGAAGCAGAGAGCAGAATTATCATTGAAGGGAAGCAGTTGTTCATTGACAATTTTTACAAGTAGCAGAATTAAAAGATGCGAACTGTTTTACTTCATGTAACCCTCCCAGTCATGTTAGTGAAAGATCCACAGAGGCTTAAATTTATGATTTCATCTTTCAGCTTAATCTTTCAGTCCGTCACTAGGGCATTTTGCCATTTCCTCCATGAATTTGGAAATCACTTTCTGCTGTTGAATTTTATGGGCACTTGAGTTGATATAAAAACTTCCCTCGCCTCAGTTGGGAGCTGTATAGACTTCCTTGTGCTGCCTTGGACTCTGAACTAATTTAGTTTCCCAAAACAAAAACGTTCCCTTTCTTCACCCTTGGAACACTTTTCTTCTGTTTAATTGACTAAATTGGCTCGGTGAAGAACACTACTGACAATGCCACTCATTGGTGTTCTGTCTTTGTGAAACGGTGGCATTTTATGCTAGGGATGTAAGCTAAATTTTGGCATGGAGAACTTCAGCTCAAGGAGGAAAACATCCTAAATACTGTGATATTCCTAACTTATTACTAAAATGTATTTTGTCACTCTTCTAGTCTCTTCCTCCCTCCTTCAGTGTTTTGGTTTTTTTCACTTGATAGTGCTTTCACTCTCTTTTCTTGTTCCTGTAATTTCTTTTCATTCCGCTCTTTACTCATAATCTTTTAGTTGTCTGACACACGAGCTGTTCCATCTCTCTTGATTTGAGAGACAAAAGAAATTGTTCCAAATCAAGTCCAGATTCACTGGACATGCTAAAGTAGTTCTGCCTTTTTATTACATAATTCATAAATTTGTGTTGCTTTTTAATAAACGTGTTGAAAAATATGCTTTTTCAAATGCTACATGTGAGATAAAATTACCAGTGCCTTTTTGGGATAGGGTTCTGGTGTAAAGCCTTGCTACCTTTGTTTATTTTCCAGACTGGGGAGCTGAGGACAAAGATGAGCCAGTCTCATGAAGACAGTTTAACAAGCGTGGCCTGGAATCCTGATGGGAAGCGTTTTGTAACGGGAGGGCAGCGTGGACAGTTCTATCAGTGTGTAAGTTCTCTGCATCTGTTCCTTGGAAAGCAAAGCAAGAAATTAAAGTTTGGTCAAATCTGAAGTTGATATTTTTTCAGGTTTTTCATGTGTGTGTACACTAAAGCTTCTGATCCTTTGTAATTCAAAGAAGCAATACATTAATGCAAGTATTTCAGCAGCACTCCTGTATGGAGCAGTTTGAAGGATTTGAGCATCTTTTGTCTGCCTCAAGGAGGATTTATGGTCTGGAATTTTTTTTCTTTGCTTCTTCAGAAAGAAAACACTAATAAAAAGCAGTACTTCTGTCTACAGATGGTTTTATTCCACAGAATTTTGACTGTTTCTTTCTTAGTTTTCGCATACTGTCTTTGCTTAGTGAAAACAGAAATTTGAAACCCTCATTACTTGACTACCATTGCTTTGGGGTGGTGGTCCACAGTCTTGCCATATTATGATTATCTTTTCATCTGAATTGGTGCCCAGAATAATAGTGCAGTATGCAAACCTCACTGCGAAGGTCAGCTCAGTCATGGAGTGTAGGTGGCACATGTCATACATGAGAAAATAAATGACAGAAGGGATTGTCTGCTCTCCAGGGCAGATTCCTACAAAAGCCCTCAGTTAAGACAACCTAATCCTGATTCATTAAGTTCTCCCTTATAAAGGGTAAGATTGCTTCCTGTATCAATTGTCTGAATAAAAGAAGATATTTGTGTCTCAACTTCTCAGAAATATGAGACTAATGGTTCAATTCTTGTTGTCTTGTTTTTTTTCTTCTTCTGCTCAGGATTTAGATGGTAATCTCCTTGACTCCTGGGAAGGGGTGAGAGTACAATGCCTTTGGTGCTTGAGTGATGGGAAAACTGTTCTAGCGTCAGACACACACCAGCGAATTCGGGGTTATAACTTTGAGGATCTCACAGACAGGAACATGTAACTACCTCTTCTTTTGGTTCTGAATTCCCACTTCTTAGTGTCAGAAGAAAACTGAGGAAGGGTTGTGGGGGACAGGATGGGAAACGAGTTATTAAATGCTTTCAATATTAAAAGAAGATAAGAATAACATGGACAAGAGTGAGCAAGTTTCAGCAAGAAGCATTTGATCAAGTATTAGAAACAACTTCTTAAGAACTGGAGTAGGTTTCTGCTGGAGGTTTTGACATTTCTATCATCACAAGTATTTGTAGTCCTCTCAATTCCTGGCATATTTTAGTAGATTCTTTCTTGAATTTAGGAGTTGGAGTTGAGGTCTGAAGTCCCTTTTGGTCTTCATGTTTGGCCTAAGTATAAGCAAGTAAGACCTGGTTTGTACTGATGTATAGAGGCATGCCTATTTTCAAATTTGGAACTGCTTTCCCCTGATAATATTGCAGAAACAGGGCATGCCTTTTGTCTTGGTTTTGCGTTGTTATCTGGTTATCTTGACACTCATGTCTTATCATTTCAGAGTACAAGAAGATCACCCTATTATGTCGTTTACTATTTCAAAAAATGGCCGTTTAGCTTTGTTAAATGTAGCAACTCAGGTGAGTTGGGGATGTTGAAAGGAAATGGAAGTAAGTCTGCTTGCAACTGCTACCTGTTTTTAAATATTTTGATGTGAGTTGGAATGTTTGATATTAACTAGTTGTCTATTGTGTAATATGAAAGCCTTAATATATTCATAAATACAGCATGGAGTTCTCTGACAAGAAGGCAATCTTATTCTTGAGACTGGCATTTTGGGGTTTGACTGTCTTATAGCCAAGAGTTTAATGTTATGAAATATGTTATTAAGTGTTATTATCTGGCTGTTGCATTGAGAAGCCAGGTGCAGCAAGAACTGTGGCAGGTTGACGGGCCTAGGGGCATGAGAATTAAGTTTTATTTATCTAGTTCTGCTTTTGGAACCTTGGGTAAGAATGAGAGCTTTCAGAATGGAAGGGACCAAAGGCTGAAAGTTTAGTTTAGGAATTTGATACAGCTTTACTCTTTTTATGTAGTAACAGTACTGAAGATGGCTGTGGAGTAGTGTACTATCATGTTCCTTATTTTTTTCCATCGTTCAGATGAATGCCATTAATAATGTTTAATGATAAAATAACGTTCTCTGTATTTCTTATTTCCAGGGAGTTCACTTATGGGACTTACAAGACAGAGTTTTAGTGAGAAAGTATCAAGGTGTTACACAAGGATTTTACACAATTCACTCGTGTTTTGGAGGTCATAATGAAGATTTCATTGCGAGTGGCAGTGAAGGTAACACTATAATCCTTTGTGCAGAAAACTGGAACACTGTATCCTTCGTATACCTTTATTTTATAGATGACAGTTGCTAACAACAACATTATAAAAGCAAGCAAACTGGTTAATGAAATAGATTTGAGGCATGCTATGATTGTGGCATACTTCAAGAAGTAATTGTGGGCTGGCAGAAAGACTCTTCTGAGAGGATGGCAGAGGTAGAAAGCATTAATGGCTCTTTTGTGTTCCTCCTCTAAAGCAAAAGCATCTGCACAGTTTTAATTAGAAGTGGGTGGGGTGTTCTTGGGAATTTTTCTTTTTGTGGTATGATATTTAGACTTCTGGTTTGAATAAAAAGTACTTCTGGGGAATAACAGCTTCATTTGCCTGTTGAAGATACAGGTGTGGTGAGGTTATTTTAATTTCAGTAGAATCATTTTAATTACAGACAGAGTAGTCTCAAATTAAGCAGTTGTTGACGTAGTCTGGTAGGGTTTCATGGTGATTAAAGGCTTTGTGGTATGTTTTTATTCAGCTGTCTGTGGCAAGAGTAGAAATTTGTTAAAAGCTTATGTGTTGAATTTATTCAGTTCTGTCACTGGTGTAGTGCTGTCACCTGCCATGGAAGTCATTTAAAATTCAAGCTTATGCAGAGCTACGAATTACACTAGCAATATGTAAACAAATCACTGTGAGGACTGCGTAACTCACAGCTCTTAGGAAACAAGGTTTGCCAGGGCACTTCCTACTGTCATGTTTTTGGAAAATACTAAATCTATCTAAAATAAAACCAAGTTTCGCTCTCTAACTATATCCAGTGGACTATGAGTGAAGGACAGCACCTCCAGTTCTCCAATCCAGTGTGAACTTCTTTTCATGCTTAGACAAACTTTTTGGTTTGAGACCTGAGTGCCTGAAAGTTCAGGATTTGTTTAGCCATAACTATATACGTATGTATGTGTAGATATTGTAGTGCCCCAGTCCTTCTCTCCCCATCTTACTTGCTTTTTGTTGTCTTAATTGTTTAAAAACCTCTGTAGATGAAACTGATGGTAAGGAGCTGGTGGTTCCTTAGATTTGAACTGTCTGAAGCTGCTGCCTCTTTGCAAATGTGGCGACTCAAAGTCTGTTTTAAAAAACAATCAGACAAACAAAAATAACAGATCACATTGTCAAAGCCTTTTTTAAAAAGTAATTAATCACATTGTCATAACCTCTACCTAGCTGACAACATGTTTTGAGAGGTTTTCTTGACAATTGCATCAACAGGAAGAAAATTGAGGTCTCTGTCTCAGAGGGTATTTGCCTGCTGTCTTGATGTAGCTACCTTATTTTTTCCAAAGTACAGGCATTCTGACAAGCACCAAAGTATTGCTTTGTGTTTAGGCTTTGATTCTCTGAGAGAGCAGAGGCTTGTGTGTCCAGTGTTTGAATGGTGGTGTTTGGTGGATGGCATGGACATAGTCTCTTGAAATCCCAAGTGGAGTGTTAAGCACAGCCAGAACATTTGCATCAACGCAAGCATATGTGAAGGTGGTACCCTCAAGTGAGCTGGTTCAGCAGAAGACAAGGGAGTTACCCCATGATTCCATGAGGTTTTTCCTATCAAGGAGATCAGAGAGCAAGTTTGTTTAAAGTGGGCTGGGAGGAGGCGTAGAGGAAGATTGATTTATTTGCTGAGCCTTTAGAGGGACATTGATGTCAAAGTCTTTCAAACAGATCAAAATACTTTCATTTGATGTGCTAGACCCCAATACTAGGCTTTTGTGTAATACTAGTAACACATACTTGTTCAGTTTGTGTAGGTAGTTCTGTTCGGAATATTCCACAGACATTCCTAGAGAGGTAAACCCTCAGACTTGTTACAGGCTGCTGGTCTACAGCTGGCAGACCCCCCCCAACCCCCCAATTTATTCTTAAATACGGTTCTTTATAAAGAATAACTCTTCTCTAGACACTGCAGTAGAGTTTCTAACAAGTTCACTATTCTATGTCTAGCATGTTGCTAGAAGTAATTAAAAGCTTCCTATCACAAAATAGGATTGGTAGGATTTATTTGCATCTACTTTAATATGTACAACTTGATATCTTTAAGCACTACACAATAATTAGTTGTCAAAGACAGTAATAGCTCACAATTTGAGCCATTAAGCTTTGCCCTCCCTCGTTTGCTCTGTTTGCACTTTCACTAGAGTGTTGCAGGTCTTTCCTATTAAGATATTTTTTATGAACTATAGAGCTGTGATCTTATCTGGTACTCGTCAACAGGAGGGGGTTATAATTATTCATAGTACATTGTAGACTTTTTAATGCATTTACTAATCTGCAAATACAGTTATTTGAGGGGAAAAAAAAATCTGCAAGTCTTCTTTTTGAATACAATTACAACTCCATGCCTGTAATTAAAGACTGCTTGGTTTCTCTCTTTAGTCATGTATTGTCTTATTTACACAGTAGTCAAATGTTTTTCTTCAAACACCAAGTGTAATGATTTGCAGATGTTAAAAAGGAATGTGTCTCTTAATGGAAGAGCTTTGTATTATTTTGATCACTGTTAAAAAGAAGAATTTTATTAGTGCTATTGCACACCTGAGACTTGGGTTTTTGACATGGATTTGACAACATTAATGAGAGCTGGTGTGGAAGTGCTGTTGGATACACAGATGAGTCTGTGCAGAGCAGTGCTGCTCATGCTGTTTTGAAATGTTTTTTGTTCAGATCACAAAGTGTACATCTGGCACAAGCGCAGCGAGCTGCCCATCGCGGAGCTGACAGGGCACACGCGCACGGTGAACTGCGTGAGCTGGAACCCGCAGATCCCAGCCATGATGGCCAGCGCCTCTGACGATGGCACCGTTAGGATATGGGGACCAGCGCCTTTCGTAGACAACCAGGATATTGAAGGTAAAAAAAATGTTACTAAGAAATTAGTCACTGCTTTGTTTTGTTTTGTTTTTTAGTGTATAACTGTTGATTTATAGCTGAGTTACTCATTTTATTTGCAATAAAAAATAAACAACCAGTATTTCCAAAATTACTCTGACACGGTCCTGTAGAAAACTGTGGTGTCACTTAGATCTTAGGATTATATTAACTTATTTATGCAAACTCCTTAAAAATCTTGCCTCCAATGCTTGAGGTCTGGTAATGTACAGTATTATTAAAATTTAAATAGTGCATTCTAACCACACTGCAAATTGAGTAATGGTATTGTAATGCTTACAAAAAGCAGTCTCCAAACTCTGGAGAGAGTTTTCCCCAGGAAAATCTATACAAAATTGAACCTTTACTAACCATCAGCAACCATATGTGTCCAGGGGAGAGAGAGACAATGCTCATTTTTTTGCTGCCAGAATGCACACAGTGTTCCTGGCCCTTCCTTCTTGTCTCCCCTAGGATTGTTAACGAGATGACTGCTGGGTACTTGTGCAGTTTATATGCTTTTGTCATTACATGTAAGAATTTACAGGAGACATTAAAATTATATATAGTATATCCTATTGCCACAGGACCTCGTGGATGTGACTTCAAGGGGAACCTGGGCAAAGTAATCAAAGAGAAATCCATTAAGTGCTGTTAGATAATTAAACACCTCTAGTTCAGAATGTTCCTTAGGTAAAAATGGGTGAAAGTTGGAAGGATATTAGGAGGAAGAATTACCTCGCTCCCTGCTCCTGTGCTTTCTGATACATCTGTTTCCAGTCTTGGACTAAGTGGACAAGCCTAACTAATTTGTTTGTAACACCTGGAATGCCCCATAAGGAGTCGGAGCCTGTCCTCCAGTTGGTTTTACTCGTGGTTTTGTTGTTTGGTTTTCTCCAGTGAGCTGCTTGCTCACTCCTTCTTAGTTCCTCTGGAAAATGAACTAGTAAGTGCTGTAAAAACCAAACCAACAGCAAATTGATTTCTCACAGCAGTGTTTTCTCAAGAGATGTAGGTGCATGGATTAATATCTAACCAGTTAGGAATCTGAAATGGGTGATAGGACAGCTCTGTAATTAGCACACTCTCCTAGAACTTGTATGTAAATGTGTGTTACTTCTTTTTGGACCAGGTGTTTTTTGAGTACCTACACCTAACATGCTAAATTAATTTCTAGATTGATATGAATAATTTTATCTAAAATAAGTAAATTTTAGCATGGAATTTAGCTACAGTATAAGATTGATTAACCTAGTGCATGTTCAGTTAAAATTTATGTAAATACATTGTATGAATTACCTTATGATAGAAATATGATCTGTTGCTAAGATTTTCAAGCTGTGATTTCTTTCTCTCTTTGTTTTCACTCAGAGGAATGCAGTAGCATGGATAGTTGATGGCGAATTTGGAGCAGACGACTTCAGTTTAACTTAATTAGTCGTATTTTAAATGGCTTGGGATTTGGTGCAAACAAACATGATTGATAGCTGGACAGACATGCTCGTCATGAAAAAGAACCATTTCTGAAGCCCGGTTGGGGCCAAACATTTACCATCTTTGCTTCATAGTAACCAGTCGAGATGAAGCACGTCCTTAGAACTTTGTTGGACACCTTGTTGAAATTACCCCCCATCGGTTGTGAAGAACTGTGCTACATTCAGGCTAACCATTGAACTCAGTATATATATTTTTCCCTCCTGCCTTTTTGTCTGGCAGGCTACTGTTCTTGTTGCTCTTCTGTGTATTGAAGTTTAAATGCTTGTTTGGAACACTTTATTTAACAGTTTAGAAGGCTTGATAGAAAGAGTGCTTTAGTCTGAAGAGTATACATTGGATAGGAAAGTATTTCCTTCTCTTGTTTCTCAAGTCTCTCTCCGCCTTACTTAGCTTGAGATCTTTGCAGCTTGGTTCATGGATTCTAGCCTTGCCCGTTGCGCAGTATATCTATCAATTGAGATGATAAACCAAGGAACTATTGTCAAAAGCACTCTCAGTATCACATTTGACAAAAAGTTTTGTACTTTTCACATAGCTCGTTGCCCTGCAAAGGGGTTAACAGCACAATTTTTTAAAAATAAATTATTTATAGGATTAAAATGACTTCATTTGTATACATTTGGAATTAAAACAATTCAAGAAGTGTCGTGAAACACAGTATCACTGATGCTTTTCTGGAGTGTCCTGAGACCCAATAAAAAGCAGTGGCTGGAAGGAGATCTATGTAGGCAGTAAAGCTTGTTTCAGATGGAGGAATTCACTGTCCATCTTAACAGATAAACTGTATTAGTTAGGAAAAAAAACATTCAGACTGCACCACCAGTCTAAGAGTTTAAACAAGAAGAGGTCTTTTTGGTTTTTTAAATTACATAAATATATGCAACAATGCTGGTGTAAAAGGTAGACTACACTTTGAGGGAAGAATGTGTTGAAAGAGTCCTTTCGTCACAAAGTCAACACTTTGTATAAGTCATTTACGTACAAATCATAATTAAACACTTGTATTATGATGGAAATTTTTTCTTTATTTGATAAACGGGGTGGACAGATTTCGTTGTTGAATATACTTTCAAGTTCGCAGATTTAAATGCCTCTCCCAGACCTTGTTGCAAGCTGGTGCTGTGAACATCTTGACACATCTAGGAATAGTTCCACTAATGTCCCATGTTAAGAAAAAACAAAGACACTTATAATTTAAATATTTATTCTTTTTGACATAAAAAGATGGCCTGGCATCTCTCTGCTGCTGCTCTACACATAAATCCGTTATGGGATGGCAGTGGATTCCCTTTTACCACCTTGGGTGGAAAGGTAGTGTTGGTACTGCTGTGAAGTAAAGAAGGAGCAGGGAATGGCATGCTACCAGGAGTCATGTGAGCAGAAGTGTGGACTTCATCCTTTCATGAGATAATAATCTAGTGTCCTTATTAGTCATGTCTGGAAGAAGGGCGAGGGAAAGTTTGCTGGAATTCCTGGGAAGAGAAGTGTAGCTACTTCAATGAATGGGAATGTGGTGTTTCCCAGAAAAACAAAGTGAAGGTTAGCAGGTTAGATATTTTTTAGATTCCAGCCATCAGGTGGTGTGTGTTTGTCTTGCCTTGTGTGCAAACTTAAGCAGGAGTTAGGATTCTGATACTGTGGTTGAGACCAGCCCCGAATCTGACACATGAGCCTTCTAATACCTCCAGAACCAGGTAGGAACTTAAATGTTCAGCCTTAAAACTAAGATGAATGCTTTGATGGCAATTACTGTTTCACGGCACTGGGAATGCATGCGTAAACTTAAGAATATAAATCAGTTCCTTCTTCCTGTAATCAGTGCTGGGGGAAGTTCTTGATTTCTCTTCCTAATTCAGACAGTGTAAGATTAGTCAGGTTTGTTCCTATGGCGATGTTGCAGGAAAACAGACAAGTTCCTATGCTCAAATTTGAGTAAGCTAAACCTTGGAGTATAAAGAAAAATTAATTACCTAAATTATAAACAGTAAATTGTAAAAAATGTTTTACACATTCAAAACATTATATAATTCATAAGCAATGCCAGTATGTGAATTTTTGGAAGCTACTCTAGTATTGTATTGTTTGAAAACATAAGTTCCAGAGCCAAACACTGTTTAGGGAGAATAAGGAGAATAATAGTTTTGATGTCTCTTAATGTCTCATACAATGGTCTGTTAGTATGTACTCATGGAAATAAAGTGGGAACTTTAGGCAGGTGATGAAGGCTGGATCTAATCTCAAGTGTAGATTTAAAGTCTCATGTACTTTATCAGGCATTTTTAATGTGGTGGCCATAACTAACCGGAGTGAGACTCCTTCCCTGGTACAGCTGTGGGGGGATGTATGGGCTGATGCCTGCTTTCCACAGCAGTGCAATTAGGAATTTCAACCTAGGACCTCTGCCAAAACACTGCCCCTCTCTTCTGGACTTGGTTTGTCCCTCCAAAGGACCCTTGAGGTATTTAGAAGCTGAGTTAGGGAGAAGCATGTGTTAATCTCACTCCCTTAGTGTCCTGGTGCAGCTATGCCATGTAAAGGCAAGCTCCAAGCAGATGGCACTGCTTCCAGTGTCTCAATAACAGCCTGTTTGCATCTCATGGGCAAGGAGCAGACAGGACAGAAAGGTGAGATTAATCTTCATTTTGCCACACTACTTGGTCCCACAGCAACTGCCATTGGAGATGTAGCAATGCCTACCATCCCAACCTGGAGATGAAACAGCAACCTAAACTATTTCCAGCACATTGCATATTCACACTATGTGGATTGAAAAGTACCAATTCTTTTTGTGCACAGACTATAAAATGAGATTGGGGTGGGGTGGGGGAAAAAAACCCCGAATAAGATTGCTTATTTGCAACACGTTGATTTCCATGTGCTTAAAAATGTTCATAGGCTGGAGTGTAAGGCTGGAACAAGTACACACCCACAATAAATTACTGTATTTCTAGTCAGCAGGCCTATGGTTTTAGAGAGGAAAATACTGTAAGTGTATACTCATATTGTAACTTTCTCTGGTCACCTGTTGGCTTAAAATATTCACAGCAGCCCCAGGTTATTATCAAGGCAGCTCTTAAAAAAAAAATGCTGCAGCATTTATTATCTGAATGTTCTTTAGCTGTTCAGGTAAGTAATTTTCAAGGCACAATGGAACACAAAAGGGAAAATGGTAGCTTTGTTCATGTTTTGGATGGGAGGGAAGTGGGGGAGATGACACCTTTGTTTTTTAAATTCCCTCTGTCTTTTCTCAAGTTCTCCAACTTTAAAGTTAACTTCTCTTTATGATTGGAGCAAAGATGCAAGCTAGAAATCTACCCAGATCTTGCCAGTTACTTCTCAACTTGGCTTCAACCAGGTAATGTTTAATAAAACTGTCTGCTGTTGGGAGTTGGTGTCTAGTTGTGTATTTTTACACTAAGTGATGCTCCCACCCAAAATCAGTTGCAAAGGCTTCCTTGGCAGGAAGCTAGGACTTGTACAATTAGCTGTAGCTCGAGGGGATATGTCATAGATCAAAATGGGGAGGGAGGTAGTGAAAAAATGGATATAAAAAGCAGAATTTACTGACCAACAAAGAAACTACTGTAAGTCAAGGGGGAGGAGGAAAAATGCACTTTCAATAGTTTGTCCATATTTTTAGCTACAAAATACACTTGTATCTAATTTCTTTTTGAGATGACTATTAAGAAGAACACCAGTCATATAAATGGCTAATCCTCCTTTTGCCCTCCTCCTGTCTTTTCCACATTGGCTTGAGTCCATTTTCAGCTGCCATACTTAATTTTTGAAAACTGCTACTTATAACGATGTCTAGAAAGCAAAATCATTAACTGTGACACTTTTTTTAAACAGGGTGGACTTAATTGAAGTGTGCAGTGTTGAACTACTGCTGCAGTAACTGCCTCTAGTTGAAATAAACTGTAGCCCAGTTTTCTGTCTATTCATCCAGATAATCTGGATTCAGTAAACATCTGTGAGAGTGTTCCTCCCATTTGGTATGAGTGTGTGTGTGCATGTGTTCCACAAACAGACAGAGAACCAAATGTTCTAGGTACTTGTCATGTTTTATTGCATACTTTAAGTCGTGTGTATGTGAAGTGTCCTTTGACCAGAAGGCTTTGGTTAATATCAGTATATTTTTATAAATTTGAAATTCATTGTGCCCCATCTTTTTTCATAAACATTTTTCATTCTTAGGGTATATGTGCTAGATTTGAAACTTAACATTTTTAGGCACAGATGGAAAAAGTTATTGGCTCCTTGAAAACATATGGGACAAAATGGATCCTCAAAGCATGTATGTAATTACAAACCAAGCTGTAGAGATCAAGAAAAGAACTTTATTGTTGATCTCAAGATTTCTAAATTGTCAAGATTTATATGGAGTTGTGGTGGAACTAGTTAACACTTAGAGCTTTTGGTATGTAATGACTATTTGCTATGGACTGATATTAAATGTTTCAAAGGATTGCGTTCTTAAACTTTCTGGATTTTTGTTACTCTCCTCGGATATTATTAAGTAGTTAAAAATTTCTTTGCTATATTACATTAAAAACATAAGAACTTTGGGTCTCGTATTTATTTTCACTTGTTTTACTAATTATTTACAGAACACCGTTTTAACTTTTTTATTTTATAAATGTGTAGTATTTTAAACATATCTTTAAAAATTGTTCGATTGGAACTACATTAACTTCTGATTTGTTTTTATTAGGATTTTTTAAAAAAAAATACACTTTTTCCATGTTGGTGCACAGCACTTAACAGAAATGTTTGTATTCCCTTTCTTTCAATTCAATAAACAATAAATAACTGGAATGAATAGTTCTTAGTTTCCCTAACTTCACTTATATGACTGACTTGGATGTTAATTCCTTGATCATTAATTATAGATTTCTTCCATAGTATTTCGCTTCCTCGCTAGGAAAATTAATTTGTGGCAGTGTAGCTGCAGATGAGGCACTCAGTGCTGTGTGCAGGCTCTCCAGTCTCTGCTGTCTGGCTCTAATCTACCTCACCCTTGTGTTTGCACTGTACATTTAGCATTCAACCTGCCCCTGTCCCCTTCTGTGTTTATCTCACTTGCTGAACATCTGCTCCCTTGAGACTCCGTGAAATCCATCATTCCCTAATGCTCCAGCTTTCTTAAATGCCAGGCACAGGTTGCTTTCGGTGATCTTTGAGTTTTATGGGGTTTTTTGATACTTCATATTAAGAAGGTGCCCCTAATGTACTTGAATCTTCTTGCCTTTATGTTCCCTTCAACTGACCCCATTCAGTTGTTCCCTGTGCCTTAAAAGAGAACCTCATCTTTGTCCTGCATTTTTATTCAGCTCTAGCTAATGTTGTGTTAAATAAAAGGTTGTGCCTGAATTTCCACTCCCTGTAGCTTTTCCAAACTCCAACATTTTGCTGATGTACATTCAATCTTTTAATTCTTTTAACTTACGGATTGATTAGAAGTCGTTACTCCCTCTAGTAGCACCTTTGTATTAACTTTGTTCTCTCCCTTACAGTTCAGGCAGCATATAGATAATCGTGGCTTAAATGTAGCTGCCAAGAGAAGGGATATGCTGTATTCCTCTCCGTGTCCTACTTTGTACCATTCCCCTTGGCTGCTGGTATTTGCAGGAGGTTCTTGGGTTGCAGACCCATTTCAGCCATAAATTATCCACATGGCAGATGAAGGAAATCACTAACAAACCCAGCCAAAAAAGCTGTGCTTCATCTGCTATCCTGTGTCTGCCTTGAGTCAGAAGAGTGTGAGAGAAACATGTATATGAATTCTACAGACCTGTGACATTTCAGCATTTGTGAGATTTAAAATTGTCCTGTGGTTTTGGGGTTTGGATTTTGCTTAGTTTTTTTCTAACGTGGTTTTCCTTTTTGTTGGGTTTTTTTTTTTTAATCCTTCAGATTATTTCAAAGAAATTCAACAAGGCACCTGAGAGTACATGTGCATTTCTTAATTAGCTTAAATCCAAACTCAGCCTGAGGTAGGGCCCTTACACCTTGTCCTGTGCTCTCTGTGCTGCCTGGTCACCTCCCTGTGTGTCTTGCACGTGCCAAGGCTGTCACATCCCAACAGGATTGCAGTGCTAGTTGTCTCCTCACTTTAAAATATCTATAATGCTCTGAAGGGTAACCACTGAGGCTTGTATGCCTCTGTTTCTGCCAAAGATAAAGTGGTGAATGTACAGATAACTGCCTGGTGGTTCATAATACGTAGCCTTAATGTTCCTATTGCTACCTCCCACATCCATCATATCCTATACTTAAAGGCATAAATAATCTTCTGGCACTTTTTGTACAAAATCCTAGAGAGCTTCTTGTGAGAAAAAAAGAATTAGAATAAAGCTATGACAATCCTGAACAGATACGGGCTTATTTCAGGTTGATTGATAACCTGCATGTAGAATTGTTCTTAGGGTTACTGGTCACACCACTGATTTATCATGTTCTGTTAACAGAACTACTTTAGGAAAAAAACCAAAACATAATTTACTAGAATGAGAGTGCAAGTACATTCTTGAATAGAACAGGCTAAATAACCAACAGTCTGTAACTAATGATTAATTGGGGGAAACATACAATTGTACATATTTTACATAACAGCTGTCTAATCTCTCTGTAAACTGATGCATGATGATCATCTTAGCAAGTTGGCCAGGCCGTAGATTGGGGGTGAGGAAAAGAGCTCAATAACATCAGTTAAAAATTGGAATCCCTGCAGGACTTCTGATTTATTTTCACTGACTAGGAGTTTTCTATCAATCATAGCTAATGGCTCCCCACAAAGTTACACTTGGATACCTCCAATCCAAAGGGAAATAGTTAAGTGAATAGGAGAGAATCTGTGTTTGATCTCACACCAATTTCTAGTGATAGTTCGATGAAGTTTTTTAAAAATCAGTTTAAAGTTTCTTATTGTCTTGAATTCTGTATAATAAACTTGGCTTTAATTACCCTGTTTTCCCCTGCTGGAGACCCAGAAAAGAGTCTCTTTTTTTGATTTTTACTACCATAAAAATTGCTGTGCTCCATGCATCTCCCATGACTGAGATAATTTGTAGTAGCCCCATTTCTAGCTGATGAACCACGTTTTTGGTAATTACAAATAATTTTTCCTATTGCTGACACTGACCTCTGTAACGATCTCTGTTGAGGCAGGCAATGACCCTGTACAGTAAGGAAGGCTTCAACATTACCCGTGTAATTACTCAGCAGAATTACAGTCTCGTGAAACCTGCTGCTGAGGTTCTTATACCCATTATCAATTGTTGGATATAAATGAACAGAGAACTTATTTATCATGGCTTTAGAATAAGATATCAAGCTGCTAGTTTAACTAAAGAACTTAAAATCAAATGAAGTTAATGCTCATGTTTCTTAGTGTGAAACAAGTGTAGTGAAATAAATCTGTTGCCAGCAGTAGAGCAAGAACCTGACTTAGGCCCTTTCTTCTAACACCCAGAATATGCCTAGTAGGTTTTTTTTCACATAGGCAATGAAATGATTTTATTTGTAATATCTAATTTGCTACAACAGTTACTGACTTTCTAGTCTTTTAAAATTTTATTTGGTCTCCTTTCTCCAGACCCCTACCTCCTGTCTGGGTTTTGCCTTTATAGGGCAGTACTTCCTATGGTTTGATTGTTGTGCTGTCAGGTAGTCAGTAGCATCCAGCTGGGGTAGCTGCTTCCTTAGTGATTTTCTAATGAGCACAAATTTCAGCAGTTTTTCATCTTTACAACAGCTGAACTTGGACTCCATCTATCAAAAATTTAAAGCCAAACTTTTCCTATAACAAACATTGAACACAAGGTATCTACAGCAATAAAGCATCAGTATTGTCTTTTCATGGCTGACCCTGAAAACAATTGTTAACTTCAGCTGTACACTAAAACCCCAAGCACTGAAGAAGAAAAAGCTCATGAATTTTAGGACGTAATTACAGAAGTGTATTTTTTAAAGTGTTTTAATTGATGTGTTTGTTTCAAGAGACCTGTTTCCAAGCACATATAAAAAACTTCAACCGTTATTGGACAGTGAGGGTACAAACTCAGGTTTATACACTTATCACCAATGCAAGAGCTGCACAAAAAGAACTTGCTGGTGTCACTGAAGCAGAGTCACATCAGAACTGGGATAAATGGGGTTATGGTTTACCAGACCATTTCCCTGAGCTAGATGGACTCTTGGTTCACCCCACTGGATATGGAAACACCAGGTTCATGGAATAGCAACTGCAGATAGTCTTTTGTTCTGTAACCAAGTCCACCCCAGTGCAATATGGTCTTTACTTTATCTGGATGACCATAATGTACTTCAATGATAAAATAGGAGTTGAAAGGAAAAAGCAAGTATTAATCATGTTTCTTATTTATCTGCACTTTTACATACTAGTGTCACTTCCATCAAAGGGATCTTAATCCATCCAAATACAAGACTTCATTTCGGTTGCTGCAGGGAGGTGGGGAAAGGGAGGAAAACATAACTTTTATTCCATTGATTTTTGCCTGGAAAAAATACCAACACAAAGATGCAAGCTGTGCTACTGTCCCACTTTGAAATCTCTGTTCCAAGTGCTGCTTCCAGCTAGCCTCTGATAGGGCAGCCTGGCAGCCAGAGTCTCATCTTGAAACCTCTCAGCAAGAATCAGACATCAAAGCTGTACTTATACGCGTTCTGGAACTACCATCCATTACCTGCTCATGATGCTGAAATGAGTTTCCTTTATCACCATTTAATTCCTACAAGGTCACTTCTGTAAGCAAGGATTTTATCTCACAGAAACAGCAGCTCCAGCAGTTTGGCTTGTAAAGAACAAAAACAACTGCTACACAAATGCAATGTCTTTTGAAAATACTTTATGTTAAAAATACAGAAAAATATTTCTTGTTCAAAGAGGAAAAATATACTGCATGATGACACTGATTTAGGTGTGTTCGGAAGGTGTCTGTGGCTCCACAACCAGTCACTGGAGTGATGACCCAATTTGGCAGCTAATGATTCTCTTTCAACTTCTCAATCATTTATCAAAGCCAGAATCATACTGTGACAAAACAGAAAACATGATACCAGTGGATTACTGAAGCTTGTGCACATAGGAGCAGCTCTCACCGTCATGAGAGAGCTGCACTGAAAGGAGCTGAAATAGAAAGTCAAGGCACCCCTGCTGTGTGCTTTGCTTAAGATGACAAGGGCTGCTGAAGCAATACTGCAGCAAAGGAACAGCAGCTCTGCCACCTTGGAGTAAGTGGCCCTGTGACAGAACACATCTATTTGTAATTTATCCAGATCAACTTCATTTTTTAGAACAGAACTTGTAAAATAAACTTGGTCCTTGAGAGTATTTCCATTCTAAAGAGGCCACTTACTATAGGTGCTGAAGGCATGTAACTCTTTACATTGTACTTGTGGTTTTGAGATTAAGAATAGCCCAAGTTTCCAAACAATTTTATCAGAATGAATAAAGGCATTTGGTGAGCCCACAGATAGCTGTCGAAATATATTACTGAGGCTTAGCAAGATGTAAAAAGACAAGACAGGAATACCAGCAATTACACCAGTGGAATAGAGGAGATAAAAATAGCTGGCAGACAATCACTTTGTTCCTTGGGAGCAATTTTTGAAACTAACCTGTAAAGGTACATGAAAAAACAGAGCAGATGAAAGCCCAGCTTAATCATGGCTTCTTTCATGTGTGATTTCAGTTGTCCTCGGTTATGAATCTCTGTGGGATCAAATACTCCCATGTTTCCACTTGGCACCATAATGTACCTGTAAGGTTAAGAATAAAAAAGAAAAAACAAACCACACAACAAAATCCAAAAATGTAGTCATTGAAACATTAGGGAGTGTCAGGGGAAGAAAAGGGGGAGAGCTTCCCAAAAAGTGACTTTCATCTGAAGAATTATTTCACAATTCAAGGTAAGGGAGTTCTGGATATCGCATCTATCTCTGCCACTACAACCCACAAACAAAGAATAAGAGAACAAAAAGTATTAAAAATGACAGCCCAGCTTCCCATGTATAAATGGGAATTTAATAATTTAATTTCTGTCCAAAGTTACTTGCTGTCATGGGTAAAATGACCACCCACAGTGGAAAGATGCATTACATGAAAGGGACTGGAAAAGACTTAATTTAGCTAAGAAACAGTAATTTAGCAAAAAAACTTACTTAGGAAATCACAAACTCCAATGGTCAGAATGACATGGCACAAGCCAAGGCAAAGGATCTGTGTTATTGTTCCTGTCTTTGTCTCACCATCTGGGGACACCTCAGCACAGACACTGAGGCCAACAGGATGAGCTGGGCAAAACTGAAGATGTCAACTTCTGCTGTCCAAACCCACATGAGAATAAAAGTTGAGTGAAGCTAAGTGAAATGTAAGCCAAGGACGCATAAAACCAACAAACCAAATGTTTATGTCCTGTGACAATTCAGCCAGCAGCATGTTCTCTTATCAAAAGCATTTCTTGAGGGAGCACATGTGAGCACATGAAGTTCTCACTCCAGCTGAGCTCAGGCTAGAACAGTATCACCACTTCACTAAGATGTTATACTGGCTTTACCTTCATGGAATCAGAATTGGAATCTCTATTGAATCTATGGAATCAATTATACTCTTCCTACAGGAATTTTACTCTGTCTTTAGGAGCTAGAGCAAAAACATGGTCTCAAAACAAAACACTTTTAAAATTTTCTTCATATAATCAAACGGCACCACTTGTACTCCAAAAGGCACTTCCTCACTTCTTGCAACATTAATTTTAATAACAGGAGGGGAAGGAAAGGGAATAAGCATCAGGGAGGTTTTCTAGCAGCAGTAGGAGACTGGGGAAAAAAAACTTCATAGCACAGTAATTGTCTTTCATAGAGGCATTAATAAGCACTGCAGCATACCTGACTAATGTCTAAGACAGTTGTGCCCCATTAAAAATAGTTCATGCTAAATATAATTTCAGTTTGAAATTCTCTTGCAAACATGAAATTTTGAGTGATTGTTCTGTTTTTAGTATTATAACACAAATTATTGTCCATTTCCTGGGAACGGAATGCATTTTATTGGGATAAAAGGAAGAACACGTTTCCTGTACCAATTAATGCTAGAAACAGAGTGCATAATTTTCTTATATGTCTAGGATATGAGTGCCATAAAGACAGCATGTATTAATTTTGCTTTTTAAAAAGAATGATAACACTTAAATGATGCAACTTAATTGCATAAGCTGTGGGGCATTTTCTCCAAGAGGCCCACAAGGTAGGATTGCCTATATTATATATCCAAGGATTTGAGCCATGGATACAATGCTGCTGGATGCTGACAAACCCACCTCAAGCCCTCTGGCATACTCTATACAGCCAAAGAACTTCTGCAGCAAATAAGGAAACTGTCAGCTTTCATAAATATAAACATTAGTGCCTCCAGTATTTCCATTCAGTGGAAGCTGCTACCACAGCAGTGGGACACTTCCCTCTAGATTTCCCAATTTTTAAAGGGATGTAGAAGTTCTGGCCAGAATTTGCACTGAATCGCAAAGATTTTTTTTTTTTTTTTTTTTTTTTCCCAGTTTTATCTTCCTAAAGACATGGCAAGAATCTCATTATTTGGACCTATTCTCTCAAGGAGGTCTATATAACAAAGAAGAAAAGAAAAGCTGAATGCTTCCCTTAGTGTTTTAAAACAAGGAGAATGTAAGACAAAACTATGTCTCACTGGAGACACTACAAAATTCATTTAAAAAAGAAACCAGATTAAATATTATCTCAGTGTGCTGAACAAGAACGGCTAGTAGGATGTTGCAATAAACACGTTGCAACTTTGAAAGTCTCCCTTGATGCTGTTTTTGACTAATTTATCCTTCCCAGGATTTGTTTCTGGTACCCCTTCTGCACAAAACCTCTCTCCTCTCACTAAAATCTTTAAGAGAAATAGTAAATTAAGCAGTACTGCCTGTAGCTGCCATGTAGTCATTGGGATTAAGCAGATTTTAAAGAAAAGTGAAATAAAGGGAAGAAATTATCCTACCTTTCTATCACTTACACTGCAAAGCACAGACTTCTTCAATCTCAGCAGAATTATTTTTCTTCTGTATTTCTAACCTAAATTTCCCCTCTTTTACTTTGAGTCCATTACTCCTTTTCCTATCACTACAGTTCCTGATGAATTGATAATGCTAAACACCACACTTGCTTTTGCAGGCCTCCAACTCCTTCAATAGAGGTGGAATAGTCCAGGCAATTAATGTGCATGAAACTCCTCAACCCACAGAAAGAAAGCACCATTAGTGATACAGGCCTAACATTTTGACTTCTTATTGCCTGCACTGCATATCTAAAATTAAGTAAACTATCCTGGATTTTAGGATATTCATGATATTTATGCCATATAGGACATATATAAAATAAGAGCTGTCAATACAAAACAGCAGTCAAAGCTTACTGCCTGAAATGTAGAAATAAAAATAATTTCTCTTTTAAAACTCTCTCTGACCAGGTTTAGAAGGAAAAGCAGGTGGTTTCTTTAAAAATTGACTTAAGTGCATGAAATGAAGCAGCAAAGTGGTAGCCAGTACAGGAAATCCTCACATGTTCAAAGAAAATGCATTCCATCTGCAGTGTCTCTGCAGAAACAGCCTTGCCTAAATGCAACATGAGACTCCAAATTTGCCAGCAGATCCCAAATACTGGTCACTGTGGGTCACGGTTGTACATAGGGGTGGCCAAACAAAAAAAAGCAAAACCATGCCCTATGTGTGTGTATTTAGGCAACATTTGTTTACAGAGCATAAAGTTTTACTGCCTCATGTTACTCCAGCTTAGAAACATTTGAAGGCTTTATTGGCAGTTCTGTAGAAAACAAGGGTGATATTTATCAATATTTAAATAGCATAGATATTTTGCCCAAGAACAACCGGGTTATCAGTACAGAGATCCTCAACTTTATTTTAATGAGAGCTGCGAAACTTCTTGTTTAACTCTACCAGCAACTCAACCCATCCCTGCAAACAGTTAGCCCTGGCTGGTTCAGGCAAACAAGAATTACAGCCAGCTTTTCCTACCTATACATTTAACATTTGGTCTATTGGGTTCCTTCTGTAAAGTGACTGGATATAATTTGTGACAAATCCACACCCAGTTTCCATTATCTTAACACCTGCGAAGGGTCAGTTCTCCACACACCAATGATATCAGGTAAAAAGAACATGGTTTGAACCGGTAGTCCTAGTGTTGCCACATGGAAACCCCTCCTGACTACTGAACCACATCCAAGGGTGGCAGGATGGGGGGCCAAAACCAATGCAGATGAGGGGGAGAGACAAGCCAGTAAATGAAGGAGGGTGAAGGGGACAACACCACAGCCCCATGGTTTTCCAACCATCAGCCATGCCAACTTAAGCACTTTTATGCTGATAGCACTATCAGGCACAGCATGAAAACATTATCTACTCTGTTGGCAGTACTACTTCATAATCCCAATTAATCTGCTTTTATTTCCTGTGAACTTGGGAATGACCCACAAATCAAGGTCCTGGGCAATGGATAGAATGCAAGCAAAGGCCAAAAGTTTCATATCCTTTATCTGTTGGGTTTCTTGTCAGTTTAATGAAAGAAATTAGGTTAGTTTGATCAATGAAGACTGTTAGCAGCTCAAAACCACAACTGAAACATCTAACCAGGACATATTACTTATCTTTGTACTACACTTAAAGCTAAACTAGAAACAGTGTTAAAAAAAAAAGCCCACAAACCCTTGTGCACTTACCTATATATATTCCATGTTGCCACTGGCAGGTTAAGGAGAAAGATGAACCAGTGCAATGAAATAAGCATTAATACTGTTACAACAGCATGGCCAATCACCTCAGGCACCACCCACTGCAAAACAGGAAAAGAGAACAGTTATACCCACAAAAGCAAATTCTGAAAAAGAAATCTATATGGGGTTATAACCTGATTATAACCACGTAAAATCAGAAAAATGGACAGCAGAAGCATGTGATTCCATCAAAGTGTGGAGAAACTAATACCTTCAGGCAGATTCCACACTAGTAAGCAGAAATCAAGCCCTAAGATATTGTAACAGAGGTGCTTTACCAAGAATTACAAACATTTCTAGAGAGCAGCACAGCAGTTGTCTCAACTCAACTATATTACACAAGATTTCAAGAAAAAGAACTGAGAAAATTCACAATGGTCATTTGAAATCACTGCAGAGAACAGTGCATTTAGGAATCCAGATAATTAAAATCTGCACAGCCCCAGGATGTACAAATGGCCCCAGGCTTGGAACAGATAAGAAAGCTGATCAATGTAAAAACTAGCAGAGCTAAATTAGGTCAGCCCCTGGCAATTACACATTTTTGGCTTGACAGGATCCTGTACCATTCTCTCTCACGTTAAGGAAAAAAATGCCTTTAAATCAAAGTCAACACACACACGGGAAGGCCACTTGGATTTAATGCAAACAGTTTTAAGCAGATTCGTTTAAAATGGTAGTTTTATGACGGAATTTGCTGAAAGATGGACATCCCAAAAAAGACCAGCAGGCTGAAATAAGGGATGCATGCAAAATACTACCAACCAAGGCTCCTCAGATACCCATTACACCCTAGTTATTTGTAATTCTCAGGTGAAAGATATGGTTTTCTCTAACCACAGTAAATGCAAAGAAGAACAATTTACTTTATTGAGCTTGGAGCAGCATGATCTAGCGTTGATGTAGTCACATTCCAGATCTGATAGCGTGATTATCTGAAGTTCAAGATAAGGAAACATTATATAGTAAGCCAGAATACACAAAGCTTTACTTTTAGCCAATAAACTGGGGAGAACCTTCTGCTCCCAGCATTCATTGCCTTGCTCTACGCTAGTCTGTGAAAGACGTCTTTCAATTAGTTACAACTCATTCCTATTTTACATAGAAGGCTTGGCTACATTTTATCATCAGACCAAGTAATTTTATTATATTTTCCCAAGGGCAACTGTTGCACAAGTGCTAAAGTTCAGCTCGGCCCTTAAAACACACCAGTGAAGCAAACTCAATACTTTTAGTATCAGAATTGTTACTATAACCCTTGAAACCAAAACTTCAACGGAGGAAATAGTTAAACCACTTTTAAACTCTCCTCACAAAATTGTGAAGCTTTAAGCAGTGAATCTACTTTTTTTTTTAAACATTTATAACAACATTGAATTAATTAATACTTTGCTAGGAAATAAGAGGGTAACATTATTGAATGAACTTTCAGCAACTGAAATATGAATATTTCAGACAGAAAAGTCCTCTCAAATAAGACTTAGCATGCACGTGTGCACCTCGTCATGCTGTGTCCTGTAAAGCTCATGGTTCTTTTCTCCATGGAAATGAACACTACGAGATTCCTTTCGTAGTCCTAAAAAAATGGGTGAAGGCTTTACATTTTTCAGCAAACAACGTTTCCTTCTAGGATGCATTTCTTTCGAGTGGTTCTGTTAGAAGAACTGGGTAGACTCTGAAAAATCCCACCAGGATTGAAAGTGTGAAAGCCAGGTCTCTTAATGAGAGGAGCAAGGAAAAGAAGTCAAATCTGCGCCTTTACACTACAACAAAGCCAACCAGCAAAGACTGCAGACAAGCCTCTAACAAAAGAACATGGAAATCCTGCTTGCCGAGGAACTCAGAGCCGCACAGCTACGAGCACACAGCTAACACAGAGCAAGCCGTCCTAGCACTTAAAACACTGCTGGCCGCACTTTTTAGGCCCGTGTGTATCCCGACCACCAACGCCGGGCACTCGCTCCTTGAGCCGCGCTTGTGACTCTGCAGCCCCGGCCGCGCCCGCCCGTGGAGCCGCAGCCCCGCGGAGCGAACGCGCTCCGGGCACGGAACCCGCGCCGCCCCCGCCGGGCGCTGCCACCGCCCCACAGCCCCCGGGCCCCGCGGCCGCGGCCATCACCCAAGGCAGCCTCCCCGCCCCGGTGCCCGTCCCTGCCCAACCCGCGACCCCGCTCCGCAGGAGCAGGATACGAAGTAGACGGAGAGGAAGATGAGGGCGCAGCAGTCGATCAGCGAGAAGATGAAGACCACCGACTCCATCCCGTCGCCGCTCCCGCCGCGATCGGACCCTCCCGGCCGCCGTAGGCTCCGCCCACCCGTTTGGGCCCGCGGCACGCTGGGAAATGGAGTCCTCTGCTTAGGCGAGGTGGCGGCCATGCGGTGCAGGCCCGGCCGCGTCTCCGATCCCCGGCTGAAGCAGCGCATCAAACAGGTACCGCCCGCCCGCTGGGGCACCCCCCCGGTACCACTGGCAGCCGGTCCGGGGGCTCGTGTGTTTCCCTGTGGCTGAGGGGCCTAGAGCATCCGGCCCACTCGGGGACAGGAGAGGACCAAACCTCGGCCCAGCCTCTGAGGGCTTTAAAAAGGCTTTAGAAAGGTCTATTTACTTATTTGATTTTAATTTTCTGTTAAATCGTTTTGTTTTCTCTCATTCTTCTGCCCTCTTCCGTAGATCTGATCTTG
The DNA here is from genome assembly GCA_013397935.1 of Dasyornis broadbenti. Taxonomy (NCBI): domain Eukaryota; kingdom Metazoa; phylum Chordata; class Aves; order Passeriformes; family Dasyornithidae; genus Dasyornis; species Dasyornis broadbenti. Next base: position 275,145 of record VZRN01005619.1, on the reverse strand, counting down.
ATCAGGCAGGCTGGCTCTTGCTTCAGATGTGAAATGAATAGGGCCAAAGAAATACACTCAAAATGTGTGTGTGTATGTGTGTATACACACACGGTGTGTATATATATGTGTATACATCTATATATAGATATATAGGTATATGTATATATGTGGTATATATGTATGTGTATGTAAATACACGTGTGTGCATGTATATATAGATATATATTTGGATCATAGGAAGAATTTCTTCATAGAAGGAGTGACTGGACATTGGAATGGGCTGCCCAGGGAGGTGATGCGGTCACTGTTCCTGGAGGTGTTTAACAAAAGGCTGGACAATGGCACTCAGAGCCACGGTGTGGTTGACATGGTGGTAATTGGTCATAGATTGGACTCGATGATCTCAGAGGTCTTTTCCAACCTAGTCTGTGATTCTGTGATATTGGCAAATGGTGCTTGTATTTGGAAACATGTACAGTGGTTTTATTGAATGGCTGAGAAAAGGGGAAGATGGGATTACTTTCCAAGTATAAGTGGGAGGAACAGGGAAAACTGTGATTCTTTCAAGTGGCACAGTGCTGTGTCATATTTTATGATAGTTTATAATGACTTGGCACCTTGAACACCAGTTTTCTGAGTCTCTGTATAACTGTACTCCAGTTCTAATTACTCCTTAAAATGAGAGCAGCTGCTTGAGGGAACTTGCTTGGTTTAATTCACTAGATCAACACTGAGTGAATCTTGACTATTCCAAACTGGAAAACCCAGCTGTGTTTATGGTTGGCTTGATGTTTCTTGCAGGGCAGGAGCTGCCCATGGGTGATCTGAAGTGTAACATAATTTTAAAAGATAAATCTGTGTTCAATTTGATTGTTTTATATGGAGCTATTAATTTAAATGAGACTTCAAAATTTTCCTTGCTGTGATGTTTGTAATACCATATATTTTAGGGGGACTCGGTGTTTCCTTCCTTTGTTTTAAGAAGCAATCCACCTTTACAGTATCAAAAGTTCTTGCTGCTGATCTGGAGAGTGGGGGAAGAAAGCGAGTGGAGTACGGTTGTACATGAAATGTAGTACATTTTCTTACTTTCATAATTGTTTTTATTTCATGAAAGTTCTTATGGCAGTATCCATGCTGATTGATATAGATGGTTTCATTTTTGTGGTAGGAGATATAAACTAAAAGGAGTTTAACTGAGAGGAACCAAGAACTTCAGGGCAGACAATAAGATAGTGCATGGGCTACAAAGACAACCTTCTTACTAAATAAGAATAACAGTTGACCTAGCAGTCGTCAAAGCTCTCAAATGCAGGATGCTGCCTTTCCCTGGGAGGTAGAGCTGCCCAGTAATCTGTGCTTTAATAAGAATTTCCCATGTCTTTGGAAAATACTGTCTGGTGTGTTGCAAGGCAGTGAAAAGCTGATTCTGATTTTCATTTCAACTTCTAAGAAGAGTAGCATTTAAACTAGGCATATTTAGTCAAGCTGTTCTGGTGAAGTGATTGACAAAGATTTTATTCCCTGTTTAAAATTCTTCATTTCAGTATCTTGCAAGTAGTAAATGTGGCCAGTATGTTGACATTGGAATTCTAGCATCTGATTTGCAGAAAACCTACAGGTGAGCCAAGATTTCTCTTCTTACATTCTTTGTTCAAAATGTAAAATGTATTAGTTTGTTGTTTTGAATTAATATATTTTTAATAAAAGTTATAATTTTCTTTATGTTAACTTCTTTGCCATTTGTTAAGGTTGATTAAAGCAGTAAGATTGTTTCCCCTCCAGTGTTTCCCTCTGCTGATGTATCTAGTGACTCGTATTTTATTAATGCACTGGCACTACAAGATCTGATTGTGGTTTGGGTTTTTTATGGGTTGATTTTTTTTCTTTTAAATAAAGAGCTACAAATGCATTGCAGCATGTTGGGATTTACCCCAGTGAGTTTAAAATATAAGGGAAAATAAGAACTCAGTGGAGACATGGCGGGGAGATACAGGATCCTGTAAGACGCTAATATCTTGATTGGTTGCTCAGCAGGACAATCTCATTTTCACAAAGGTGGTTTTTAATAAAAACCTGTGTGGAAGCTTGGGAATCAACTTCCCGTGTACTTTTTCTACTGGGAATGAAAATATTTAGAAGGAAAAATCAGTTGGTGTAACCTGTTTATTTTTGTTTTTTTCAGTGTTGATTATGGGCGAAGAAAAAGAAATGCCTTTAGAATACAAGTTGCAAAAGGTAGTTCTGTTAATATTATTCTAAGATGCTATATTCTTTAATTATGCTTTTGGCTATTAATTCTTAACATGGTTGAACTTTTTCTTTCAGTGTTTGAAATAATTAGTAATGAGAAAGAACGTGAAGATTTGTCAGTTTTAGAATCTGAACATGTGGCAAAAAGAGCAAGACAAGAGAAAAATGAGTAAGAAGAATTTTTACCACTAGATTAATAATGCCATTGCTATTATAATTTGTTTAAAGCTTTCTGGTTTTGGTTTATTACATTTTGGTCGTTTCAAGGTTGCAGGTGGATCCTTGATTTCCTGTAGGCTTGTCTTCTTCAGAAGTCACCTGTAGTTATTCAAAACCCTTTTGTCACTTGAAGACAAGCAGATACCAGAGCCATTCATAATTTCTCTGTTGTGGGGAACATACAGCCCTGAATTACTGGACATCCTTATGGCTTCCTTGATAGTTTTCCACATAATGCCCTGTTCCTCATGTGGTTCAGTTCCTTTGTTTTGTTCTTAATGTTTCCTGGGTGTGAGAAATTCTGGCCACATCTGAGAGATAAGACTAGGACAGGCTATTGAGAGTAAATCATCAGTGAGTATGAGATTGGAATGAAGATCTCCTGGCTCCTAACCCTGTGCATAGTCTCATGGAGTGTTCTGTTTTCTCTAATCTGGGATAGATGTTAAGGATCTCATGGGAAAGTAGGACACTGTTGTCAGAAGGATTGGTCTAGTTCAGCAGTGATTTGCTGCTACTTGTCTTGGTGAACTGAAGCAGAATGAACCTAAATCACTATGAACCTAAATAACTTTTTTATAGGACTGTCTTTCAGACAGGTTGGCAAATTGATTCGACTCATCACACACTTGGAAAGGATGCATTTTTTAACTTTTCGTAGTAGAATATTTAGAGCATGGAAGTCAGGAATTTCTCTCCAGCCTTAGGCTGCATATCATGGTTATGGGGAACCACATAGTGGAAATTACTGTTGTTTTATTTTGCAGATGTCTCACTTTTAGTTCTACTCTGATACATTAATAGTTTCTGTCTTCCTTCCATGTTAAGGACTACTGGAAGTGACACAGATGACTGTGATTATGATGATTATCCAGAAGATCTAGTAAGTTGTATTTTATTATGGTTGTTTGTATTTGCGTAATGTATATTCTGTGTTATAAAATTACATTTGAAGAGTTTAAGAGGGGAGATAAAGATAAGGTCTAGTAAGAGCTGGCAATTCCAACTGAGAACCTGTAATGCTGGAAGGAGGCTGTTTTCTGAAGGAAAAAGAGGAAATTGTGGTGGGGAATCACTTTTGGGAAGGCACACTGGGGGCCTGAAGGACTTGGCTATCAAATGGATAAAGTGATTGAAGGGACCGACATCTCCGACTACTGCCAAAAGAGGTGCCTGACCATGAACAGCAGTCATTCCAGGAGGAATTGTAAAGGCTGCTGCCCCTTCAACCAGCACATGTAGTTTCATATGCAGTCATTTGATTTGCAGAGAGTGGGTTGGAAGATGCATTGCATATATTCTCCAGCAGGGGAAATGCTGAATTATGTTTATGAAATAGTTTTCATTGGCCTCAATATGAATAACCCAAGTTATAACCTCTCCCATGTATTTTCTTTACAAATGTGTGAATCTGCAGTCTACAAATCACATGAACAGCTCCCTGATGAGCTTATACAAGAAAGGAAATCCTGATTCTATTCCAACTACTCCAAAAAATGACCCAGTGGAGACCCCTCCTCCTGTGAGAACAGCACCTCAAACAAGCACCCTCCCATCAGAAGCAAGAGGTGAAAGACGAATCTCTGATGGTGGCTGGTTCATTGATAAAACTCCTGATGGGAAAGACTTTTTCATTGACCTCTCTGAGGATGGAGAAGGAGAGGAAAAGAAACTGATTTCTGAGGTACTATGTTTCACAAGCCCAGGGTATTCTATGTATGAATAGAATTGGCCCATTTCAAACATGTTTGTATGAGAGGTAGAAAGTCACCAAATAATTAGTTTCTTCCTGATTTTTTTTGAGTAAAATGTAGTGCTCAGTACTAGGGAGGCCCAGATTAGTGCCCATACTGAGGGAAAGATGAGTGGAATGTAGCTGTTATTTATTCCATTTGCCAGTGACCAGCCCATCTAGCTTGTGGCTTGCTGAAGTCATAGCAGGTGGTCTTGCTTAGCCAGTGGCAAAGTCTTAGTAACCCTGGGGAAAACAGGAAACTTCTTTTTTATTTCTTTTATCCTGTAATAGTCCTTTTCTCACATGCAGTTAACTTATGTTAGCACTGAATAATATTTTCTTACACCCCTTTGTGACTTACTAGTAATAAAAATTGTTTCCTATGGAGTAAATACATTAATACAGTTTTATTCACCCCCGAAGTGGATTGCTCCATGGTATGTAAATAACTGGCGTCTGATTTTGATTTGTAATTTTGAGGGGATTTGTTTGACTTTTTCGGTTTGGTTTGGGGTCTTTTTGTTTGTTTGTTTGCTTTCTTTTGGATTGTGGTTTTTGTTTCGTTTTTTTATTATGACTATGTTCTCTTTACAAAAAAAAAAGTGCCTGTTGTAATTAATTCATTTAAAAAAAAAAGGCAAATCCTAAGTGCAAAAAAATATTTTCTATGAAAAGAATGGGTTAAATTCTTGCCTTACTTGTCTTTATTTATATAATATGTGTAAGTTAAGTATCATAGACTAACCTTTTGTTAAGTATTTGCAGAAGTTCACTGACTTGGAAGGTTTTGTATATGTAATTCTGGTTTTATGTCCTAGAAATCAACAGAATTTTCTGTCTTGGAGAGTGAAAGAAAGAAGACAAAGGGCAGGAGAGCAAAAAGAAAAAAAGAAGAATTTCCAGATGTAGATGGAGAAATTGAATCCATGTTACTTAAGAAAGGTGAGAAGTTATTTTTGGTGTGTTACTCCTAACAAAGAGATGGTATTAGACCATGGAATCTGTTACCAGAGAAATATTTTCTGACATGCAGAGAAGTGACCTCAGGCAGTTTTTGAAAGAAATTTAGCCTTGATGTTGTACTAAAAAAATATTGCAATCCTTTGTCTACTACTAAAAAATAATACTATTCTGTGTGCTTACCTATTTGTTTAGGCTGAGTACCTTTCTATTCTGTGTTAGCAACTACATTTATACCATGTTTAAATATGTGTGACTTTTCCTTCTAACAGTGAGAACTAAGCGATCAGAGCTTTACCACCCTTCAGTGAAGTTTGAGGATGTGGGAGGCAATGATGAAACATTAAAGGTTAGTTAAAATTCTGTTTGGGGGCTACAGGATGCACTGAAGAAAATGTCTCATAAAAATGACAGAGAAGAAATATTACAAAATTCATCTGTGTGGCATTGAGAAAAGCTGTTTATACCAACAGCAACAAGGTTGTTGTTTTTCTTTTATTAATCTTTTTGTAAGCAGTCACTGAAATCAGGTTGATAAACAGAGCTTGTTTTATTTTGCCCTGTCTATAGGAATAGCAATCTATAATACTAATTTCTGCAATTTAAATGGAGATCTGTCTTGTTCTTTACAGGAAATATGCAAGATGCTCCTTCACATCCGTCATCCTGAGGTCTACAACCACTTAGGAGTGGTTCCACCTCGAGGCTTTCTTTTACATGGGCCACCGGGATGTGGGAAGACACTGTTGGCACAGGCAATTGCTGGGGTGAGATGGCTTTACATGTACAGCTTCTTTCTTTTCTGAGTTACGTTTAGAGAGAAAGAGAATAATCTGCCTTCATAACAGACTAGAGCTTTCCACTTCTTTAGCCTTCCTATGATAGTCTGAAATATATTAATCTTTGTTTCGTTTGTTTGAATTCCATCTGAATCTTTACTTGATAGAACCTCATATGTAAAGAAGAGTCATAGTGAAAAGGTTTTATGTTTGATTTAATTGCTTTGAGGCATTCCCAGAACAGAGCAATATAGGCACAAGTGTTGAGACGGATATAAATGAAGGATAATTTTGGTTAAATTTACCATACTGTTTCAAGTCTAGACTCAACCCTACCATTGTTCATGAGGCTTTACATTGATTCTGTTGGGTGGCATCTGTTAAACAGCTGATTTCTGAATTCCAAAACTGGATGTTGCCTCACCTGTGTCAGACTGATGTTTTCAGAGCACATGACACTATTGGTGTTAATAGTTTGAGGTGTGGTGAAGCTGCTGTGCCACTGTGTGCCTGTTTTGGATATAAATCTAGGGACAATTTAAGGCTCTTCAGTGATAACCATGGACATTATTTTTTCTTCAATACAGTTGTTCCTTAAATGTCACTGATTATAACCTTAAATTTAGATGTATGTGAATCACTAACTTTTGTAATGCAGATAAAGAAAATAACTGATATTTATTCCTTAAATGTTGGTTACACTGTTCTGACACTATGCTTCAAATACTTTAATAAAGAAGATTTGGATATTTTCTTTCTAACGTCTTATTGTAAAAAAGGAATCCATTCAATAATTTGGTGGTATTTATTACTTCAGTGAGTATTTGTATCCTGGAAGGGTACTACATTTGGGGAAAGAAGCATGCCACAAGTGAAAAACTTTCAGAGATAAGATAAATTTAATGACTACTTCTTAAATAGATTTTTCTTTTAAAAGAGATTTTTCAGTAGTGCTATTTTTAGGCAAATTATCTTCTTTGAGCACCACAGTGTCTCTGGTGGCCTTGAGTTGCATAAATTAGGGTTAGTTTCCTTTTATACGTAATTCAAAGATCTTGAAATAGGCTGCAACAACCTGTAGCACTACTGTGCTACAGTCCATCAGAGGTGCAATTGTATTTATTTATTTCAATAGAAGAAAACTTCGTGAGCTTTACAAGTGTCTTATTGTACAGTCCTGCTCAGGTATTTCTGGAGCAGGATGCTGGGAACCAAACCTGGTGGGGAGTACCTTCCAGACTGCTAAGCAATGCTTTGTTACCCATTTTAAGTTGGAGGATGCTTCTTATCTTTTTTTAAAGTTCTTTAAGATTTAGTCCTGAATATGTAACTTGTAGACTTAAAAGATGTAATATTGAAAAATATTTGTCCTCAAGGACAGCCAGCATTTCCAACCTCTGGATATATCATACAATGTTCATTGTCTCTTCCAGGAACTTGAGCTCCCTATGTTGAAAGTGGCAGCAACAGAGATTGTGTCTGGAGTGTCAGGGGAATCTGAGCAGAAACTGAGGGAGCTGTTTGAGCAGGCTGTGGTAAGACACCCACTGAAATAACACTGTGAATTGTTTGTCTTTGTAAAGATTCATACTTTGTTGCTGTGGTTTGAATTTGGGTAAATATTAGTGAGTGAATCTTTATCCTGCTGCACACATGACTTGTCTCCCCTTCTGTGACCAGAATTCCATTGTACTGTCATGGTGTCATAGAGCACAAAGCTTAGTATTCTGCAGCCCTGACAAAAGATGGTTCATCATAGCAATGTAAAGAGAGCAACATAAATTACTTACATATTTGAATGTGCTTGGCTTGATATATTAAAAAAATTAAGAGCAGTCCATTGTGCTTTTTTGTTACAAGAGGTTTTTTGCTAGTTTTGTATGGCATGGAAATTGAGTGAATGTGAGAGATTTTAGGCTTTGGGGGTCTAGGTATAAAGCAGGAAATTTGGAACAAACATGATAAGAGCAGGAGAAAAGTTAAAGTTGAAACCTGGCTTTGGTGTGACTTCTGGATGTAGTAGGAAGCAAAGAGAATGAGACAGGTTGAGATAATTTTGATTTAAACAAATGCAGAGTTTTTTCTAGTTTTTAGTATGTGCTTAATGTTTTATTTCATGAGGACAATTTTCTGTTCCTCACGTCTGAGAATGTTCTGGTTTTCCAACTTTATTTCATTTTTCTACTCTCCCCTACAATTGTATATAGGTATTTAAAGTATGCTCCTGTAAAAAAGAATCCTGAACAGGGAAAAAAGTTGACTGTGAAGCTGTTTATTATGTTTCCAGTTCATACTAAATTTTAATTTTTAGAAAGTCTTGTTAAGAAGTTGTTTAGAATAAAATTACGTAGGTTATGGCAAAGAGTTTCTAGAAATTAGGTCTTTTGTATGTGTAGTGGTTGAGGGGAGGTTGCTCTAAATTACTGTTACAGAAATAACATCTGTTGCATAAAATATACTTAAAATAAAATCTCTTGCCTGTCTTATAGTCTGTCACATTCCCTTAAGTAGTTCTTCCACTTAGTTTTCACAACAGTTTTTGTGCAGGGAAAAGGCGCGATTCCTCGTTATGCAGATGCTGTGGGAATCCTTATGGCCTTTTCCCCTCTGTCACAGCGGGAAAGGGAATGACCACGAGATGGCGCAGCTGGTGCCTGGGAACACCCAGTGCGTGGGGTGTCCAACACGTTTTTTTCACGTGGGACTTTTTTGGAGGACGATTCCGGTGTTTTCCTTGAGTATTCCTTTGCACTACTAGTTCTTTTTGGGACTATTAATAATATCACATCAGTTAAACACCATTCTGTTAGTTACACAAATTATTAATCCATATTGTTGTTGGCTTTTTATGAAGTACATGGAATTTCAGAACATTTGTGGGAGTTTCTCGCTGCTTATTTTTACTCTTTGAACATGGTCAGGCTCTGTAGTAGTCTTGAAGTTCCATGACCACCTACTGCTCCTTTTGTTTCAGTCTGTGTGTCAGTAATACTTGCTCCTGAAATTCCACAGCTCTAATGTCACTAACAAAACAAACAACAAAACAAACCAGACCTTTCTTGTGTGATTTTCATTTATGGACTTCAGCATGCAGTCACAATGGAATATTTAGGGAAGCAGCACAGAGGTATATTTAAATTTTAGACAGTATGTAGAGATATTTTAAATCTCATGCCTTAATTATTCCATAGCGTCAGCTCAGTGAAGTTTCACAACCTGGTGACTCTTCAGGTAGTCAGCAAGAACAGCAGAATTGTTCCAGGACTAGTTGACTGTGCAGCAGGTTTACAGTAATAGTTATAGATCAGAAAATCGGAGACATGTCTTTCTTGTAAAAAAAGAATGCTAAAGAGGGCAAAAAGGTTGATTGTGAAGCTGTTCATTATGTTTCCAGTTCATACTAAAATTAAATTTTGAGAGCCTTGTTAAGAAGGCTCTGTCAGTGTAATTTTGTAATTATGAATCTTTCTTATTCCTAGTCCAGTGCTCCATGTGTCCTTTTCATTGACGAGATTGATGCAATCACCCCAAAGAGAGAAGTCGCTTCAAAGGACATGGAGCGGAGGATTGTTGCTCAGTTCCTGACTTGTATGGATGGTGAGTTTCAGGAACAGCTGTGCTAAGACCAAATTCTAATTATCAGGCTCACTGTCTGCTTTCCTTCGGTAGTGACTTGTGCTTACTTTGGAGGAGATAGTGGCAATAATTTTTCATATTTTGACACAGTTTACCTGGGGAGTGGTGGGAAGATCATAATAAATCTGTAGGGGTGTTACTACAATATTTTCACAGTGGTCTGTACAGCATTATTTAAGCCTGTCTGTTGTATAAACAGAAATAATGGGAAAACCTATTAAATATCATTTGAAATGCCTATTTTTGCTTGTTTGTGTAAAAGACAAGTTCTAGATAGTAGAGATGAACAGCTGTTCAGTCTGACTGTTGATTAGCTTGTCTCTGCTGGGTATTATCATGTGCTGCAGAAACAGAGTCCCACAGATATGGGAATGGAGTTGGGACAGTGAGTATGAGTACTAGCTAACTTCCTTCCTTCCTTCCCTTAGACTTGAATAATGTGGCTGCCACTACCCAGGTCCTTGTTATTGGAGCAACAAACAGACCTGACTCACTGGACCCTGCACTGAGGAGAGCTGGGAGATTTGACAGAGAAATTTGTTTAGGGATCCCAGATGAAGGGGCAAGAGAAAAGTATGTGTTGAGAAGTTTAAGATTCATTTTGATTCATTGATAAATAAGAAAATAATGTATAAGTTAACATACAAATTAAAGAAAAGTAGTTTATTGTGTTTAGTTCTATTTGTGCCTGTACATACCTATGGACCCACACACATTGAAAAGTTGCAGAAGACATTAAGTATGCATCTATTTGTCTTAATAGCTGTGCCTACATTTTGGAGTGATTTCCTTTCTTGTGTGCAGATCTGCTTTTAGCATTATGTTAATGGCTTTAGAAGTGCCTCAGCAGTATAGATGGTGGAGTCAAATATATCTTTTCTGGTGTCCAGAAAGTTAACATTCTGTCCTTGGTGCTCCCTGTGTAACTATTAAATTAGGAATATAAATTAAGTAAAGCCCATTTGTTGGTCCTTTCAAGCATGTACCTTAAGCAACAGGCCTGGATTCTTCCATCCCATTACTCATGGAAATACGTCAGTCCAGGCATTAAGCTGAGCTGCAGTCATCCTGTGTTGTGTAACTCCCCTCTTTACGCCGAAAATCAGTGACTATCAGACTAGGTTAAAAGAAATAAATCCAGTTTTGATTTTTTTATTAAAAAGGAACTGCTACTCATTTCTCCAATAACAAAAAACACAGGAAGGGAAGTTTGAAAAACTTGTAGATTATCTTGTTATGGAAAGGGAAGAAAGGTTAAAGGATAAGCTTCTTCTAGCTCAAATAATAATATTTCTAAGTTGAAGAGGCAAACACTTCTGTTTGCAGTATTACTCACTTTGTGTTGTCAGCACTCTGGCTATTATTCCACCCTGGGTTTTTTTTTTTCCCCTTCTGGCTGTACCTCCATTTTTTTTTTTCCCCCTTCACTCCCTTCTTCCTCCAGATTTACTGCCCTGTATTAATTATGTTCCTCTTGGTTGTGGGCAAGACATGCAGATGGTTAGAGGCAGAACTAAGGAGTTAACTGATGAGAGTTGTGATTCTCTGATAGTTCCTAGGAACATGTTAAAGTGACGATATTCCCAGAAACAGCACTATGTTGAGGGACAGGAGTTGTGAACAGCAGAGCCATTGCGGTGTGTTGAGATCGTTCCCAGGTTAGAGTGGAGACAGAGACGTTCATATTATTGATTGTTTGTATTTGTGTTCCTGGAGGTTATAGGAACCATTGATTTTATTTTCTTTTTTAAATTATTCCCTCCCCCTGCTTTCTGTTTTGTTTTGTGGAAGGCATGGTGGTGTTAATTTGTTCCTTTATTTTCAAATGGAAGTGTCATGTAGACCTTATAAAAGTCCTTAGAGTGTGCTGATTAACAGGATAAATGAGTCTTGCTGAAGGCAGGATTTGAACTGCTTCGTTTTTGTTCTGCAGCCTTAGGGGGATAAAGTGAGATGAGAAAGTGTACCTGGAGATATTGCTTTACCTGGTGTTTTCTTGTGCAAATTCAGAATGAGACAATTGAAGTTCTCAACTGTTTACACTTTGATTCGATTGATTACATATGGCTGTTGTCAGACAGGTTGAAAGAATCTTGAGAAACAGGATATTATCACTAATAAAGATTTAAAGGAGAGATGATGGAACTTGCTAGTGGGAGAGGGAAACACATGAATTATATTGTAATTTTAGAGTTTTGAATAATTTAATCAGTTGCCTTTTTCCTTGTAATTTATCTGTAGTTACACATTACTTGATCTGAAAATAATTTGAACTAGTTTTTATTGAAACTAGAAAGTGTATTACTGATCAGCAGTTCTTTGGTTTGTGCTGTCTTTTTAAAATATTTTCCCAGTGAAGTGATATTTTAATGTTTTAAACAAACGGATTTGATCTGCCTGCTCAGAGTTCTTCAGTGCCAGTGTTTGTGCAGTGACATTGGATTTTGCCTTTTTTTTTTTTTTTTTTAATAAGTCATGTAGTTTTCAGTTGTCTTTGGCTTAGAAGAGCAGCAGGAAATTTTGGTGGACCGTGAATAAGATTTTTAAAGCTTCAGCTGTGATACAAAGTGGAAAAAGCTCCCATTAAAAGAAGTGTGAAGTGTAGCACTTCACTGTCACTTACAGAGAGCTGTTTTGTGTTAGTGAGGAAACTGCCTAAGGAGGTGTAACTTTACCTTTTGGATGAGGATGAGGTAACTCATGAGGTAATAATAGAAGCCCTGTGTTGCCTATTGGAAGTTTTACTGGGGACCCAGGAAATATCTGCACTGACAGGGAAAGATACTGAAGATTAAACCAGAGCTCCTCACATAGTCTGATTTCATTTGCTTCTTGCAGAATAATTTGTTGTGGATGTTCTTCAGTAAATAAATAAAAGTGGCATGGAACAGACAATGCAGACTTAGGTTGTTAGGAACATAAAGTTAAATGTATCAATGGATAACTTGTGTGCATCTCCGTGGTTCACTCTGAGACCTAGCCTGTCAATTTTGAATATAAACTAAGGTTGGAAGAATCTATAATACTTAGGTCACCAAAACCACTGGTTGGCAATGCCTGATTGAAGCTGTTGGTTTTTGTTTTAGAACTGAGAGGAAATTCATAGCACAGTGCTGTGGGTTTCAGTGTTGGTTATTTCCTAGTTGAGTGAAAACGTCTCACTCTACTATTTCAGTTCATATGGACTGAAATGGACATTAAATGCTGTTTGTTTTCATGTGGAAAAAAAAAAAAGTAACAGCTTTTTCTCCAGCTTTGTCTTTTTTTTTCCCCCCCACCACCACTTGATTAGAATTCTTCAGACTTTGTGTCGAAAACTTAAGCTCCCAGAGTCGTTTGAATTTCATCATTTAGCACGGCTGACTCCGGGATATGTGGGGGCTGATCTAATGGCCCTGTGCCGTGAGGCAGCCATGTGCACAGTCAACAGGGTCCTGATAATATCTGAGCAGCAGAGGAGGAAACTCACAAACACTGAGGGGAACACAGCCGAAGGAAGCATGGGGATAGAAACAGACATCCTGGTGGAAGAGGGCACCAAACAACCAGAACTTCCTCCTAAGGTATGTGTTCCCTGAAGCACATGTTTATAATATCTGAATAGTTGAGCCATTTTAGAGTTATGAAAGTCATTGCTGATAAATTCTCAAACATCCATGGCCAATGTAATATTAAATTTAGATTTAGAAATGTCAGCTCCTAAGCCAGGAGCTTAACTCCTAATGACTGATATAATGGGTCTGGAGAAGTGGTTCCAAAACCCCAGTCCTAAAAATCATGTTCATGTTTTATACAAGGTGTGGTTTTTCCCTGGGATTTTTTGGTTTATTTGTGCTGTGTTGTTTTGTCTTCTAGCAGAGCAGAGTTTAAAAGAGTGGCTGTATCTCACTTCAAAAGTGTATTGATTGTAACAGAAGTTTAAAAATATCAGACTTGCACCGAATATTTTGCACAAGCTGTTTGCTGTGCCCTCAGTGAATTATCTATGATGATGCCTGGGGCTCTTCTCTGACCTGGTAGAGTTACAGTAAGACAAAGTCTAGAAGTATTTATTCAGTCTTTGTTTGCCTCCAGCTATGTGATTACTTGAGGTAAATCACATGTGGTGTCTGGTACCTGTTGCAAGTTTAAAAGAAGAGATGAGCTGTTAATGTGCAGCACAACTGGAACTCTGTTGCAGAAAATGGTATTTCTAGTTCCCGAATTATTCTTTAGCCTAAGTAACATGAAGGTTAGTGAAGCAGAACAACTTAGATGGAAATCCTTGGTCCTACTTCTCAAAATTTGGAGTCTGTATATGCCTTCATTATGTGCAGGCCTCCTAAAGATTTGTCTGGAGATAAGTGGGCTTAAATGCACAGTGTACTCAGATTCTGTTTTTAGAGGGACTGTCAAAGAGCACTGTTGCTGTGATTACAAAAATCAGTGTAAAAAGCTGTAGTAAGCCTTTGTATTAGTGTAACATAAGCATAGTGCTTATACCTCCCAGTGCGTCCTGGGGCCTGCTGTTGCCAAAAGAAAGTGGGGAGGGGCAGGTAATTGTAGCTTTTATCAACACCACCATCATCAAAGGGGTCATGGTGAATGAGGAAGTCTAATCCTAACAAAGCCGTGTTTTGATAGCTGGCAGGAGGTTGACGTAGTCTAATATAGGGTATTGTAATTAAAGCCCTTGTATTGTGTTTATAATGGAAAAATAAACATACAAAACCTTTAAAAATCATTCACACAATTCAAGTAAACAAACCCAGTGGTCTTGGCTGTTTCTGAGTTTCTCTCAATGGTTCTGTTAAGAAGAGGAGGGAGGGCTTAAGAGGAGTATCACGCATTCTAAGCACTTTGTGGTCAGTTGTAGAGCTATCCTAGTTGAAACTGATAGGAAGTGATACTTTTACTGTATACTGCTGTAGGAAAAATGTTGAAACTTAACAGAGTTTTACATTCATTTTTTCTCCCTCTATCTTATAATGAAAATTCTGATGCAGTTTTACTTGTGGTGCAGTACCAGTTTGCTTTGATACTGCCTTTCTGTATTAGAATGGGAATGCATTTATGTTGTGAAGATAAAAAATTCTTTAGTGAAATATTTTCTCAGGTAGTTTCCCCAATATGGAACCGATTGAAGAAATTGGAATGTACTTCCCTGGGCCATTGTGGTCTGCAACATGGGACAGTGTAGAAAAGCATTACCCTCCTTCTCTATTCTGTTTGCCCAAACTTTTATTTCCTGTTTGCAAAACCAGGTCTAATCAGGCTGAGGAGATCAGTTGTCTTGAGATCAGATTGTGCTAAATAAAAGTGGATGTTCTAAAAGTGTGTTAAGGGTTTTAATGGTTTATATGGAACTAAATATTTTGCAAATTGTTGGGATTGTGCAGTTCAACAGTTTTTCACTGCCTCATGAAAGCAGTTTCTTGTTAAAAGCAGAATTAATACATATAAATAATATATATATTGGAAATTTCAGCGTGGAAATAGCTTTCTCCTAGTCAGTGTGGGAGAAGCAGTAGGAAGAGCTAGAAGACAAAATACATATGCTAGCTTAGTTTCTGTAGCATCTTAATCAAGATTTTAGGCTCAGCTCAATGTTTTCAAACATGTTAAATGTACCTAGAGCTTTCCTGGAACATTTTTATCATCCATAGTAATTTACATATTTTATGTGTATTGTACATAATAATGTGATTGATAGTTGAAGTATGGCTTGGGAAAAGCCCTTAAAATGGTTCTGAAAGTCTAACCCAGTTGCATAATCTTTTTCTCTCCCTTTCCATGTATCTTAAGGATGAATTGCAGAGACTTTTGGATTTGCTGAAGGAGCAAGACCCCTTGCCTGAGAAACAGCTGCAAAAGCTGTGCATTGAGATGAATGATTTTATTGTTGCACTGTCATCAGTGCAACCCTCTGCCAAGAGAGAAGGCTTTGTCACAATTCCTGATGTGACATGGGCAGACATTGGAGCCCTGGAGGATGTTCGGGAGGAGCTGACTATGGCAATATTGGTACGTCGTAAACTTATTTCCAAGGATCTTTTCCACTCCCCCCTATGCAAGAAATAAAATTATGTTTGTTTTCAATATTCAAGGTATAGTGATATTTTGCAATATCTTTATTTAAAACAGTCAAGCTTCTATAATTTGCTATAAAATTTGTTTCAAGTGTGGTGTGTGTATTTAACATTTTGCTTTTTGTATTCATGCTTTTGGTGTGTTCACATTGCTCAATCTTTAAGTATTCTAAAAGTTTTGTGTCAATAACCTTGGCTATGCAACTGCCACACAAAGAACTGGAGACTACTTAGCTGGAAGCTTAGCAGTCTTGCTGCCAGTCAGAGGGAAATTTAACATTAACACCTTTACCTAACTTAGGTAAATAAAATCTTTGCCTCTGAATAATGACATTTCTCCCATTTCGGGGCAGTTAGCAGTGCAAGATATTAAGATGCTGATTGAATCTTTATTCTTTTAGCCTATAAAAATTGGAATAAAGAGCTTGCTATGAATGATTTTTCATCCTGCTGTAACTAAAATGAAAAGTTTCATGTTACCTTTATGCCACTGATAACTATGATAATTTCTTTTAGGCACCTGTGCGAAACCCAGAGCAGTTTAAAGCTCTAGGCCTGACTACTCCAGCTGGTGTCCTGCTTGCAGGGCCTCCAGGGTGTGGCAAAACACTGTTAGCTAAGGTAATGCATTTTCTAAACATCATTAAAAACACTGGAGAATCTTCTTGAAATGGCTGTTTTTGTAGGAATGACTGAGTCTGGATGATGATGCCAGAAGTTGGGCTTTTGCACCACTTCTCATCAGAAAATTAATTTTAGGTCTCTGTGCTAAAGTTACTTGATTTTTCATGTCCTGAAGTTACAACTTTGCTTGAATTGAGAGGGAATTCCTGCAAAACTTGATTAAGTCGATTAAGAAGAAAGCAAAGATTAGAAGAAACACTATTGAATAACCACTTTAATGCATTATTTCACTGTAACTATATTACTATTATAACTATATTATATATTGGGAGTATTCTACACTCTATTACATTGACATAATTTTATCATATTTACCTTACGGAAAATACTTTTGTTTTCCTTCTTGAGCATTTCAGTTCTTACAGCCTCTCCATGTAAATGCAGATAATCGTGTAAATTTCAGATTGTTTCTTGTCTTTGTCTTCAAGTGGTCTTATGGAGTTGAGTATCTCTTTAACTCCCATAGTTTTTGGGCATTCTTTTGCTGGTGTGGTGTGGGGTGTGAATCTGGAACTGCCTCATCAGAGACAGAGAACACATTGCTAAATTCTCTGCTCTCCTCCCACTCTTAATTGCTTATAATTATACTTTGTACTGTTTTCTGTATTTTGCAAACAATTGATAACTATGTTCCTTCCCTTATATTTGTTTATTGCTCCATGGACAGAACCCAAGCAGACCATGATAAATGTTATATATATATATATATATATATATTTATATATGACTTTACCTTTTTCATAGGCTGTGGCAAACGAGTCTGGACTGAACTTCATATCTGTGAAAGGTCCTGAGCTGCTAAATATGGTATGTGCTAATCTTTGGGCTTTTGTTATTTATGGAATTCTTGTCCAAAATGTGGATTGTACAACTGATACTGGTGCAACTGAAGTTGCCTTATTTAACCTCTCCTTAAAGTTTTTAGCAGTGAAGTTGTTCATGTGAAAAGAAAGAAAGTCACCTGGGTAGCTTAAGTATTTATCTTAGTTTAAATTACCTGGCAGATGGAGCTTTCTTGACTTGAAGTAGGGTTTCTAAATGACCCACTACATCCATCACTGCTTTTCTGTAGCATGTAGATTTTAAATGTCAACAGGTGAAAGTGCTGTAGTTCAAATTTTTGAAGCACTGGCCTAAGAAGTACTGTGATGTAACTTCAATCCCTTTTTGAGACAAGAGATTGTGTTGGAGCAAAGTGGCTGCAGCTCCCATCTGGGAAGGCCATGGCAGTTCTCTGTTTATCAGTAGTGTGGAAGCTGAAACCAACGTACTGGATTTGACTGATCTCTTCCTAAACAGTTTTAAATGTCTACTTCAAGTACTGATACAGGCAGGAAATAAAACTCTTAAGTTAATGAGAAGCCCTGCTTCCTTGTGGAATACAGAGAAAATGGTTGGCTATGATTCAGAGGCTGTGTTAACATAAAAATTATATCAAAACATGTTTGTTTGGAAAAAACTAACCGTTTGCATTTACAACTTCACAGCCCCTGTTTCTACAATTCAGCATTCAAAGTGAAATTCTGGCTGGCTTTTCAGTTCCCTACCACCAAGGCCCTGTCTTCAGGCAACAGCTCTATGAACTTCAGATGTTCATTGTGTTCACGTTGCTCACTGGGTTTGTTTATTAACAGTTGAACAACTGGGTCCTTAATTAGGACTGTATTTGTTAATTTGCATCACCAGAATGATGGCAAGTTAGATTTATTCCTCAGAAAGAAGGAATTCTATTATACTCTGAATGTACTGCAAGTTGTCAAAAGTCAACTAGTGACAATAGTTCCTGTGTAAATCATGATCAGTAAGGAAACAGAGATAAGAGACTGTTATCAGTTATAAACTGATGGGAAGGTTGCATTTCTCCCTTGCAAAGTACCCTAAATAGTGCTTAATATTATTGATTTTTTATTTTTTTTTTTCCCCGAGCAAAATCTTCATGTCTGATATTGTTTCAATGTCATTTGTCTTATTTTTCAGTATGTTGGTGAAAGTGAACGTGCTGTACGTCAGGTATTCCAACGTGCAAGGAATTCAGCCCCCTGTGTTATATTCTTTGATGAAGTTGATGCGTTGTGCCCTCGGAGGTCTGACCGTGAAGTGAGTTTGTCTTCAAATATCTTCATAAATAAATGCTCTCAGTTACATTGTGACATTGCTGGCAACAGAAGTACCCAGAAGGGTATCTCCCAAGAAGAGCAATCCACTAGGCTTTCTGTCATTTGAGGGAAAATACGTTGGTCAAGTTCTATAAAGCTTAATACTTTTTTTAGTATGCATATATAGAAAAAATATCCAGAGAAATTCAGGTTAGGCTATTGAGTTGTTTATAGTTAATGCTACTATGGCATTAACATTTAACTCTCAGTAGCTCACCTGCTGAAACTGTTGTGTCAGAGGCTTAAATATTTTAGACCTCTTTTTCCCTCCAAAAAGTCAGGATTGAGAAACATTTTCTCTTCTTGTTGAGGCAGGTGTCAGAACAACAAGTATAAATATGTATATGTACTCCTTTAAGTGAGTCCTTTAGTTTTGATGGGAAAGAAAATGTTTGCCACATGTTTAAATATGTGGCAGGTGTGTAGATAGCATGAATTTGAGATGCAAACGTGCTAAGAATATGACAGAAGGAATCCAGAATGCAGCTACATTGAAGGTGTGAAAAAGAAACTTTGAGTAATATTTCAGTGCAGGGAGTTAGTAGATCTTTTGTTTCTTTTACCTTGAAATATTCACATTCCCACTGTTCCCTCAATTTTGTTGACAAATTTCTCCTTTTAAAGTCAGGAGCTAGTGTCCGGGTGGTGAACCAGCTCCTCACAGAGATGGATGGGCTGGAGAATCGGCAGCAGGTTTTCATTATGGCTGCCACTAACAGGCCAGGTAAGGACCCAAAAGTCATAAACGAGAAATCGGATGTCCTTGGTTCTCTTCTGATGAAATCATATATTTTTAAATATTTGGATTCTGTGACTAAGCCTGTTCTGTACTTAAAATTACAGTGTCCTCAAATCCAAAGCTTTTCTGGTGAGTTAATCTGTTCCATGATCATGTGGCAGTGTGAGATAAAGCAACCTCTTTAAAGTGTGTCTCAGTTAGCATCTGGTACCATTGCTATTAAAATGCTTTGAAAGACCTTTGACTGCATTGGATTATCTCTGTGGAACATAAGAAAAAAGAAGTAAAATGTAATTTTTTCTTTTTCTTTTATTCTTAAATTCATTTTCTATTCAAAGCAACCTTATAGTTTTCTGCTGTCCTTACTTTATTTTTTTCATTTTTTTTGCTTTAAGACATCTGTGTCATGTTAAATCATTTTTCCGTTTCATTATCTTTTGCTTCTTGGGTTCCATGTTCCAAACTAGACTCCTTCAGGCTGAAGTTATTCTCATGTTCTGTCCAGCTTGGATATTGACTGCTGTCTTTGCTCCCTCCCTGGCTCTTCCATTTTTGGTAGCTTTTGCAATTCCAGCAACATTTTCTTTGTTATAAGCTAAACAGTGACGTCTGCTTTACAAAAATCATGTGTTTTATAAGCAACTTTCTGCCTTTTTTTTTTTTTTTTTTTTTTTTTTTTTTGTTTGTTGTTGTTATTGTTGTTTTTATTATGGAGAAGTCTTGTGTTTTATACATAGCAAGAAACTTGTCTTTCCTGAATTTTAATTCCATCCAGAAGCTGTGGGTTATAAGTAAAGGAACTTATTGTCAGTTTAGAAAGCAACATGCATGAAGATGGTGTACTTTCTTGGTCAGCGTTTTTCTGAACATTGCAACTGAAATTAAATACAGGGGTACGAGTCTGCCTTGGTAAAACCATACTGGTGTGGGTACCAGAATTTTGGAAGGAACCTTTACACCTAGAATGGGTATTTCGCAAATTACTAGTAACAGTGAGACCCAGTAATTTCATAACCAGAAGGAATTAAGTAAGGACAAGATGTAGAATTTTGCTGAGAAATTACTTAACAGGGAAAAACAGTAGCACGGCTATTTTGGACGTAATTTGGAAGATGAGAAAGTTAAAGTCCTTGACATTGCTTGTGTTCTATAAATTAAGGGAAGTTTGGTCTGAAATCATCTAAAACAGGCAACTATGAGGTGGGTTTTGTTTTTTTTTTTCCCCAATGATCAAAAGCATCAAAGATTTGGAAGAAAGTCTTCCTGTCTTTCAAATTCTTTGCACCATGACAGACTCTTGGGCTTTCCACATGGTCAAGTATGAGCAGTAGGGGCTTGAATCTCTATCTGCTTGTACAAATTCTTTGATTTAAAGTGGTAGTTTTCCTGGCATGAGCTTGCTGGTCCTCAGCTATTTAATCCTATGCAGAATAGAGAATAAGGTTATACTATATACAGATGCAGTGGGATGTACCAAGGGTGTTGGTGGGAGTGTCGTCAAGTTGCCTTAGAAAAGGGATCTCTCCCTAAATTAGTTGTGCTATTGCAAGCATTTGTATCAGGCAGCCTTATTTGGAAGTGTTTCTCAAGGGCTTCATATCTAATTACTGACTTGTCATTATCTCTGACTGGTAGCTTGGGCTGGGAATTCCAGCACTTTTGAAGTGGAGGAAACATCCAGCTGTACTTCCAGCAGTGCCTCTTCAGCTGGTTGGACACGGGGCCAATCCTTTTGGACTGCTGTGTGTCACTGTTCTGAGCTGAGGATTCCGCTCCAGGAGGCAGCTGAGTACAAGCACTCCAGTAGATTCACCAGGGCCAGTTTAGGGTAAATATTGCTCAGATGTTAATTTCAAAATGTAAATACTTACGTGTGGCAGGTTTGTCCTAGTTCCCTGGTTTAGATTTACACTGGACTCAGTGCTTGCTTACAAGTCTGATTTTCGTGCATATGTGAAATAGACACATGTACCACTGTTAATCCCTCTCTGTATAAGCCTTATATTGGACGCATTTTTACCATTATGTGGTTAGAAAGTACCTCTGGAATGGCTTGGGGATCTTTCTTTTTTTTCCTTCAGCTTTAAAGTGTCACTCTTGTCTCGTTCAGCTGCAGTGGCAGGTGTACTGTTCTACAATACAGGAATAGTTAAAATTACAAAACTTTACCAAATAATGATGTTTGGACTCATATTTGAGGGCAGCTGGGAGATGTGTAAGGCATGAAATCAGTGGTGTACTATTACTCAGTGACATCTGTGAAAAAAGTGGATTTGAGGTAAAAATGCCAAATGTAAAGAAAATGCAAAGGCAGGGATAACAAATGCAGTTAATTTCTGTTTACTGAATTTGTAGATGAATTTATATCCTTCAATTCGATGATTTTATCTTGATAAAGATACAAGGAGTTTTGCCAACATAATAAAATAATTTTTTTCTGAATGGCCAAGCTTGGCACATCCAGCTTCTGCTGAAAGAGGCAGTTTGAATAGCTTTGGATGGGATGGATGTCTTGTTTCAGAAGGACATCAGCTGTGTGTATGAATAACATTTTAATAGGTTTAGACCATAAATTTTTCCTGTGGTATCTGCATTTGTCAGTATGAGGAAATACAGTTTCCAACTGATGCAGCTTTCATCAGAAAATTTCTACTGAAGTTGTGGTTAAACTGGGGAAACTGATTTTTCTCTCCTGTAGTTTATTCTCTGTTCTTGGGGCCTAGGAAGAGGCGGTGTTCACCAAATTAAGTTTTGCTGGGTAGTTAATAAGAGCAAACTGCAGGTAGAGAGCAATGAAGTCTGCGCTAGTAAAGCACTCTTAACCACCTTAAGAATGAATTGCCCAAGCAGAGACCTGTAGGATAAGCATAGCTTTTACAGGCTACTATATTGAAATGATTCCCACAAACAATTAAAGTTGCGGTGCCTGAAAAGGTTTTTAAATCTATGTAAGAAAGATTTTTCTGTCACAGTTGTGGTGAATAAAGGTGCTGCTGGAGTGGCGGGCTGTGTAATGTAAATCTAAATAATATATGTGTCCCAGCAGAACTTCTTGTAGTCTTCCACTGGGCCAGTGCTGTGAAGTGTGAGATCTCATGGTCTTTAATCCATGTTAGTATAATTTATTGGGAGAGAAAACGGCCTTTCAAGATGCTTCTTTTTTTAGAGTGATTGCATGTGTAGTGGCTTTGGTAGTTGGTTGCTGGCACTGATCATGACTGTTGTGTTTGTTGTAGCATTGTAGTCCGAGATCATTGTGCAATAGGAAGAGTCTTCTGTCATGAGTTATTATTACTGTTGTTATTATTATTGTTATTATTTAGTAGTAATTGCAGTTAGGATAGCAGTGGCGCAACTGCTTTTGGCATCAAGGTATGTTCCTGGTACAGTTGTTCCAGTCAGGTGTTGGCACCTGGACAAGGTATTGCTGTGAAGTGGTGGTGTTTTATATACCCCATGGCTGAAGACTGCCAAATTCTCTTTTATAATAGCCTTTCAGGACTTGGAAGGCTCTAATTCCCATTTTGCCAAAATGACAGGCACAATAGATTGGTTCCTTTGTTTATCAAATACAATCTGCAAGTAGTCATTCTTATTCTGGCAGTGCTGAAATAAGCCTTTGATGTGCCCTAAAACCCAGGATATTTGAATGTTTTTTGCACTTACTCAGTGACTTTGAAAGTCCTTTGTAGATATTTCTTGACTCCTTCTAAATTAGCAGGGATGCAGTTTTCCCAACTCAATCTCTTTCCACCTAAATGCAGAATCAATGTCAAACTTCGCTTGAAAAGGCTTAAACTTGTAAAGCACTTAATACTACTAGAGAGGAAAGAAAATAGAAGCAGAAATATGTTTTATTAGAACCAATATGGGTCAGAATAATTATAGTCTTTTCCAGTCTATTTCCTTTCCCAAATCCAAGACTAAATACTACACAACTGCCAAACACTACTGTTAAATAAAATCTGTAATTTTCCACAATCTTCTAGTTATCAGTTTGAATTTTGGGATGGGATACTGCTGCTTTCTGCTCTTCTCTTACTTCCCCAGGCTTTGAACATGTGTAAAATCCTTAGAGAAAAGCTTACCGAAGCATCAGCAGCATTTCACCTGACATCTAGAGAACTGTATACAACATGAGGAAACAGACAAGACAGTGATTTTAAACTTGACATAAATTGTTATGATGTCTTGCTTTTATTCATGGCCTCTTTCTCTAGCTTTCTTAAATTAATTCTTGCAAAATTCCCCTTCTACTCTAACCTTTGAGCATGATCCTAGTTTCAGTGAGTTCTGTTTTTGTTAGCAAGTTCATGTTAATTTTTTTAGAGCTATTCACCTGAGCCACATGTTTTGAAACAGAAGAAAAAAAAAAAATCAGTCTTCAATAATAGTTTGGGTTTGGGCATTGTTTCATTTTTACCTGTTTATACATATTGCTGAATTAAAGGCGAGATAAGATCTAAGAAAAGCACTTAATATGTGAGCATGGTACAATTTCTTTCATAATAGTTCCAATTCACACAAATTACATTTCTGCATTTCGGCAGCTCTTGATTGTTGTGTATCTTTTACAGAAACTTCAGTTGTTAACTGCAATGTTCACCTCGAGTCTCAGAAAATCTTTTAGGGCTTCTGAGCCTGTGTTTCAGAACATCACAAATGTGAGGGCCTAGATCTTGTGTACTTCAAATATATTTTTAAAAACTATAGTGAGAGTATAGGAGAAGTTTGATGGATTCACACTAACAGTTGTTGCTGGCATACACTGGACTTTTGTAAATTTGGTTGACACCTGTACATTTGAGATCAGACATGAATAATCAACTGGAAATGAATGTGAGACTAATAGATTCTATAGGGTGTCTCTGTATAGGAATTCATGCAAAGATACTTTCAATAGAATGTAATGATTCTATGAAATTTTGCAGTAGTTTGAAAAACAGTGTAGCAAACTGCAATATGGTATAATTCTCTAGAGGTTACTGTCTGTTTTAACCATTAAAAACAAAGCAAGGAGTGGATGTACTCTAAATATCTTCTTATGTAATTTTGTCAGATTATTTGGAAAATGATACTATGTCTTCTAATGACAGTCAACACCATTGATCACATCAGAAAGGCAGAAAATAAATAACTGGACATTTCTCTTAATAGAAGTATATTGTCTCTGTGAGACAGCTGCTTGGAAAAGGAGTGCTGTGTTTTATCACATTTCCATGCTTCACTTTCCTTCCAGCTTGAGGGATAATAATAGGCTTTGAAAGATGTATCTGCGATAACTACCTTAATTTCATTAAAATGTCAAGTGTATCTAAAGTGACTTGACTCTCTTCTGTTTAGATAAGTTTTAAGGTAATAGATATGGAGAGAGTGTTATGATTTATCAGAGTGGAATGCTTTGAAATTCCTTACAGGGAACATTATTAAGTTCTTTTAAATGGATATGTAGTGCATCTAATGAGTGAGTTTGTCCAACGAGTAAATACTAATTTTCTGGGTTATGTGACTTGAGTTTTCAAGAACTTCAGGCCCAGGTCTGAACCAGAAGAATGAAGTGAGTTGATTCATAAGGAGATGGGGAGTGTAGATCTGTGTTTTAAACTTTGGTGTGGTCTTGTTGCTGTAAACCACCATTACTGCAGCTTATCTGGTTATGTCAGTTGTGGTAACTCTTTTGAAGGCAGGCAGTGTGATCATTTCCATACAAAAAGATGATGAATCTTTAGACCACATCACTGACTTCATATTGTTGGACAAATAGCAAGCACCATGTTCTCAGCATGCAAAATAGAAACAGTATTTTCCATATCAAGCTTAATATTTTTAAATATTATTTAATATTTTATTTTTGAAATGTTAGAATGGGGAAATTAGCAAGTGCCTGGTGTTGTAATGCAGTCCCTATTGAGAGTATTTGTTTTGGTTTTTGTAATTGATCCTTTGAGTGAACTTTGTCATCTCTTGTTAATAATGTGACACGAAAAACAAAAACAGGAAAGTGCTCTTGTGTCTAAAGCACAAGTGTCTTCCAGAACTATGCACAGATGTATAAGTAACATGTTTTGGTCTGTGCCTGCTGTGGCAGGGATTCTGTTTAACCATTGTTTCATCTGGTCTGGATTAAATGAATACAAGAAGTCATTCCTGTTTGGGTTTTTTCTCACCATTCTCATCACATTTGCAGTAGCTGAATTTTGTTTCTATGGATGCTTCTGCCCACGACTGCTGTAATGTAGGAAAAAAATACTTTTGTCCAAGAAAAAGGATGATGGAGTTGTACTTTAAGCGTAAGTGAGAGAGCAACTGGAACAAAACCATGAGCATCTTTAAAAAGTGAATCAAGACCATGTTGTGGTAGGATCAGGTAGTTCAAGTCTTGACAGAGTTAAGCAAACTTTTTCATTTCCAAAAAGGGGATAGCTTTACTTCCCTGCTACTATTTTAGGGTTTGGGTGGTGTCTGTTTTCTTTAAAACATCTGTACAGTACAGATTAGCAGCTTCACTTTTCCCAGTTCTTCACCTTAAATGTACACAAATGCACACAGTTTGTCTGTTAGCTCTGTTTTGTCAGGAGGCTGCAGTTAATGTAAGAGTGTTGGCAGCTTCATTGGGAGGCCTTGATAATTTCCAGCTTTAGACTTAGATGTAACTATCAACTGCTACTTTTGGGAAAGGCTCTTGCAGTAGCTATCTCACACTTTCATGTAATTTATGTACTTAAAAATAGTCTGTTACAGTAAAATTATAGATTTCTTTGTATCTTCTGTGAATGCTTTTGTGACTTTGCCACTCATGTTACTGTAGAGGATATCATAGAGTCATAGAATCATTGAGGTGGGAAAAGATCTCTTAAGAGTATGGAGTCCACCTGTTAACCCAGCACTGCCAAGTCCACCACTAAACCATGTCCCCAAGTGTCACATCTACACCTCTTTTTAGTGTCTCCTGGGATGGTGACTCAATAGAATTCCTTAGCGAAACAGAGAAATTAATGCCATTATTGGGTTTTGGCAGATGGGGAAATAGGGCATCAAGAAGCATTGAGAAATATCATGCAGGCAGTTTATGCTGAAACACAGACAGAAGTTGAGGACTTTTTCAAGTTGTATGCCCTGTCTGTATCTCTTGTTATACCAATAGTCAGTATTTATATCCTGACTTACTGTTTGTATATATTCAGTAGTGAAGCCTGTGGTGCTAAAAGGCTGCTACACATTTCTATTACTCTTAAGCTTTGAAATGTTTTCTAGAAACATTTGTGATAATTTTTGCTTTCTTACTTCTCCTCACTTAATAAATTCAGAGTCTGTAGTTCTCCCTGGGAAACAACTTCTGTACTTTGCTCAAACCTTTGGTATTTTCATGGCTTTCCTATTTTACCATTACTACTATTATGTAGTAGAAATGCAAATGACCAATAAAATTAAGTTTGCATATGGATGGTTGTGATTGACCCTGTGTACTTGATTTCTTGTTTTATCACTGCCCCTTTCAAAGCAGATTTGCAATATGGGTAGAGTACCTTCCAACAGAACAAACTGCTAACAATTAATGTGGAATTCCGTAGCAAAAATGTTCTAATTCTGTGTTGCCAAATACAGAGTTGTCCTCATCTGTGAAGAGATGAAGCTGGTAGTTATGAGCCATCGTTGAGCAGATGTGGTTAACTCTGCTGGGTGGTAGAGACTTGGACTTGACAAAAATGAAACCTTTTCAATCATCGACTTTAATGCTCAGAGTTTCAGTCATGGCACAAATGCTTCTTTGAATCTTGGTACAAATATGCATGTATTTCTTCTCATGTGTAGGCTGTCTTAAGAGTGCATCTTATTTCTGGATTAATTCTTTTCTATTTTTCTCATCCCTAAGATATAATTGACCCAGCTATCCTGCGTCCTGGTAGGCTGGATAAAACACTCTATGTGGGTTTGCCACCGCCTGAAGATCGACTTGCTATTTTAAAGACCATCACCAAAGTGAGTATTTAGAAATAAATCCTTAATCTTGCAGCTTGGTGGAATGATGTAAGATAAATTAAATGTCACAAAGAATTGCAGGATCCTGTCTCATTAAACACTTTCAGTTATTCCATGAGGTCATAAAAATAATCCCTCAGCCCCTCTGCTGTTAAATTTGCTCTGAGACTGCAAGGGGCTGATGAATCTTGACTAAAGCAAACCTGTTAAACACAGAAGCTGCTGCCTTTATAGTCACAGTTTGAACAGATTTAATTAGAAGATTCCTATCTGTGTGAGTAATGGGCCTAGAAGTGTTTTGTAAGCTTTTTTGGGGGGGTTCCAGACATTCGCCAGAATGATTCACAAGCTCCAGTTGTATTTGCTCAATAACAATTGTGGCACCTAATTGCCTTTACAATTAAAGGAAGCTTGTGATGATAGAGGTTGTAGGTTAAAGTAGATGTGAAAATGTGAAATACATGCATTCATGGGTCCTCCCTGTAGTTAAGAGCACAATCTGCCACTTCAGAGATTCGGATTACAGAATTTTGTGTATCTCTCCAAGTATGGCACAGCAGGAATCAAGGTCTTAAAAAAGAACATGCAAAGCATTATGAATTACTTGGGTATTTCCTACTTTTTTCCAGTTGGTCAATATTGATTGTTAAGCGCAGGTGTTCTTTCAGGTCTCTTTTTGAACTGCAGAGGAGACAAAGTCTTTGCTTAGAGAAAAGATAGCACTGTGAGAAGTGTGGCAAAAATTATTTGCTATATTTGTAATAAAAGATAATCCAGACCTGTGTAAGCTTTATATTGTGGTGTATAGGCAATAGTTGATTCAGAATTCAGAAAGTGAGAACTTGTTCAAGCCTGTTCTTCCATGCCAAGATGGATATTCAGAGGGTGAACTCTCATTACAAATTCAGGATGCTAGACTTTGCTTCATTTGTTCTGTGCATTGCTTCATGGATGAAAATGTATTCAGTATTCCCCTATTTGCTATTTGTAGTAGACCAGTTTGTTGTTTCTAAGTTTTACAAAAATACTTGAGTTAATACTTTTTACAACTCTGTTCTTAAAGATGATTGCTTTTCTTGAGATGTTGAGAAAAATTGAGTGTAACATCCTTGATTAATTTTTCAAACATAATGTAAGGAATCATGAGTTTTATTTTAGCAAATTTATTCTCAAAGGTAATTAGGGCTGTAGGGAAATAGTGCAGCAGAGCTTGATGCTGTGCTCCCTTCACTGGAGGAAAAGGTGGTATTAAACAGAACTGATTTCTCTCACTCTCACAGGTTTCCCTTGCTCACACTCTCACAGCCATATGTAGCCACCAAGACACACCTACCCATCTGGAGAGGCAGTATCACTTGTGGGCAGCACTGAGGCTAAAGAACTGTATTGAATCCTCACTTCATCTTTTGGCTTCCTCTTGTCTGGTAGTGGCCAACTGGTTGTTTGGGAGGACTGTTTTTTAGTTTCCCTTCAAGAATCAAGTTCAGAATTGCGCTTACTGCCATAAATCTTGGGTGAGGTTGCTGAAAAGTGTCTTTGCTCCCTTCTCCCAGGAATCTTTGTGCCTACACTCCTATCTTCCTGTTGGGATAACACCAAGAGGAGTGGCAATGGGATATGGTAACCTTGTTATCATCCCACTGCCAGAATATTATTGTCTCCTGCTGACAAATCATGTTTGATGTGGCCTTATCTACTTATGGGCCTTCTTGTGCCAGAAGGAATACATTGCACAGTGTTTATCAGCTTGGTTTCTGTGGATCCTGTCACTGGTTATCATGTTGCTTATCATGCATTTTGGAATGCAAGATGCTTTCATGCATGCTTAATTCACACTAGTCTGACTATTTTGATTACGAATCCTTGCAGTGAATGAGGAGTTAAGTCTTTAAAAATGTGAAAGAGTTACCTGAAAGAAGAACATGAAATAGGAAGGGGGGAAAATGTGTTAAATTAATTGAAATAAACCTTATTTTTGTCAGATTTCATCCATGCATTCTAGGTAAGGAAATGTGAAAAATTTGAGTATGCATTTGCTCAAGGCTAGAGAAAACAAAGTGTTTGGTGCAGATGAGAGCAGCTTATGGATGGTGGCATGCATTCCCAGAAATCTCCAAGGAATACATGCACAGCATGTGGAAACAAAATCGTTGCTGAATGAAAACATGGATGCTTAGAAAGCCAGCATGAAGGGTAGAAAAGGGAGTTGGGAGACGAATGGGTTGTCAGGAAGACAGCATAAATGTAGGTTGAAACTTCATTGTGAAAGACTTTTATTTCAGTTAACTTGTATGAATCAGTCATTCTCAATTGCATATTATGCAAGAGAAGCCTGTCTTCACATGTTTCAGTTACTACTGTACTGACATTCCTGCAAGCTGCATCAAGCTCCTCTGCTGCACAGAGCTTGGCACCAGAGCAAGCAGAGCAAAAAATGCCCAATGTATTTGCTCCTCAAATTTCTTTTTAGTGGAGGAGGCATCCCTCTCGCTTGCAATTTCCTACAAGAATTACTGAAGTATCCCATAAGAAATTGGATGAAGCTTCCTTGTTTCCAGATTAAAGTCTCTCCTTTCAGGATGTTTTAACATCTGGCTGCTCCTTTATGTTGTCGTGTTATTCTGTTTTTTTTCCTTTTCTGTTACTCTACCAAATATTCATTTAAGATTGCTTCCTTTTCCTTAGTCTGCCTAGTCTTTGACTGTTCCACTGTCTGTTAAGTATTCATGAGTTTTAACTTCCCAGTTACTACACTTTTTATTTGTTTTTTTTTCTCTTGAAGGTATTTTAGGTATGTAGTATATTAAATCTTCTGAAGAAATCAGAAGATAATTATGTGAATTTGTCCATTTCTATCAAATGAGTTTCTGGCAGAAATCCATCATCATATCAAAAAAGTGTTCTTTCCTGTCAAAACTCAGATATTGTTTGATGCAAGAGACATCTTGAGTCTCTGTACTGTCATGATATTACTTCACTGTTGTCTTAAGGATAACAGGGAGGATCTCCAAGCTTGCAGCGTTTGGAAATTTGGTTAGCTACTTTGAAATACCATTTATGACATTTAATATTTTTTGCTGTGATAAGACTAAATTGACATGCCTGTTGCTTGGCGATTTGATTTCAACACACAGGAAGACTAGAGGAAGTTCAGCTAAACAAAGCTACTGATGCAACCAGCTATTATTAAAAATAAATCCACATATGGAATAGTGTTGGTGTTACTATGCCCTGTGGCAGGCTGGCCATCATTTCCTTAGAGAAAAATATAATCTATGGATGGGAAGTTAAAATTTAACATTGTTTAATATTTTATAATTAAATGGGTTTAAGGCTGATTATCATTCTTGCCAGTTTGAGATTAAAAATAACAGTATTTCTGGATATTGCAGGAAATTTGGCAGACCCCTATAATGATTCCTAATTAAAGAAACTTAACCACTTCAGGGATGGCTGATGTGAAAAATAAATGTTTTCTTACCTTTCCCTTTTCCTTACCTACACTCCTTTAGGATGGCACCCGGCCTCCACTAGATACTGATGTAAGCCTTGAGGAAATTGCTTACAGTCAGCACTGTGATTGTTACACGTGAGTAGTTTTGATTTTCATATTTAATGTTCAGTGCCCACAGTCTTCTGATGCATGATCCAGCTGTGTTTTGATGTGGTTATTATTAAGAGAGTTTCTTAACTTTCACGGTTTATAAATCTTTTCCCATAGGCTATTTTTTTCTTGCTTTCACTTGTACTTTTTTCCAAGAAGTTGATAGGAACAGACGGATGCTAAAGTCTTCTTCATCTGGAATAGTCCTCTTCATATTGTAAATACAGGACAGTGGAGGCCTCTTGGTTTTCCTTGGTTTTATTTTATAATTCTTGCATCATCTGAGGACAAAAGAGCCCTCTTTAAGTTGTGGGCCCATATGCAAAGGTGATGAAAGCAAATTGATTAAACAGCCATAACCACCTTGTTCTGTCACAGCAGAGAGCAATCTGTTTGACAAAGTAATGAGGGCCCATTTCAACCTTGCTTTGGGAATAGCAAGGGTGTGGCTTTAGGGAAAGCTTGATGGCCGTATCTGTCAGAATAATTTGCAGTTATTGTCTATAAAACTTCACAAAGCTTTAAGTTATTCAATAATTTAGTAATACTCAATGTTTTTATGGAGTTCACTAAAGATAAAGTTTTTGACAGGATGCTTGCTACAATATTACTTGCAAAAGATGAGTACTTTTTCTACACCTTTCACTCACTGGTTTATGGTCCAGTGTTTTTTTTTCCCCAGTATGGGTTTTGGTTTGTTTTTTGGTGGGGTTTTTGTAGGTTGTTTGTTGGGATTTTTTTGATGCTTGGGTTTATCTGTATTTTGAGTTTGGGGGGGTTTTTGTGGGTTTTGATTTCTCTGGTCTTGGTTTGGGTTTTTTTTTTTTAATCTGGTTAGGTTTAGTTTTTGCTTTTTAAATACGGCTGTATTCTCAGCACCCCCAAGTGAAGCATGGGGTGAAAAATTTTTTTGGTTCAATGATTTTCACCAGTTGAAAGTCTTGTGAGAAGTTCAACAGCTTTGCAGCTGTTGCAGTTCCAGGAAACTGGAAACAAATACTCAGACTGATCTGACCATGTTTTGTGGATACTATTATTTGAAGAGCATTGTATTTGAATCTTTCATAAGATTTATAAAAAAGGGAAGAAGTTACATTCCCACCTAGTGGCAAATTATTAATCAACCCTTTTGCGTTTTCAAAGATGCTGAATGAGGGTTTTGCCACTTCTCTTGCTTATCATTTATTTGATCTTGATCTGTGGCTAAAATCTGAAGATTATCACTGCAGACTGGGTAGTCATCAGGCCTCTTTCCAATGTTCTTAAAATGAAAGTTTGTGACAGCTCAATCAAATTTTAATGCCATTTTTAGTGTCTAGCCTTTTTATATGCCATCAGCAAAAGACAAGAGAAATTTATCCCCAAATAACCTGTTGTTTGCATCTCTAGAGGGGCAGACCTTTCCGCTCTCGTGCGTGAGGCTTCCATTTGTGCCTTGAGACAGGAAATGGCCTTGCAGAATACTCAAAGCAAGAAGGGTAAGAAAGCTTTAAATAAAAATCTTAACTGAACAGTGACAAGATAAATGGAATGTAAAGTATTTAAAGTAGTTCAAGACAAGCATAAAGTTGTGCAAGCTGTACATCATTGATTGATTGACTTCTGAGCCAAACAAAAATTAAGTCAGACTTGTTGGAAAAACATGTAAGGAGAGGTAGGGGAGGATACAGGAAAAATGGTTATGCTGGAAAGTCAGCATAACTTCTTTTCTTAAACAATTGAAGCTTAGAACCTTAAAAGAAATTTTTCTTTTAAATGGTTATATAAATTGATTATTTTCTAGACTGAATACCCTTTTGCCAAATTTCCCTACCACTACCAAAGACTAATGATGCTGACGTATTTGGAGGAGGGTTGTAAAGTGCACATTCCCTGATTACCTACCTTTGGCACCCAGCTGTGTTGTGTAACTGAACACGTACATCCAGCATTGATGGAGCTGGGAAAATCTGAGTGCCACTTTTGATCTTTGGTGCTTAGCTCATCAGTGCTTCTTGCCAGGTCTTTAACAGGGAGTTATAAATTGTTTCAAGTACAATCTCTGCCCTTTCATTATCTATCTGAACTTCTGGTTTAAGTTGTATTTTCCTGGGGTTTTTTAAATTATAGATTGAAACTTTTATATAAAAATGCCTGTCTGTTTAGATTTTTTTTCCCAGTAATCTTGTTTGTTATTTTACCCTTAAGTCAAAATGCAAAGCTAAAATGGAATTGTGACTTTTCAGATTATGTCCTTGGAAAATACTTTAGGCTTTCATTATGATCCTGATTTTTCTAAGAACAACACTGGAATTTTAATGGCTTTAAATCATTCTTTTTGATCTAGTACCTATCCAGTCTTGTCTGGTTTTTAGCAACAGTAGGTTAACAGAGCAAAGTGTTTGTATTCCTTGTTCTGAGGCAACAAGCATGTTCAACTAGAGGGGGGAGAAAACCCTAAGCTATAAAAACCTTCACTATTGTAGGACTTGGTTACCCATTTTGCTTGCTGTAGCTGGATAAAACTCTTGATTTAAGATGGAAATTTCTGAGTTTATCCTGTTCATTTTTATAATTGTTCAGAATACAGCAGGCTTTATTCAAAGCTGTTCATCACTTGAATTCAGCCTTCACAGTTAAGATTGCAGTCTAAGCACTGACTATAGGAATGCGTAGGCAGCCAGAAAGTCCATAATACATGTGGAGCTTCATCTGGATGTTTATAGCAGCTGCTTGATTGGAATGTCCTTGGGTTTCCAAGATGTCAGCCCTGATTGATATGAAAGCATGTAAGGTGGTTTCTGATTTGAGACCCTGCTCATTTATATCTTCAAGATAAGACTGGGGATTTTCTTCTTTCAGTGTTACAACAGGACACACTTAGCTGCCTCCCCTCCCATGTTCTCCTTGACTGTGGATGAGTGCTGAGTGTCCTCCTCAGTCAGTCTTTGGAATCAGGGCTGCTCCTTTCTGTTCTGGAGAAACTGTTGCAACTTCTTGTTATACCTGGTATTTCCCCTCTGGAATAAATTCAGGGGTGTGGGGTTTTTTAATGCTTAGCAGTGCTTTGCTTGAAGGTACTTTTTAAAAGGTGAAATGAAAAGGTACCTTTTTTGTGATATTTCATAGAAAAATACATAAATTCTACTGCCAGCCTGAACAAGCCTAGGCAAGCTGATCATGTTAGTCACTGTGGTCTGAGAATTGCCAGATACTGAAGTTTGTCTGGGGGAAGATCCTAACAATTGGACAGATTTCCACTTTTATGAGGTCCCCCTGGAGTTCCTCGTCATTGGTCCAGCATTTGACTGCCCAGAAGGGCTCACTGCAAGTTCATTTGAAAACCTGGAGTTTCACTTCTGCCTCCCTTTTGTAAACCACAGAAGATGGTGCATAAAACTGGTTTCAGCACCAATG
This sequence comes from Dasyornis broadbenti, assembly GCA_013397935.1. Taxonomy (NCBI): domain Eukaryota; kingdom Metazoa; phylum Chordata; class Aves; order Passeriformes; family Dasyornithidae; genus Dasyornis; species Dasyornis broadbenti. The sequence continues at coordinate 240,954 of VZRN01005619.1, read as the reverse complement.
CCAGAGTGGGACCCACCATACTGCAGCAGTTCTGCAGTTTCTTAGTCAGGTTCCTCAGAAACTTTGGGTGAACACCGTATGTTCTTGGTGACTTCCCATTAATATCTTAACTCACCTATTTAGCTTGATCTTGTCTATTTATTTCAAATAAATCTAGTTACACAGAATGTATAGGGCATGAGAAATAGAATAATAGGAGAGATTCTTACACCCTATTTCAGCTGCAGTACAAATACAGAGAACTTAATGACCTTCTAAACTATGACCCTTTTTGTATATTTTAATAGAAGATAGACAGTGGCCCCACATCACCTGCATAGTCTGACCCTAAGCAGAGGATATATGAGACATTGTTAGAGCAGTTAAGAGCAAGTGTGGTTTAACAAGTGAGAATAAAGTTTTGCATTTTGCAGTTGAATTTGAAAAGCAAGATCTGGTCCTTGTTTGATAGGAACCACCTATCCCTCATTCATCTATGTAAACAGGAAAACACCAATTTCATATTTAGTCTTTTAAGTACTTTGTCTTATTTTAAAAGATTGCACCTGTTGATATACTTCATTATTTTATCAATGTAAATGGTTTTAAACAATAAAATATTTGTACCTACTTATTCAGACTACGCCATTTTGTCATCAGAAATCAAAGTAAAATGTGTTAATACAAGTAGCCAAGGTCTAGATTATTCACAGCTACATTTTCTACACGATCAAGCTTTGGGTAAGCTTTTATCATATAATCAGCATGAAGTGGCCTAACTTATTGCACTGAGAGGTTAACTGCCTAGCAGGAGATTTTCTTCCTCCCTCTAGTATTGTCGCAGTTTAATTAAAGTTACATGCTTAAAAACAAAAGTGAAAGCAATAGTAAATTATTGTCACTTTGTTTTATTGTTTCATGGAGCTTTAATGACTCAGTCTAAAAGTAATCTGTCTTCTCGGAAAGTCCCAAGTTGAACCTTTTTCTTACTGTAAAGAGTAGTTCCTTGGGGAAATAGGTAAAATTCCTGACATTTTAATCTTGCATCTTCAGTTTTTCCAGGTATAATTTTATCTGGTAATAGGAATGTTGAATATGAGCTCCAGAGAAGTGAGATGAGAGAAAAGTGAGGTTGTATGTTTAGTTCAGTGAATTTTAACCTTCATCTTTACTTTTAACACAGTTAATAATAGCTGTAGCCTATTTGCTGTCCTGCTTTATACCGTAGACAAGTCCTCATTTTTAATTTAGTACTTTCCATTTGCTATTTAGTCTTTTACTATATCAGCAGAAGATTTCTGTTAACTTGGACTCAAAATATATTCATGTTAACAGTTTTTTCATGTTGGCACATCCCATTTCACATGGCAGGTAATGGCAGTGAAAGCAAAAATCATCCTAATGAAATACATGAAAAAAATGCACCAATGCACCAAACAAGACTACAATTTGTATTTCTATCATATGTGATACTTTTGCATAGTATTAGCATTGTGATGAATCTTTATTAGTAGTGGCATCTTGGGATTCCTAAGTCAAGACTAAACAAGGTACTTGCTTTGTGAGAGCAGAGGAATCCATGATTTATTTGAGGTATGCTTATGTTTTAACATAGTAAAAAAAACTGTTCTAAAGGTTATTATTAGGAATAATTACTGTGGATAGCTGCATTAAGGTCAAAAAGGCAATTTGCATAAACTTAAACACAAGGAGTTGTAGAAGTAAAAGTTTTCATCACTTCTGCGTAATGCCAGAGAAGGCAATGACATTAAGCCAATTATTTAGAAATGGAGTAGAATTGGAATGATAGCAAAATGTTTTCTAGGTACTTCTTAAATTAGAGAGAAGATTTATATTAAATTTGTGCTTAAAAAAGAAAAAAAAAGCCCAGAACTGGAAGCAACAGGATTTGAGGGACTCACTTCCAGAAAGGTTAAGGGAATTTTATCTGCATTTGACAGTTAACTCAGCAATTTTGAGAAAGAAGTTCTCAGTCTGGTGGTAGAAACACTAACACCTAAGATAACTTGCTGAAATAAGTGAGTATCCTTTGGGTTAAGGTACAAGTGATAGAGGGATTAAGATCTTGCCTAAGATCAGAGACAGGAGAATCTGCATAAAATATGAGTTCAGGTGTTCATAACACTACTGAATTAAATCTCATCCAGTTGAGTAGTACATGCAGTTAGTTGGGTTTCATGAATGCTGCCTTGAAATACATGCAAGTCACTTGATTGTCACTTGTCTGCAATTTTAGTAATTTATTATGCTCTGTTCTTTAAGGAGAAATCAAGATTTCCCATAAACACTTTGAAGAAGCTTTTAGGAAAGTGAAATCTTCAGTATCCAAAAAGGTAAGATAATATTCAAGTATGTAAGGCTCATTACTTTCTTGGGAAGGACACTCTTCTGATGCTGGAGACTGGTGGGAATGGTAATGCTGCAGCATACTTAGATGTATTTTAAACTGACACTACATGTTTCTATATTAAACAAACCTGATGTTTGTGTTAAGATTAGAAATTAAAGCATCCCTTTTCAGCTGCAGATGATGCACTACAGGTAGATGGGTTACCAAGATATCAAGGTTATCTTTTAGTATGGTGCCTTGGACTTCATTGACATTCCCAGATTAATTATTAACCTGGCCCTAACCTCTTATATCTGCTGAATTTTCAGTTAGAAGTCAAGGCTATTAGAATGCACCACATCCTGCCTTTTCTCCCCTGTGGTGATGACACACAAAGATGCTCAACCTTTTCTGTTGATGTGCAAGAGATGTAAATTTAAGATGGGACATAAAACACACTTTGTTATCTTAGTTATTTCTTATCAGTCTTTTCATTATTTGGGTTTGTCAAGAAGTTTGTTGTAAACATTTCCTTATGCTGTATTCTTTTTAATGACTGAAAGGAAAGCTATTCAATCATCTTAATTACTATAATTTTGAAGTTAATATATAGGAATTGCTATTATTGCAGAGCTTGTGTATAAGTCTCCATGTGTTGCCAAGTGTGTACTGCAGACAGAATATATTAATATATTTACATTTAACAGTAGCTAGAGAAAAGTTAGTTAACTATTTCCTTTCATTATTATTGTATTTTGATCGTCAGGGACCTTTCATAAAATTTAAAAGTGTTCTGTGGCTCCAAGAACCTTTAAAGATGATGTTGGGTTTTGTTTGCCCTTTGCTAATTACTAAGCAAACAGCCACAAAAATTTAACAGTAATTGCTATGTTAGAGGAGATGTTTTAAGTATTAGAACATATTCCTTCTGGTTAACCAAAAATATTATTCTGCATCTCAAAGGCAGCTTAAATATCATATGTCTGAGAGTCCCTATATTTCAGTTATGTTCATCTGAAGACTTCATTTAGGCATTTTGAAGTATCTTTTGAAGTACAAGATACTTATCTCCCATTTCTAGATGCTACTTCCTATCTTCTAGACAAATTCAGTCTAACAAAAACCCTACACACCTTCCTATGAATACCAGAAAACAGAAAAAAAAAGGCTAAAAAAGCTGCATCTTACTGTGTTTGGTTTAATTGGTTGACTCAAGACAAACAAAAACAAATTCTTAAAGCTGTGGACAGACACCACTTTCTGAAGCCAGCTATTTCAGTGGAAGTATTCTGTGCCTCAAAACTCTCACTTTGAGTGACCAGTGAGAAGGATTAAGGAACAGTTAAGTTAGACTGGCAAAAGATGATCTTGTCTGTTCATTTTGGCAGAACTAGATGGGGGAGGAAAGTGTCAATTCAGCAGCTCCTGTGGTGAAGAGGGCAGTACCTTCTCAGTCAAGCTGCCATCTAACCTAGCATGGCAACATGAAGTGTAAGAACTATGCCCGAGGCCTCTGTGAATTACACATCATTGGTGACTCTCTCTGGAGAACATCATTTATGAGCCAGGGTAGTGGGGCTTGCTTTATTTAGGTTTTTGTTTGTAAATGTTTTAAAATACAGTTAATGGCTCTAGAGCAGGTTTGTTTCATTTGCTTAAATAATACACAAAGTCATGTTTAAATAATGTCATTTTTTTACCATTGTCTGAGGTATTTTTCCTCTTCTGTTGGCACTGTTAGGATCAAATAATGTATGAAGAACTGCATCAGTCACTGTGCAGGTGATCATTTGGACAATTCCCGAAAGAGACTTACTCTACCCTGGTGAAGAGTTCTGCAATTCCTGTGCCTGTTTTCAACAGACAGGTTGGAAAGAAGCTGTACTAAATCCATCTCTCAGCTTTTTATACTGAACCTGGAAAAAGGTCATCACAGCCCACTGCTCTAAAGTATCCTCAATTTAACTATCTCCAGAATAAAAGATACAATATATGGTTCCTGCTTATAACCATTTACATTTTCAAAATGAATGCTTTTAGTGCTGAAAAGTGAACACCATTATGATATATTTGGTGCCCCGAATCAGAAATCTCTGAGGCACAGGCTAACCCTTCCAAGTATTTACACTGCTCAAATAGCTGTTTTCAACCATCAGTGAAAACTGCTGTGCTTTCCCAAACAAGGACACTGAAAGAAGCACTGGGAGGACAGAGCTGTGAAAGCAGACTGGGGAAGTGCTGCACTGTATGTTATCACACCATTAATCATGCATTTTCTGAGTACAGTGACACATGATTGTGCCAGCGCAGGTTCTCAGAACTGCTAACAGCTTCCTTCCACCTTACCAAAATAAACTGCCCACAGCTGGCAAGCTGGGAGGGTTACCTAGGAGAGATTAAAGTTTGGAAGTTGGAGAAGTCCTATAAAACTATGATTCAATTTAGGAAACATTTGAGTTCAGAGGTAATTAACAAGGTTCTTAATTATTTTTCCTTAAACAGATAAATTTTCAACAACAAAGAAACTTTTTTACAGTGTTTCAGTATCCTCTAGAGGAAGGAAAATGTTACTGTTTTAAAAAGCAGGCCAAGAGCCTTTTTTTTTTTAATAAGAAATTCCATCTTGATAGGAACGTCATAACTTTCAACATCAGCAAATCAGGAAGTATCCAAGTTAAGACAAAACGCTGACACATTATGAAAGCTACAAGCCTTCAGAGAAAAACCCAATGAAATATTTTTTGTAAGCACCATCTAATCTGTAAGCATCCCCCCGACTTACTTAAACATTTAGGAGGGAGATCATTTAATCTCCTACCTGAATTAATTTAAACAAATATCCTGAACAGCCAGATCTAACTTTGACTGACCTTGATCGAGAATAGTATTCTCTTGATAGTACATCTTAAATTCTTCTCCGAATTGCCAGCTAACACAAAATCTTGCTGCACTTTTTTATCTGAAGGTATATGTTGAAGGCTATCACATGTAACTAATCACCACAGACTTGCGTTTTAAAAATACTGACATTAATGGCAGCTTGTTCTTACCACTGGGATTTTTGCTCAACATGGTATGACATTTCCTCCTTCTCCTAGGGAAGCTGGAGCTTCAGTGACTCAAATTCTGACTCATAAGACTAACAAATTAAATCCCTGTATATAAAGCAGATGATGAGACACCTGCTTTTAATTGTAAATCAGGGTTGAAGCTTCAGCTATGATTCCCAGAAATCTAAGATGAAGGATCATAATTTTTGATCAATATCATGTTGGAAGGAAACCTCAGTGATCATCTGGTGCAACCTTTCTTGGCAATAAGCACAGTCTAGACAAGATGGCTCAACACCCTGTCCAGCTGAATCTTGCAAGTGTCTGACATTGGGGAATCCACCACTCCCTGGGAGGTTTTTTCACAATGAGAACAATCAGCTAGTGGAATAGTTTTCCTCATTTCCAATGGGAAGCACTCAAGGAGTAACCTGCACTCCTTACGCCTCCTATTTTCCACATCACTCTTGTAAAAAGGGAATCTCCATCGTCTTTGTAACCGCCCCTGGAACATAGTAAGTTCTCTCCCTAAGCTTTATCTTCTCAAGGCTCCACAAACACATTTCTGTCAGTCTTAGCTCATAATACTGCATCAGTATAATAATACAGTCAATTCAGCTGAGTGGACCAATGAAAACAATCAATGACTTCTCCTTTATGGATATATAGAGAAGATACCTGCTTGAGGATAGCTGCAGACAATGAGTTTAGGAAGGAGTGAAGGTCTCAAACCCTGACATATCCACCTACAAATTTTCCTTTCCTCTTAGGATGGTAGTATTCCTGTATATGTATGGAGCAAGAAAGCAAATTAGGACTTGCAAGGCAAGATAAGAGAGGAAATGCTATCAAGTAGTAGTAATAGCAATCTGGTCTTGTCAAAAGTGCCAGCACAAAACATGTTTATTATTCAACATGTCTTATGATTATTCTTCGTAACAGGTGATAATGGAAAAGGAAGTGGAGTGCGGAAGGGTTTGAATCCACAAGAAAATCTGAAGTTAAAATGAAAGGCAGAAAAAGCCAAATCAGTCCAGTGTCCATATCCTGTTTGCTCACCTCGTCTGGGCTCCATGCGCAGCATGGAATAGGCAAGGGTAGGAAGCTGAATTGCATTTGCCTGCTCACACGAGTGTTGCATCCACACTGCTCCTTGTGGGAAATTCTGCTTAGGCTATAGTATATATCACTAAATAAACAATGATCCTTTGTACAGAAGAGATCCTCTGTACACAGAAAATGGGAACTGCTTTAAGGAACGAGCCTTTTCATGCAATAGAGACAATATTTTGTCTGCATATACAGGTACCGCCCCTCCTAGTGGACATGCCTTGAGGTTTTGCCTCCAGTCATCTTGTTTCTGTTGTGACAAGATCAAGAAATTGTTCATCACACCGTTCTCCTTTCTCTTTTCCTGAGGCTAGCAACATATCTAAACCACAAGAATGATGCAGTCCCAGAGCACAGTAGATGCTAACTTAAGCATGGATAGGAGGCAGAGGCAGTGCAGGGAATTGTCAATAGGAGAAAAGAAAAATGCTATCTTCATTCTTGGCTCAATAGGAAACTTTTTCCACATCTTTATCCCGACTAAAGTCTCATATCCTACTGCAGGCTTGATTGTGAAATAGAAGATTTGTTAGAGGAGAGATAATTGTGTGGAGTTGCAGGTTGCTGTGCTAAAGGCAGATCCACATTATTCAGACACACCTATTTATCAGATTGTTTTCCTAGGACCTTGCAGAAGCAATGTTGGCAGACCCAGAATTGGCTCTCATGCCTTGCAATGTGCAAGCTAAAACAGCAGAACTTGCTTTGCTGCAAGTCTTTTGAGACTTTCAAATTACAGAGTACAGTTTCCAAGAGCTGTGCCAAACTACTTACACAAGGTTGCTGCTTCAAAGTCACTTTCCTCCTTAGTCCAACAGGAGTATGGCAGCCTGCAGTCTGTAGCATTGACGTTATCAGCTGTTGAGCCTCATCCTTAAATACGGAATGAACAGCTTTAAGGCCTACTGTGGCATGCCAAGTTCATCTGATCAAAGGAATAGATGTCAGGGGGGCAGAGGTGAGCCACTGACCTCACCATCTAACAGTGTCCACTTACCATGAAAATGTCTCAACACCTGGAGACCTTTGCCTTATTAGCCCACCAGCTCATTTAATGACCACCAGAGGAATTCTGAAACACACAACTGAAAGTCTGAACCACATTTCAACTGACCTCTGGTTTCAGGGAGGAAGTCCTGCCCTGGATCTGAAAGCATGGAGCTCTGTAACCAGACAGATACACCCATTTAACACGTTAATGTTGGGAAGCAGACAGGTTCAACAGCAAATCAGGAATGCCAGAGGCAAGGGTTGTTCTGAAAGAGGACTAGACCCACGCCTGTCCTGTGGGAAAACTAATGCCTAGTACAATCAGATTCCAGGATGCATTACTTACTCCACTTAGGCAGCTCCAAATAATTAGGGGCAGGGAGTGTTAAAAAGCCACGCAAGAAAGTTTATTCTGAAAACTGCAAGTTATTCTAAAAGCCCTGAAGGGGATTCAGAGCTCTGCACAATTTAACTGCAGCTAAAATACTTGGGTGACAGTTAAAACTCCTGACTGATTTCATGTAAGGTGTTTTCCAAAGCCTAACAGAAATGTAGAAACACCAAAGTTAACTCATTCCATCTGAACAGATTTAGAAAAAACAACTGGGTTAACTGTCAGGGTTTGTGTTGCTCTTTAGGTTTAATTTGTTCTTCACTAGTTAGTCAAAGATCCCTCCAACTTTCAGATAAAATATCTCAAAAATTATACTAACCTGTTTTGGCCAGAGTTGTTTTAATTGTATTAATGAAAACTAATTCCATAAAACAGTAAGTAGATGGTTCATATGTTTTTTTTTAATGTTAGTGTTTCATATTTCTATGTCATGCCTTTGGAGTAAACACCATGATTTCTCCAGGCATACTTAAATTCATTGTTCATTTAGAATATATCAAACAAATGACATAGGCCAGCTGATCCTAGTTACTTTTACCAGTGGTTCAGAAATGCTTCTAACTGTTTTTTAGGGATGAAACCATGCTGGTTATCTTTCAGATGATCAGCTTTTGGCAAAACCCTTAATACTGAAGTTAGCTGCTACAGCTTTTTATAAATTACACAAGAATTATATGCCTAAGAAGGGTAGTTACCAGTGCTTGCAAGAATCAGACCATTGTTTAGATCCAAACTTAAATCTCACTGGATCAGATGAACCTAATACAGTAAATTGTTCTCCAATAGGTAGCAAATAGCAGATGTTTCAGAAAGATTATGGCAATATAGATATCTCCCTCAAAATTTCCCCCATTCTGTACTTCTTTAAGTGAAAATAATGTATTTATAAATGGAGTTGGAAGGGAAGATCATAGTCAGAACACTTTAAAGCAACACTTGCAATTTTAGACAAGACAGATGGCAACTTCAGCCCTGTTTAAAAGCAGGAATTCCATGAAGTAGGTGACTAAGTATAAAATTTTCACTCTGAACTCTGCTTAAGTATTCATGTATTAATTCATAATTGAATTAAGTATTCAGTTATCCAACTGAATTTCTTAACTATAACTCTTAGCCATAAAACGTTGCAGATATTTTCCATCCTTCATCCAGCTATGATAAATTATCAACACCAAAGATAATTTAAGAAACAAAGGGTGAAATTAACTAAGTGGCTTAAAAAGAAACCAGTTTGCAACTCCCTAAGCCTTTACAATTATTTCAACCAAAGTCAGTTTTCCTCTGAGTAGAGGGGAAAGGCAGTGATTCTTTACAGGTCATCTATACCACCAATAAAACAGGTCTGGAATCTAGTTTAGAAATATCAAATTTCTCTAAAGCTTAAGTCCTTCAGCATAAGGGGACCAATAAAAAAATTCATCCAATATTACTTTAATCTTTACTTTTTAATTACATGTAAAAATACTGGACAAAGTCTGTTTTGACATAACACTCTACCCTGAGCAACACGCTGGCTATCTTGCAGGTTTCTGGCATAATGAAATCACTTTGTAGGTGGCTGGCAGACTTTCATACCTGTTCCATTGCTTAGCCACAGATAAGGGCCCACACTTAAACCAAACACCATGAAAACAGCACCGCAGTTGAGACCAAGTTAAGAGGTACCAATACATTCTTTTCAGGCACTCACCTTTTCAAAATGAACAAATCCCAACACCCAAAACAAACAAACAACCATCACCCCAAAATGCAGGAGTTGAAGGCATCTAAAATTAAGTTACAGCAGCTACAACTTCCACCTTCAGATTCCTTCTTTCAGATTAATGAAGAACATTAACCACAGAACCACCATTTGAGATTTCAGGATGATTTGTAGCCAGTTTTGGCTGCTTAAAGACATAATCAGTGCATTAGACGGTAGAAAGCAAATCTACTATGCTGAGGTATGGAAAAGTTCTTCACTGTCCAGCAACTCTATCTGTTCCCAACTGAAAATTTCCTAAGCAAGAAGTTTGGTATCACCACCTCTCACAACATTTTAATACGTGAGAAAGACAAGTATTTATGGAGGGTACTGCAGGTTTAGGAGGAAAAAAACAAACAAGATTGTTTAACAACAACTTTCTGTGTACACAAATGACTAATCTACCTAACAGGTAGAATTGTCAGTGGTTGTAACTAGACTTGTTTGCCAGAATAGTATCTGTTTCAATCCACTCAGTTTTCCAAAAAGGCTAGATTTCCAAATGAGTGTAAATATTTATATTTAAAACCATACTAACATGGTAATAACTTTTCTTTGAAGATCAGAAGACCCCCATCAGTTATATTAAGTAACCTAAATGTCACTTGCTCACACTACATGCCAAGAGAAGCAGCTCAGGGAGTAGGTGGAACCCTTGGAGTTAGCAAAAGCCTTGAATTCCCACATTTTTTTTTTCCCCAAAGAAGTCATGGAAGCCATCTCAAAGATACCAGTTTCATTCTGATAGATTGCTCCTTTAAGGTATTTCCAGTAGAAAAGGTAGAACTTTAAAGCAATGCTTTAAATGACACATTACATATTTAAACAGAAGCAGACTTTAACGTTTCTGTGCAAATTTAGTTCTTCCAACCATCAGTTCAGAGACATTTTCAATAGAATGTTTAAGTTAACAAATCATGTTAGTTTAGAATTAACAGCTAATACAGCATTTTAAAACTGGTCATCTAAATAGCATGTTAAGGGCAGTATACTACATTGAGAACTTTTAAAATATTATGAGTCAGACATTTTAGATAGATTTAACACCTACCAAAGTAAATTCTGTAACAAAGTGATTTTGCACTATGCATATAACACTGATCCTTAGGCAAACAGAGACACATTAAACCAATGAATCTGAGGACTGTGAGGAATGTTATAGCTGGTAGGAGTCTGCTACAAAATCCTTAAGAATGCATTGCTATGTTGCTGTACATCTTAATTCAGGACACAGGTAAACAGCTTTAGCAGGAGACCTTTATACCAGCCACTTTAAAGCAAGCAGACATTTCAAAGTTTTTTTGGTTGCCAGAAGTTTAATCTTGCTTCACTTCACCCTTTAATTGCCTTTTCATGCGTGAATATGGGCTGATTGTGTCATCCATCACGAAGTCATACAGTACTTTTATCCAAGAGTTATATTGGGGCAGGTTGTCATAGTATTCAGCTGCTATTTTCTTCACCTGAAGAAGAGAGATGAGGTTTTTTTACTAGTTATATTAACATCAGTTGTGACAACTTTACAACCCTCAATGTGTAAGCCAGTAATGTGTAACAGCACTGAAAGTTTCATTTCAGAAGTTAGATCCTACAGGAACGGCTACTTGTGCTACAATGTGAATTTTCCTTGACGGAAAAAGCAATTTCCCTGGTTGTTAGGTAATTTCATGTGAAACTTTTGGAGCTGGTCAGAACAAACTCTGCTAACGCTCCAAGGTCTGTTCACTGTGCTACCTACAGGATGATGAAGCTCATAAAAGCAAGTGGTTTGGTTGTTATTGAAAGTGTGTGACTCAGTTCAGTGCTGACTCATAGATATACAAGTAACAGTAAAAAGGATGTTTTAAGTTCTAGGAAAAGACGTTTAACACAGCTATTTTTACATGTAGTTTCAAATCGCAGTACTCAGAAGAAAAAAAAAAAAAAGGCATTTTATTTCTGAGGAACATTTTGTTTCTGAAGACAGACTTCAAAGAATGGATATAAGCTGCTTCCAAAGACTGTTCTCAATTGCACATGTTAACCAGACCACTATTTAAACTGAGAGCAGCAGGTCCAGTTAGGTGTCCTTACTGCTATTTAGGGCCAACCACTTAAAGCCTTAAAAACATGAACAGAACAAAAAGGATTTTCCACAAAATTCCATAGATTTAGTCAGAAGAATACTAATCTGTATAAGCAGCAAACAAACCCAAGATATTTACATGCCTGATTTGAAGGCAAAGCTCATTTTGACCCATCATCACACCTACAGAACAGTGCACCTAGGCACTGCACGTCTACTCAACAGTAATAATTCTCAGCTCACTGGTGCTGAGGAATCAAGTGTTCAGTACTTAGGGATCTCTGGCACACAGCACAGCAGAGTCCAATCAAATTAACTACACTGTTCCAAAAAAAGGCAGTTTTCTTATCGGAGCTATGGATTATGAGTCCTGCAGCAGACCTCGGTATTTACCCCTAGAATTAAATACTTGAAAAAATTTTATACCCTATTTATAGCCAGCATACGTGTGCAAGAAGTGAAATGCTGATTCACAGCACAGACCCAGCTATCAAAGGTGAATTAAAGCAACTTCTGCTATATTTGAAAGATTAAATCTATGAATAAGAGCAATCAGCTGTCTTTAAAAAAAAAAAAGAAACAACGCCTCAACAAACCAATTACATGATTTACCTGTCCTGCTAAAAATGTTGGCACAGTTATTTCAGCTGCAGTTCCACCACTGACAACAGAAATACCAATCAAGTTTAGACTTCACCACAGGGACAATCCTACAAGGTCTCACTATTGCCAAGTGCAATAACAAAGCTCTAAGACCAACACCACAGCTGCTGTCAAATGGCAAATTTAGTGTCTGATGAAAAACTGAAGTTTTAGATGTAACCCTGAAGCCTGTGTTCCCATGCTCCAATCAAGAAACATGGATACAGTGAGAATGAAGCTCCTGCCTGTGAGAAGGAACAACTGAAGTGAGGAGAAACTTCATCGCTGCTACTCATGTAGGGATGAAAGGTTTAAGTTCTGGCTTAGAACTCTTAATTTTGCCAATGTCCAGCTGATAGTTATTTAGGGTTCAAAGGTTCTTGCTAGAAGAAACTGAGCTGCTCCAGACTAGAAAAGTTATTAAACATTTGTCAACAGTACAACAAACATTAACAATACCTCAAACCCTCTCTTTTCCCCCACCAGAGAATGTCTCTGATAGAAGAGACTGAAGGATAAGCACTCATTACAATAATGTCCTTAACATTTCAAAGATAGAGATAACAAATCTCCAAAGTTATCTTCGAACTCCTACTTTTTTGCATGCTTACAAACAAGAATTCGGAAGACAGGTTATAGTTATAGAAAGCTAAAGTTAGTGCAAAGTGTAAGACATGCGTTCCCTCCCCTCTCCCTTTATGGAAGAGGCTTGAGCAGCAGCATGTTGGAAGCTTGATCAGGATACCACTAAAATGATAAATAATTACCTCCTTTATCACTCATCTTATATTCTGGGTTTTGTGGTTTTTTGTTTTTAATCTCCCAACTTCCGTTCTTCTGTCAGTGTTCTACTTATTTTCATGTTAAAGTAGGCCTTAATTTAAGAAAAAGTAATAATTCTGGAAGGAAACTTACCAGTGGAAGGCTCTTGCCAGGAATATTGGGGAAGTCATGATGTTCATTGTGATAGCCAACATTAAAAGTAAGCAAATTAAGTGGCCCATAGTAGGAATAGGTCTCATGTCCTTTTAAAAACATGTAGTGTTCAGCTATGAAGTGTCCCGAAATTGGGTGCAACCCAAGACCAAGTACTGAACCAGCAAGCATGTAAAAAATAGATTTGACTCCCCATAAGTAATATATCACAACATCAAAGGCAAGCTGAGCCAACAAATTGATTATTTCAAGTCGACTAATGGGTTTAGGATTGATGCAGAGAGGTCTAATGGCATAGAAAAAAGGCTGAAGAACAATCCATATGAACTTCCTAAAACGGGTGCAGAAAAACCAGCCTTCAAAGTTGGTAGGAATATCCACATCGATTCCGTCACCACCTAAGTAACGATGATGATCCATGTGGTATCTCTTGAAGGATATGGAGTAGGGGAGACCAAGAGGGAGGTTGGCGAATATTCCAAACCATCGATTCCACATGGCTTTGCTGTTGCCAAAGGCACTATTGTGGGAGATCTCATGAATAGCCAGAGTCATGGAGTGGCTAATACAGCTTCCAAAAACATAAGCCCAGAAGACCACCCATTTCCAATCCAAGTCTTTAACCAGATAGAATGCAGTCAACTGCGCTAGAACCATCAGCACAACCACCCAGATCAGGTTGTTGTCTGGCTTCATCAGTGCTTTTATCTCTGGATGTTTAGCTAGATGGGAAAGAATTAAATGAAAAAGAAGTTATTTCAAAGCTCTCCTCACAGCCAGCTATCCCAATTAGATTACAGTTTTTCCTTCCCTTTGTCCCAATTAGGAGTTGTCTGCAAAGGTAATGAAAACGCATGACCTTTCCACTTGTGATATTTACTGCTATAATGAATCATTTGGAATCAAGTAATTTTAGCACTTCTACGTTGCTCAGCAACTAGACACGTACATGGCAAGCACCAGTACCACATCCAGCCCCCTCAGGAAGGAAATGGCTCTGAGCCGACAACCCACCCGTAATTCAGAAGGGCTCAAGAAAGCTCAGCCCCGATTTTAGCGTTGCACTCGACACCGTTATCCGCCACCCCTTGGACGCGGGTGCCGCGGTGACCTCTGCGCGCAGCGGCCCCAGACACCGCCTTATCGCCCGTTCCGCTGGCAGGGCGCGGGCGGGGAGCGGCCCGGGGTACCCGGGCTTCTACTTCGCCGCTCGGAATGGCAGACCGGACCGCCGCCGCCCCGTGCCTCGGGGCTCGGGCTCAGTCCCCGCAGGGCGGCCGCCCCCCCTCCTCCTTCCCCCGCTCCTTCCCTTCCCCTCCCCCCTCAGCGCCGCCAAGGCGGCGGCTCCCGCCTCCACGTACGCGGGCCCAGCCCGACTCCGGCCGCCCCGCCGGGAGGCTCCAGGGGACTCCGCCGCCCCCCGGCAAGAGCGGCCATCTTGTGGGGTGTCCGTGTGCCCCCCGCCGCCCCACCCCGCTCCGCCACGCAGCTGGGAGCAACAAGCGGCGGCACCGCGGCTCCTCACCCAGGATCTCCTTGCGGCGGTCGGCGTGGGGCTGGTCCGTGTACACCCACTCAAAATCCTCTCTTGCCACAGTATTCCCCATGACAGCAGCACAACACTAGCACCCAACAACCCTCCCGTCCACCGCTGCGCGGACCCCCCGGCACCGCACTTTATAGCGCGGCGGAGGCGGCTCGGGGCCACGCCCTCCACCCCGCCCTCGCCGCCCATTGGCCACCGCCTGCTGCCGGGCACGCTCCCCCGCGGTGGCGCCCCCTGCTGGCGGGGCGGGGCGGGCCCTGAGGCGCTCGTGGAGAAGGAGCAGCCCCTCAGAGCGGGGCCGCGGCACCGCCGGCACCAGGAGCGGCGATCATCCGTCCAAAACCCGTGCTCCTAGGAGCTGCTGTCCTGGTTTGACCCCTGCTTGCAGACCCCCACCTAAAGGCATTTTAACTACAACAACAAACATCTGTACCAAAGCCTCTGTTTTCTTCTCTATTTGTTGTAAGATATTTTAAGAACTTCGTTGACAAACTCCTCTGTAAGAACTAATCTCCATTTAATCTGTCACTGCATGTATTTGTCATAAAACACTGACTGGGCAGTTCAGTGAGAAAGATTATCCTATGCAGAAGTTGAACAACTACTAGCTTGGAATTTTAGTTGTCCACTCATAATAATCTAAATCAGTAGATCAAAATCCACTCAAATTAATCTAAATCAGCAGTAGTAATAAAAACAATGGAGGGTGTTATCACAGAGTAAATAATACCTTATCTCTTATTGTAGTATTAGTATCTCAAGGTTTATGATTCATCGCTTCAAATTTATTAGTAATAATGACTACAAAATGCTTATGCCTACTAGCTGCTGAAAATCCTATGTGCAACAGGGCTATTGGAGGGAAAATTCAATCCCTCCTTGAAAATGTTTGCGATCTAAAGTAGTGCACAAAGCACAGGATACATATAACGTAACACTTTTGTGAACAATTTTGTTTGCATGCATTTTAATTCGTGAGTATTAGGATGGGATTTAGAAGTGAAAAATGCAGCAAGTAGGTGAGACATGGAAAAGTTTATGCTCAGCCTTTCCCTCCTTAGTCACAGTACCTGAATTATGCAGACTGTGAGGACTGGTGCAGCATAAGAGGCAAAGCAGAAGTCTAGATTTCATCAAGGCGCTGTGACCTTGCAAGGTTTACTTTTTGGTCAGTGACCGTTTCACAATAAACCAGGAAGCTTTGGGTTTGCCAGTGCAGCAGCTGACTGCAGAACTGCCAGGGTCACAAGTGTTTCACTCAGCTGCACTCTAAACACCACATGTAACGTTTCTGACAGCATTCCCTTTTGGTTGTTGTTCAAATATAAGCACTGCTATCCATCATTGTGCTGAAGATCTCCAAATCCACGGGAAGGATCCTACCAAAAGAAGGAGTGTGTCAGCTGGTGACAGGAGTATTGAAGGAGAGAAACCATATGAAGAGTTCAGTACACAGAGGCAGGTTTACTGCAGACATACATAGGTTTGTAAAGGGTCACAAGTTTCAGCAGGGCAATTAAACAGAAGATCCCAGGTTTATAAATTAAACATTCCAGAGCAGTTAAACACAGTTTAAACAACTAAAAGAAGATATTAAATAGGAAAGCTTTGGACAATTTAATTGCCCAAGTGTACTGGAGAGCAAAGCATCTTTCCTATTTAATCACTGAGTCTTTCTGGTTTAAGCAGTCTGTGTTACAAATCCAGATTTATTAGGTCTTCAGCAAGCCAACGGTTTTGTATCCAGTATTTTCCTTTCCAAAGACAGCAAGATCCAATACCTAGTGTGTCTTCAGCTGGCACAGAGCTAGAACAAAAATCCTGGAATGTTCAGTTACATGTAAAGCAAAGCCAGCAGTGCATCCTTGTCTAATAGGGAAGGTGAGATCCAGGAAGGACAACTGCAAGAGCAGACAGCACATGGACAAGTGAGCTGACCCAGGTACGGTGCAAAGTAGCACAGAAATGCAACTGGAGACTATCAGAATACTTCACAACTAGCAGACTTGTTGCTGTAAAATAGTCCAAACTGAATTTACTTATTAATGAAGTAACGATCTATCACTGCGATTTGCTAGTTACCCCCTTAAAACCATTAGGAACACCAAGAAATCGGGCAATCCTCTCCTGTGCTGAGACACATTCAATTATATCCTACACCATCCTATTTTCAAGAGGCTCTTGATATTGAAAATTCCTTTGGCAATCTTAGTGCTCCCCACAATTCACTGTTAGAAGATCTGAGTAAAAGCAACCAAGTTTCTGTTCAATTCTGTCTTACCTTTTACATTAAGAAATTACACACAGACATCGTTTGTGGCATTAATGAATTCAGTGATTGATGTGCAATGCTGAGTATCAGGAAAAGAGGAAGTTCCATTTGTTTCCATCTGTTCTTTAATCTGTGAAATTTATCTTGTTAAGCAGGTTGTCTTCCTTCAGCATTTCCACCTATAACATCCATTTGCCCAGGTTTGGAGGGCAGTTACATAGAAGCTGTTCAATTTGGAAAGCAAAACCTGGTTGCAAACAGCTTTTCCCTCAAAAAAGTATCACTATTGTATCTTTTAATCTCCTTTTCACCATGTTCATTAGTTATACAAATTTGTAAAAAAAAATCCCCAACCTTACTATGAAACAAAAAGCAGTTTCCAAGCAAGCTATTTTTAGAAAAGCAGTAAAGCTGGCCTCAGTAGTTTTAAGTTAAGAAACTAAATATAAGACATAAAATTGCTTTCTCTGTCAACTCTGACCTTTCAGTTTCAGCCCTTGACACAAGTACTAAAACAGAACAGTGGCTGCAAATAAATCACTTTTTCATGTAACTTTGTAAACTACATCTCAGTCTCACTGGTTTGAGGCTCTCCCTTGAAAAGACTGTACAATCAGTAATCACTTCCAACACTGTACTTCTCGAAGCTGAAATGTGCACAGACATTTAGAGTGAAAAGAGATTGTTTTACTTCAGGTGATTCATCAGCTTGTTCATATATTGCAAAACGCATCCTTTTTATTTAACAAGGGACAACATGGCGTCAGAAATTAGTGTTCCAGCTATTTTGTCCAAATGATTACTTCATTCTGTTTTCTCCACATGTATATTTCTCTGGTGTATATTCCAGCCTGAGAGCCATCTGGTGTCTCCCTCCCTGGGATGTGAAATAGAAAACACTGGCGTACCTTTGTTGTGGAATTTCTCAGAGCTGCCTTGTAACCACCCCCTCCCTCTGCCCCTTCAGTTTCATGGGCCTCATTCCATTTTACTGTTAGCACATGAGGATCAGGCTGCACCTGCAATCCTGGAGCATGTGATACTTCCTTAAGCTGAAGGTGCCAAGTTGGCACCGTTCACGGAGAACATTTCCCATAACAATAGGCTGTTGTTTTCCAGCTCAGTTTACGCACAGCCGGAGATTCCCCAAGACACACAGAAATGCTACTCTTGAGTAACCTGAAACTATTTGTATACTGGGAAGGGGGAAACTGTTTGCATATTCTACAAATTAATAAAGAAACTAAAGTGAATAAAGAGATCTATCTAAAGCGAAACGAAAGAGATCTATGAATAAACTTTTCAGTAAACAATTCACAGGTTTATACTTGTTTGGAAGTATTTAACCATAATTAGCTCGTAATTAGTCCATAACAGGAATTTTTTTTATTACAAATAACCATGAAATGAATTTGTATCACACAGTAATTCTAGCTGTCATGCTGAGCCTTTGACTCAAAATTGATTTTTTTTAAGATAAGGTATATGCCATTATTTTTATTCTGAATAGCAGGCATCTATCTCCAAGATATACTTAGCTGTAAAAAACATTCTGAGCTGTAGAAAACCAGTACAAGCAAATGCTCCTTTAACAGTTTAAGTCTTCTTTCAGACAGCCTTTTATCATTTCATTGATGCTTAAATTTTTTTTTTTAAAAGACCCAAACTACTCAAGAAGTTTATTTGAAAACTAAATGTCTGCCAAGTATTAGGCATTTGCAATGTTACTTCTGGTATGAGCTACTATGTTTTACAAGTAAAAATTGTAGCTGATGTTTCAGGAAAATGTCAGTTTTCCACAATTACATAGTATCTGAGAATTTCTGATTTGTTTAGTTCTTTAAATATAGCCACTAGGTTATACTGACAGCCATACAAAATGAACTTGCACTTTAACCCACAGTAGCAATACCAAGATTGTGAACAGCTACAAATGCAGCATTTGCATTTTCAGAGCCATACCAAGTTGAATTCAGAACCGCCTAAAGACAAAGCAGCAGGTGGTTAAAAAAAGAAAACGTAAGTCAAATGATAAAGCTACACAGTTTAGTACATTAAAAAAAAACAAGGACAATGGTATTTGTATAAGATTCCAAAAATATACAGATGGGGGTGGAATAATCACTGTACATAACTCTGAGGTGATTAAAGTGACCAGAGAGACTGAACAGTGCAAGACATGCTTTTCCAGTTGTAAGCTCAAAACAGAAGTGCAAAAGAAATTAAAGCTTTGTCTGAAGTGATTTATCTTTTAGGATAAAAAAAGCTTAGAATATTGTCATCAGTGTTACTGAGAAATTTCTACCCCAACCCCAACACAGACACACAAAGTTTTCCCTAATACAGCATTTCACTCAAAGATGTCCTCCGAGCTTGGTGACTTCAGGGACCATTTGTAGGTATTCGATATTGGCCTGTGACCCAAATGATGCACAGGCAGCCTTTCAATGCTCCAGCTTTGGCTAACAATAAATCCCTGCCTTCCAGGCAGGGCAAGTAGCAGACACACAGCCCGGGCTGAAACGCTCCTGCCACTTGCCCCCCCAAGGCCACCTCGCTGCAAGGAAGCAGTTGTGCTGAAAGCAGAGGCTAAATTATGGCTGAGGAACAAAGGAATTGCCTGACACGTCTCTGTGCTCTCTCCCAGAGTCTGGAAGAGTTTCAGGCAAGTGCTTTTGGCAGGCTGACTGAGCTGTACATGCATCTATCCATGCAAATGTAGAATATGGCTCCCAAGACCTAGAACCAGGGTGTGTGCATGTGAAGACTGGATAGAAGGCCCTTCCTTGTAAGTTTACAAAAATATATAGCCAATACTGTAGCTTAAGAAGTCAGTTTTACTCATTACAGAAAACCCCAAAAAGTATTAACTACTTTTCAGACATTCCAGACAAGGTCACTTGTAACAAAAAAGGTCAAGTTCTGAAAAACAAGGTTTTAAAAGTGGATCTTTCCTTCAAGTGAACAGGACATCTGTTTTTATACTTAACTGTTTAGTCAGTTAAGACAATTTATTTAAGATTTCATGTGAACATATGCATAAACACAAATAAGTTTACTTTAAACACATCTGCACGAAAAAAAAAGGTTAACCCTTCAAAACATAACAGAGGAGGTCTGGTTAGTATGTAGCTATTGCAAATCTTAGATTCTGTGCATTAGGCCCACCCATATAGAAAGCAGGGGAAAAGTCAATGAAAGAAAATTACTGTTCAAGTCTAAGTGGTGTTTTGAAGAGCCAGCAGCCTAAGTGACACCATGAAGCTGGTCACAGTATCCAAACAAGCAGACCTGCTTGGGCTACTAGAGCAGTGTATCCTCCTGAAGGCGCCATTTCCTCCCGAGTTATTTTCTGCTCCGAAGGCGTTTAGATTTCCTAGGACAGTCTGTGGAATCCACCGCCTTCCTCCGTTTTCTGGGAGATTGTTCATTTGAGCCTGAACCTGAAGAATTTCCTACTGTGCTCTCCATCACCTCTCGCAACTTGCGTTCCAGCTCAGCCAAGCGGGCGTTCTGTTCACCAATGATTTGGGTTTGCTCAAGCAGTTTCTGATCTTGATCCTGGAGCTGTTTCTGCTGCTCCTGCACTTTGACGCGTAGCTCTGAGATCTCCCGCTTTAGTGCTGTCAGGCCCGTGCCGTTGGCTTTCACTTGCTGCTGCAGTTTGGTGACTTCCTGCCTGGAAGGGCTCTGCTTGGAGAACAGCTGCATTGTTGTCAGTGCTGCAGAAGGCCCTGGAACTTCAGAGAGAACTGTGATTAATCCCTGGCAACTTACAGGTAGAAATGGTGTCCCAGTGTTCATATTTTGCTTATCCCTACTCCCCACACATGAATACCCACTGCAAGTTATGTGAACAGGCAAACAAATTTACAGTCACTTAAGTGTCAGAAAAACCATGGTAATCTTAGACCACAACCACTTTAATTTATAATACTTACAGCTTTTCAGTAGTCTGGAAAAAAGCTCATAATACATTTCCTGTTTATAAGCCTCCCTCCTTTTGCTGTATCAAAAATTACATAGAGATATTGTCATCTAGACTTAGTGTCATAGATGTTAAGACAAAACCCCACAAAACATCTATAAATTACTTAATATGGAATAATTAAGACACAATAAATATCTTTCATTAGACCAGCAAAATTCTGCTGTCTTATTTGCAGACAGCTAAAGTTCTAAAATTTTGTACTTTGGAACTTAACAAGATATTTCAGTATAACTTACATTTTAGAAGAAATGAATTTATTTTCCATGCTTCTTTAGAATCACTCTTCCTAAGCACTAAAACCATACTGGAATCTGAGCTTGGAACTGTTGATTCTAATAAAGTTCCTGCAAATCAAGGAGACTAACAGCTACTGTATAATTTCTTTCACTTTTTCTGCCATAAAAGATATCTATCACTTTTGCTGTCATTATACTCTTCTAGCAACGCTGTGCAAATAAGGTGCAACTTTAAGTGCTCTACAGACAGAAGAGTCTGGAACAGTCATCCTCCTTTTGCTCCTTTTTGTCCATGAGGATGCCAGCACAGCTACCACTATGTGACACTAAGGGGTTGCTGTTAGAGAGGTTATGCCCCTCCCTCAGCAAGGGAGAGGCATTTTATGCACCACAAAGCCTTGGCCTTGAAAAGTTGATGCATCAGCTGTGGGTTTGGGCAATGCCTCCTTAACTGAGAGACTCAGTATATATTAATAACACATATAATTAAAAAAAATTAAACCCATATATACTTTAAAAAGTAAAAGTATGTAATTAAAAAAATGAAAATATAACTAACAGGATACAATTAAAGGTGGCATACACACGGCTAAAAGGATGGACAGGACATACAAGAAACAAAAGCATCTGCAGGTAGGCCTGTTGTTTTTGCTTAAGATGTATTTTTTTTTAAGATGTTTTTTTCCCAATTTGTACTAAGTTATCCTTCTAGAGAGTTAAATTTCACTGGAAAATGAAGTGCACCATGCAGTTGCACTAGTTTAGGAGTGTAATCTGTGGTCCTTGGATACTCCTTTTGCCTCACTTTTGCAGCAAATGGTACTTAGAATTCGGTTCACCAAAGTTCTGGAAAGTCTGACAGAGTATATGAAGGACAATTTTAATTGCTTATTAATAGACTGTTATTTTAATTGCCTTTTCACTATTACCTGTAACTATTTTGCTTGTTAGTGCGTAAAACAGTACCCCCAGTAAAGTAAAAAAGCCCATTCTAGTCCTCTATGTACTACTACAGCTTAGGCAAATTCATCTCCTGCTTGTCCTAAAAATAAAAGGCATCTGGTTGTCATCTCATGTGCCAAATTTCAACCAAATGCAATGATAAAGTCTCATTCATTGGTGGCACAAAAGCATTTGTTTAACGAATACACACTATGCATAATTCTAACATACATTCAAGTGACTATTCTTTTGGTAGTACAAAGGCTCCTTAAATTTCAAAGCAAATGAATTTCAGTTAGCATTCTTAAGAAATAAGTATCATCAATATTTATGTAATAAAGCTCCCATTTAAGGGAGGGAGCTTTGAAAACATACAGTGTTGTGATTTTTTACAGAAAAACTATATAAAACTTAACTATACGTTGGAATTAATACCTGGGGCAGTTCCTATTAGACGTCCCGATACATCTGACCCAGGCATCTTTCTTTTCAGTATTGGAACAATCTTCTCATCAAAATATTCCATAGCCATGGAGGAAATGTCCCTTAGTTCTTGAAGAACTTCATGAGCTCTCTGAGGAGCTCTTGTAGAGTTTACATATCTTAGCACTCGATAAATTTCATCTATTACCTAAAACATTTAAGAAGAATTAGGATTTTCTGATAAAGGCAAGATTATTTCAGTTCGTTCTAGGAATTCTGGCATATTCAGGGGCTTTTACCACATAACAGTTGCATGTTTTAGTTCCAGATCAGCTTTTTGAAGTGCTGCTTATGATATATCAGAGAAGCTATTAACTTCATCTATCACAACAGCGCTCTTCACAGTCATGAAATAATGCTCATTGTGTGAAATTTTAAGTACAGCCATAGTTGACTTACAAGTTACATAATCTATACTCAGCAGAGCATGATCATTTCCTTCAGAAGAACCTGAAACAAGAAGCCCCAAGCACAGCACCCACTACCCCTGCCAGTTATGAAACACATAATTGTAGCTGCAAGAATTAGCATTATGTCAGCCTGAAGAACTCTAAATATTTACTTGGGTCCACTTCCATACACACAAAATATTGCAAATTCATATTAAGTCCAAAATATATACATTTACATAACATCAATCCACTACTGACAGAGAACAAAACTGTCTTGACAGGTTTGAGAAACAAGCCTTTTGCTTGGGAGAGATACAGAGAGATGAAGGGTGTCTCACTAATTTATGAAATTATAGTCTGAGGCAAGATAGGAGTGCTGGTCTCTCAGACAAACTACACAGCTATTTTGTACAGGATTAAGACTGTTTGGAGAGTTTCCTGCAGAACACAGTAAATAAGGACCTTGAATCATAGGTAATACAGTTGCACCTTTTGTTCTGATAAAGGAAGCTTAGCTAAAAGGTTGCAAGAGCTAGACAAGACCTAAGTTTTTTATCAAGCAACAAACTTAATAAAAGTCTTCTCTAATTTCATCCATTTTATATCCTGTTAGCAACAACATCCTCAATATAAAACCTTGCAGCACTGTTCTGCTGTCACACAGAATGCTAAACCTCAAATCAGGATTTCCATATTCTAACACAAATTCACTTCTTGGCAGTTCTGTGGTGAAATTTCCTGAGGGAAGCAAAGCAGGTGGGAGGGAAACCACGGACTGTAAGTGAACACTAAACCTTGAATCTGGTTGACCAAAATATTAATCTTGGGTGAACTGGTAACTGTCTTGAGAGAGTAGCAGTGCTAGCAAACTAATACACTAAATAAATAATTAAAAAAAAACCCCAAACAAACGAAAAAAAACAACCACACAAACTTTTTAGCACTTGTATCAAAATAAAATCAAGGTCCTTATAAGTTGGTGCCCACATGGAAAATGGCTGGCAAGCTCACCTGGCAACTCCTGCATACCCCAGGTCTAGGGTGAGTACTGCCTTTCCCTCTACTCTTGAAAATAGTAGGGCAACATTTCTTTAAAGTATACCATTTACCATGTACGTATCAGGCACTGAAGTTCATTTGACTTTGTTAATTTTTAAAAAATACATAGTATATAAAAAAATATAATGTAAAATCAAATAAGAATATAATTTAAAACTAATTAAGTATCAAGTCAACAGGAGTGTACAGAAATAGTTACTTCTTCAAGATAAGAATACATTCTATGCCCACAGCTTATCCTACTACTGCACACAGAAATGCCTGCATGCTTCCCCAGAATCCAACAGATAACTTTTCCATTCATCCCACTGCAATTCAGCTCTCTGCCCACAAAAATGTAACACCAACATATCCAAACCTTACATAGAAAGATCAATGAATAGTGCATTAGGATAATGTTCACTGATCTCATTTAATCCCTGAGCTCTGCCACTCTTCCTCTGAGCATGATTTTGTCAATTCCCCTGTGCACTGGTGATTTCACAGCTTATAAAACATTGGTATCTCCAATGTACATCTTGCTTCCATAATTTATATTTAATGCTGTGCTAGTATTGTAAAACACCAGAATTGTTCAGTAATGCTCACACTTAACACTCTTTAAATTTAAAACTAATTCCACCTACTGTACAAAAATACACCATCCACTGTAATATTGAACAGTGTTTTGACATGCTAAATATCTTAATTCAATTAATCTGAAGTACTCAAACTCTTAAGAAAGGTGCCTAAAATCTTCCTGACTGACGGAGTGCTTAGTGTTACATGTAAATTACTACATCTTCAGATGGCCTGGATCACAAGTTTTTTTTAAAAGGTTGTAGAGGATGTGTATACCACAAGTCAAATGTCAAAATCAAGAGAATCTAAGGGCAAATATAAATCAAATTTTAAATCATTAATATTTAAATACAATCTGCTTTATTCATTTCAGACTGCCTGATAAGACAGCGTATTGGCTTGTAGATTTGTTTGCAAGTATCTGAAACACAGTTTATATATATATATATAAACACACAATATGTCAATTTGCCCAAGTTGTGCCAGGTTAAGTTACACAATCCTGTTTTTTAAACACAGATACATATTCACATAATATAGTCTACATTTTACCTTTCCAGGTATGAAGCAACAGAGATTGGAATCCACATACTTCATGAAAGTCATATTTAAGAGAGAGAGTCTCGTTTCCACAGCAGCAAGAATGTCTGCATGACGAGCTAATGAATGGTTTCTCCTTTCTGACTCCCGTCTGGAAAACATACCACAAGGTGACGCTGATTTAACAAGCAGTCAAAAAATCAAACTGTAACATTTGTCAAGTTAATTTCACCCTTAAAACCCCGTAACCACTACCATTTGTCTTCATGGAAATAAAAGATACAGATTGAGACCCAGCTAGTAACAACATACTACACTTTCTTAGACAAAATTTGTCCTCGAAAAAATAACCTTATATGATTTATCAGATTTATTTACATAAATTCTGTATGTAATTTAGGACTACTAAGAACAAGGTTTCAGTACTAATTAGTAGTAGACACTAAGACAGTGTGAATATTTTTATCCCCCCCCACTCATATGGTCATTATTTCAATACAATTGAAATGATAGATGTAATATATTAGTAGTGCTTGCTATGAAGTTTAGGTTGAGATATAACTGCTTTTTGACAGAGGATCTCTGTGGTAAGTAGCATTTAGTTTCTACACTGACTGTGAAATCTGATAGGACACAGCAGCAGCTGCACTTATTCACTGGAAAGAGGAAGAAAGACATTGCTTTAGTGAGAAACCAGTTCCCAGTAATGCTCACATGTCAAATCCCTCTTCCTTGTCCCCATTTAATCCTTGTCAGTGAAAAACCTTGCCCTTCTTTTTTAGGCAGTCTTTGATAAATCATCAGTGAATGCAGTTGGTCTTGAAAAGGAATGGCATTTATTCATTCCCAGGAATCCTTGCTTCATTTACCAAAAGAGTTGAGTAATACAGAACCCAGTCTTCTCTGTTTGAATACCAGAGACACTTTCCTGTTTGAAATACCAGACACACTTTCCACACCATTATTCTGTAATTAAATCTCAGGTTCAAGGTGCTTTCAGGGAAAAAAAAAATGAAATAAAGGCAAATGTGATTCAAATTTTCAAGATATATAGATGGAATTAGCCAGAAAGAAATTCCTTTTCCATAATCTGCTTACATGAATCTAACACATTAAATTTAATTACAGTTTTAACTGGTACATACCTTGGAAGCTGAGCTTTAACTTGTTTTTGACACAAGTTGTGGTATCTTTCCACTTTCAGAAATCCCTGATTTAACATTCTCTGGCAAACCAAGTCCATTCGCTTACAAACCTGTATTTAAGTAAAAAGAAATCTTAAGACTCAATTAAGGCCACAAGTCACTTTTACTATTATTTTATCCTGGCTTGCCAGGTAGCAAAAGATTCTCTTACTGTTTTTTTCTCTGTTTCACCAAGCAAAGGATCAACAAGCAAAAATTGTAGTTGAGATTAAGGCATCCCCATCTCCACCAAACATCATGATACTCCAAGAAAGAGCTATGTTTCATAGAGTTCACAAATAAATATATTGATTTTGCCTAACAAGAGACAGTAGGCTGAATTCCACCCATTAGAAGCAGATAAAATTTCCTCTGATTTTAATGGAAGTTGCCTGGCTTTTAGCATGGTCTCCAGAGTGATTTTGGTAGACCAAGTTAGTATTTTGTAGTCTCAGGAAAAAAAAAAAACTTTTAAAGACAAGACATCATGGTGGTTTTCTTCCACTGTTTAAGGCTTATGTTTTTGAAGTCAACCACAATTAAATTTAAAAACACATGCAAAACATTGCACATGGAACAAGATTCTTCTTTTAGTATAAAAAAGTCTTTTCTCATCTGTTTAAAAGATTCCTCTATATGCTATGTTGGACACCAACATTCTCAAGGATATTTTTGCCCTACAGATTTAGGGAGAAGGGACGTTAAGAGCTGCAGAAGATATAATAAACTGCTAAAGTTAAACCTCCACAAACTTACTAGTTATAGGACAAAGCTAACTCATACAAAAGTTTAAAACAATTGCTATTCAGTTCTGAAGAGGCAAGAGCTTAGTGAACCACTTGTTCTTTGGAATTGTTTTGGTTTTGTTGGGGTTTTTTTAGGTACTAAAGTGCACAACCCCCACTGTGACTCCACTTTCCAATGAATTAGCTTTTTTCTTTTTTAAAATAAACACTCTTTTCCTCCATACACTATTCATTTCATAATTTTTAAGTCCATGTAAGTTTATACCTTGAGGCAGAAGATTCTCACGTCTCCCAGAGAAGCCTGCAATTACTTTGTGTAATGCTTTCTATATAAACAGAAATAAGTTCTGCTTTGTGAGTCTCCCTCTAGTCACAGCTGGTTTAACTTCTGGGAGAACTGACCACTTTCAGACCGATCTGTATGAACAGACCATTAAGCAGTGACTGTGGATCTGTCTGTGCTCCTTGGTATTAGATCTTTCTGGTTAACAAAGAAGGATCAGACAGGCAAACTGCAGAGGGAGAGTTTTAGCACACTCTGCCCCACATTCAGTGATCCAGTTAAATCATCTCCTGTGTATAAGGAAAATTGCTTCCTACAGGAAGGACAAAACCATTCTTTTTTCCCTGAGCTCACAGCTGTACTAAGATCTCATGGATTCAAGTAATTTTTGAGTTCAAAGCTTTACAGCTTTCTTGCAGCTCTTCAGTACCAAATCCCTGAAGTAGGAACTGGTACCTGCACAAGGGCTACGTCAGCTCTGCAGTTACTGGACACAAGAGGAAAACAACCTCCAGCCACGCTCAGTTCCACGTTTGGAGGCGGCAGAGGTTTTTAACCTTGTGCACCGTGACATCTGGTGGCAGAGAGGCCTTCCCAGGGAGCTGCAGCCCAAAACAGTCGCAATGGGCAACACGAACTGCACTGGGGTTTTTAATCTTACTCCTTTGCTTACCCTACACATCATGAAGAATTATTTGCTCCAGTTTCATGACATTACCCATATTTATGCCAATAATCAGTCTAGAACCGAAGCACCAGTACTACCAGAAATCAAAAGTGTTTCTTTGCAACTTATTTTACCTATCATCTCTTAATTCTTAGCTGGTTCACCATCTAAACCATTAAGCAGCTGTATTTACAGGAACAATAACTCTTCTAGTCTGCACAGTCAGTCATATGCAAAGTTGCATCATTACACTTTTAGATGTCCATATCAGTCCAAGACAGTTTGATATTAGCTATACAACAGATCATAAGGTGAATTTCCTTATACTTGTATTTGCAATTTTGGTGAGTATTTTCTTATTCTAGTCACAGAACTGAAGGAAACTGTGTTTCCTCAAAGGTCAAAACCAACCAGACCCTGTGTTCAAATTTCAGGGTTAAAAAGGTATTCCAAGTCCATGCTTAAAGCAGAAAGAGAGGCTGCTTCTTCATGTGCTGACTTTTATGTAATAACAGCTTTCTATGATCCTATGAACTAATTTTCCACTTCATTTGTAAACAAACTAAAATAACACAATCTACTAACTTCCATTTCCTCAAGCATGTCTTATTTCTTCCAAGCTTCACTACCAGATAACCAACTCCAAAACAGATATGAAATATCCTAGAGTATTTAGATAGTTCTTTTTCTTTTAGGGTACACAGACACCATGTTCTGTAAAATACCTTCTAGGGTAAAGTAAGTGGCAAAATGCTTATAACTTCATCAAGAAACTTTAAAATAGAAAAGCCTGTAAACACAGACTGACTGAAACTGGGAATATTAAAGCCGTGCTATCCAAAGGCTATCAGTCCTTACTTGTGCTGTGCAGAAAGGAAGTACAACTTTGCTGCAGAATCTAAGTCAATTCTGACATGTGTCAGAATGCAAGATAACCTTCTCAGAGTGTTCATGGAAGGAGATTGTGGATTGTGTGATTTTAATCATGATTGCTGTAGTAATAGCCTGAATGAAAGTGCCTTTCTAAGCTCAGACATGTGACTGAAAAAGAAACTGGAATATAAAAATTTAATTCTAATTCCACTGAGGTAAAAATTTCAAAGCTTCTGTAAGTCACTAAAAATATCCCAGTAAAAGGAGCCTTCAAAAGCTAGAAGATAGCAAGCATCCCTGTCAGAATGCACAGTAGGCTTATCCAGAGCATTACAGCTTCAGACACAGGGATCTTTGGGATTTTCTGTGTTTCTCTCATGGTGACCATCAGAGGAAGCAGATGAAGTAAATACTCAACAGGGCTGAAAGCAAAATACTGCTGCTTTTCCTCTCACTCACTTTGTCTGAACAAAAGTTTGAGAGCTCAAGATTTCCCTCATTTCAGACATGACTGCACTCTGAATACCTATTGTTTAGCCTCCAGTTCCTTAGATCTACCTCAGCATTTAACCAGTAGGTGCTTCATTTATGCTTTCACATGCAGTAACCCCAGGAACAGCAGAAAACATTATGCTCAGGAAAGCAAGTACTTTTTGCACAATGAGGGGCCCATGGTCTTGCCTTGCCTGATGGCAATCATCACAAGCAGGAAATGTTCTTTACCTCATCCTTTGGTGACAGAAAAAAGGCTTCTGGATCTTATGCCTGAGATTATGCTCCTCATTATGCTCTTCATAAACAATGCATGTTCCTATCTCCATTTCAATCTGAAAACATTCTGGTGTTCTATGCCCTCCCACCCAGACAACTACTTAGTCTGCTGTCTTGTATACACTGTAGATCCAAACCCAGTTCAACTCAAAAGAATTTATTTTTTCTTTTCTTTTTTTTTTTTTTTAATGTATCACTGAGCTAAGGTGATCCAAACTAAAAAGCAGATTAGGACATCCATTCCTTCCATGCTGGGATCCAGAGAGTGCATCAAAATGATTGGTTTAGAGAATCCACTTTTTTATATCCACTAAATATGTATGATCAAACTTTGTTTAGGTCAATTGATGTCCTGGATCTTCCTGCCTTCCTCAAGATGCTTTATCCCATGGAATGTCATGTTCTGAGGGGTAATGAGGCTGCTTTTGGGCACGTTTTTAATATGCATGAGACCCGAGCAATTTAATACCTGTCATTCAATTAATGTGGTCCTGCAATGTATCTTTATCAGAACACTACTTATAAGACACACTCATTCATCTTTGATAAGCAGCTCAGTTCTCACAGAAAACAAAAATTTACTGTTTGTGCAAGGCAGATCTTAGAGCAGGTATATACAGGTCTTTCCAAAGGCTACTCACCACCTTTAAAAATCCCAAAGTAATGAAATTTCATTATGAATTTACACCTAGGCAGTTATTTTTAAAGGCTACCTTAATTCTCTGTCAACAGCACCTGGAGCTATGAAGAACATTCAGTATCTGCCTCTCAGTGAACTGCCAAAAGAACACCTTCATGAACAGCCACCTAAAAGACCCAGCTGACCAAGCTTACAGGGTCAAACCAGAAGGGCTTTGATTCTTTACATTACTGCTGGTTAACAAAAGGCTACTTTCTTCTCAGAAGAATGCTCATAATGCCTTCTTGATGTGCTTAAGGGAATAGTTAGGAATTTGATGGGGATTAATTTTCTTGGCTGTCACTGACTCGAAAACTAAAAATAGGGAAAGACCAATTGAGTTCCCTTCATTTTATGCCCAGTACTGTTCTATGTATGTTTCAAAGCTGGTATTTATCCAGTCTGGTTTTGCATATTTCTGAAACTTCTGAAAGGGGCAGTCCTCTTCTGGAAAAATGAATTTGGAGGTGCTACATAAGAGAGCATAAAAGTGTTACATTTTACTTCCTAAGTAGCAGTGACAGTTAAACAGCTGGTTTAGTCCTGACATCATCACCTTTCCTACTCTCACCTTCACTGCCAACACAGCATTGCTTACAAACACTTAGTGCTAGAGAAAGAAAAAGTCTTCTATTGACTACTGAGAGCTCCCACAGGCACTACCATTCATAAGATGCAATGGGAAAGGTGCAGCCAAAGGCTGTGTCTGGCATTGCAATTCCAACCATGAAACGTGGCATATCCAAGCACCATGTGATGTACTTCCCTTCCCTTTGGTCAGACTGCAAGTACCACCTGTGATCTTGGGGATGTCCTGTGCAGGGCCAGGAGCTGGACTTCCATGATCCTTCTGGCTCCCTTCTAACTCAGGCTATTCTGTGGTTCTCAAAGTACTACATCTCTTTTACAGGTCCACTACCTACTCTCACAGAAAAAGCTAAATTCTTCAGGGGACTGACAGCACACTCTAGAAATATTTATGGTGTGCTTGATGCAATATAAATAAGAACAGATTTTCTGCTTGAAGAGCTTTCAGTTTAAAGTTACAGTCAGGATGCAACACTTCAGGTTGCTGATGCAGGGCACAGGCAGTCCAATTTTCTGCAGAAACATGCTCATAATATTATCCAGTTTGGGCTAATCGAGTTCTTAAAATAGGAATGGTACAGTACATGGACGTTTAGTGAGAGTTACATAAGCTGTACATTAATTCCCTCACTATTATTCCATTTACAACCTCGTAAGAAATTCAGTAAGACAGCAGCTTATCATAATATGACATGGTTTACATCAGGCTCCTTATGCAGGCAGTTAAATATTGATATACATTGATCTCCTCGCTGACAGCTGTGAGGTTGTTTGGCATTATCAAGTTCAGAGGTGCAGACACTATACGTTATTACAGCTACCACAGGGATTGGAAAAAGTAGGTAGTCTTTTCATTTTT